>VXBB01018433.1:329668-420519 GCA_013399915.1 Illadopsis cleaveri
CCCCGCGGCCCCGCGTCCAGGCAGGCGGACCGACGGACGGACGGACGGACGGAGCGCCAGAGTTCAGATGCTGCGAAGGAGAGCGTGGGCAGGTGAGTCTGAAGCTGGAGGCAGTAAGCCTCCCTTTCTGTCGTGCCCGTGAGAGTGGCATCATCTCCTGCATCTGACTTCAATTCCAAGCCTTAGCTCAAAAGCTTGTAATGGAAATGGAAACTTTGTTTATTTATTTAATTTTAAGGAAAAGTGTTATTTTGCCTAATTGATGCAGAGATCTGTGCACTTTCATTTTAATTGGATTCAGGACACAAATCTGAACAGAAGTGGGGCTGAGGGGACTTACTCCACTCCTGTCGACTGATGCTTAATTTTACTAGATCCATGTGTCTCTTAACTTCTCCACTGTCTGGTGCCTGTGGTGTAAGTATGAGGCTGTCAAACCCTATATAAAAAAATGCTAGCAAATACTACAGGAAGTGAAAGGGAATTATTTTCCAGGGATTCCTGGTGCTTCAAATAAATTGACCTTGGTTCTGGAAATATGACATCTTTCACAAAAGTCCTGTAGGGTAATCCAGGCCATAGTCTGCCTAGGAATGTACAAGATACAATACTAACTATAATCAGTGTCCTTCTCCAAAGCAAGATTCCCTCATTTGCCGAGAGGAAAAGTCTAAAGAAGATAAGGAAAAATGACATGGACATTACTTTAGATCTCTGAAGAAATTATGTTAAATGTAAATGTTGGTACCTGTTGATCTACCTGTTTAACTATATTTTGTTTTCTAGATTTGTAGTTGTATTCAAAACAAATAAGGATTAAAGGATTGTTGTATTTAAAATCTGTAATTTTCATTTTTACCAGTGAGTAAAACTACATCTGTAGTTTCAGATGTTACAGATTTCAAAATAGCATAACTGTGTGTCTGCAGTCAGCACAGTCTTTGGTTTTTTTTCCTCTGGTATTTTTCATGGTTTTTTTTGGTTTTTTTTTTTGAGTATGCATGATAAAACCATCTGATTAGAAAAATACATGTTGCAAATGAAAATGGGATTTAGGATGTTGAATCAGCAAGGGTAATCATGGTAAACAAGTAGTGAATGACTTGAGGGAGGAACTCAATAGCTTAAAAAAATTATACATCATCTTTCCATATTAGCATGTCTCCGCTTTGCCTCCTGTGGATCCCAGCCTTTGACATCCAATTTGCACCCAAGCTCAGTCATTTCGGTTCAGCACGTTGTCCTGAAGCCTTCTCCAATGTTGCCATCTCTTTTCATTAGCGTCTCTTAAATCCTCTCCGGTAGGATGCCTCGTTTCGCCTCGTGAAACGTGACACGATTTAGTTCTCGTTTCCTTTCCCCAGCCAAATGGGATGGCTCCAATAGTTTACATAAAGTGGGCAGGGAGTGAATTTAAATGGGTAACTTTCACATGGATGCACGTGCACACATGCAAACATACATGTTTATTTTACAGGCACACATTCAGGAGTGTAAACCTGCTGTGTTCGTGCTGTATTCATGCCCCTGCTGTGTTCTCTTTTAAGAGTTACGTGGATGCTTGAATTCACTGATAGGAGACATTGGCAGAACCGGTGAATTTTAGACAGTGGCTACAGAAGCCTTGCACAGAGCTTATTTTTTGTATAGGAACATATAAATAAATAAACATATGATAAATAACATGGGGCAGGTATCCTGCCCCATGTTAACCCATACTGGCAACAGAAATAACATGATGTGACTTGCTTGTCCAGTGAGTTGTAATTTTTAATTTACTGTGTTTTAATTTACAATGTTAAATTCAATATCCACAGCTAGTTTCTCCTGAAAAGTTTCCAATCTAAAAAAAGAATTAACTTGCAGAAAATCGTCTGCAGAAAACTTCAGTAAATCTTAGAAAATTGAACTATGTTGCTAGTAGTTCATAGTCACAGAAGAGAAACTCGGTCCAAATAATTCAATTTATTTAAATGATTATTTTGGTACTACAAGGTGCCAGAGATTCAGCCATCAAATAGATCATAGGTAATCATGTGCATTTCATTCTAAAACTATAAATTATACATACATGAATAATGCAGTGCTTTGTGAAGTGCATGCACATCTAAAGTACCTGTGAAAGGTAGAGTATTTGACATCCTTGGTTGGTACTGAGGCTGCTGGGCTATGCAATAAATTATGTGCATTCTCAGGAGATTTCAGTGCTCACAGACTGTAGAAAATGCAATATGATGTAGCAGAGAGTAATAAATTTTGAAAAGTTGCTTTTAAAAGAGGTCCTAGAATTTAAGAATTGTTGATTTAAACTGTAATGAATTCATGAGGGTAAATTGGTACTGCTGATTGTTCCTTGAACTCCCTGAGCTTGATCTAATAGCCTTCATACAAAGCTGATTTCCATAAGAGTATGCCAGAGTCCAATCTGCAGGTGAATTTACAAACCTCCAAATAATTGAAGAAAAGGTTGTACCTTGTCTTCAAATCATGTTGTTATTTCAAAGTTCCAGAGTCCAGTCTTTGACGTCCATTTGTTGCCATTACTGGTTGAATCATTGGAGCGGCAGCCTGTCACACGGAACACACACAAGATACATAATGCACAGCTGAGCTACAACTATTAGCAAGTGATATAACAAGGATCATGTAGGTGGAGGTCAAATCCCAAAATAAATCCCAAAGACTTATCAGGGTTGAACCTGAGAGGCTGTGTGAGGATTTGGAACATGTCTTAACTAAAATGATGTAAGTGATCCTATGCAGCTTATCACTGCTTCCATAGTAATAAAATGCTGAAAGCTTCAAGAACAACAGTATTTTAACAACTACACAAACGTATAGGATGCATTATAAAATCATATGTAAAGTCATCTTTGACTTTGTGGTGGTGAAACATATTTCACCTTGAAAAGCTCTTTTTTGAATTCTGCCAGATTTTCTTTCTGTAGTCCTTTTACTCTAAACAAATAAGCTTTAAGAATACTAAGTGGTGGTATAAATAGCTTGATCTATCATTATTACTTGATTAACAACTACATTTACTTTGTATCATGTGTATTAATTCTTGGTTGGTTAACAATTTTGAATTAGGTTAGGTTGGGTTATATATTCTGCCCCAAAAGGGAACTGCTGGAGTAGCCCAAACATGAACTCTCAGTGCTCTTGAGAGGGAGACTACAGTAATTCAAAGATCCTTCACAGATATATGATAGGCTGCAGAGCTCACTTTGATGACTTAGCAGATAGCTATCAACTTCCTAAATTTGTTATAATTTGTAATATTAAAGTGTGTGTCTGTGTGTTGGGGTTTTTTTCCTGCAAAGAAGGTGCAAAATTGTCTGAAAGCCAGGCCATAAAACTGCTCAGAGGCCTTGACTGTGTCCAGATTGCAGTGGGTGCTGAAAACAGATACTCCTGCTGCCATAGGTGTTCCCAGAGCACTGAAAACTCATGAGAAAGTTATTTGTATCCCATAATCTACTGGAAGTGGGCTCTGAAAAAGGGAGTAAAGCTGGTCTTGTCTTGCTTAATTTGAAGCAGATTTGAAAAGTTTCTCATTTTTGAGGTGCGGCTGCTCAGCACAGTGCAATTTGCTGCAAACAGGTGAATTGGCTTGAGAAAGAGGAGAGTTATGGCTGTGAACTGGGTGTCATTCCTTTTGGCCTGGAGTTAGAAGCCCAGTTATTCTCAGTATCCCAGTTTAGTTTCAGTCATTTCACAATGTACCTTCCTTTTTAGTGCCTTATTCCTGCTTACCTGCATTTCTGCATTCCTACTTCAGGAAATCCACTGGATGGCAGAGCTCCTAAAATTTACATACTGCAGCCTTTGTAGCTCTAGTTCTAGGTCTTTAATGATGTAGTTCTAAAGAGATAAGTGGAACCTGATTTTCAAAATTAGGAATTACTTATGTGAATCCAAAATTTTCATATGTTAATTGAACTCGTATTTGTTGTCAAACAACTGGCTGTTTTGTTACAAATAGTTCTTTTATATCAGATAGTGCCTTTAACATAGTTTGACACAAAACCTCAGTTGCTATTGAATCCAAAAGGAAGAGGATAAAAGAGCCTGACCATTTGCATGTCAAGTAGGGAGTGCTATCATTAATGTATGTAGTTTGTTACGTTTTTAGTAGGGTAATACATCTGTTTGGTTTAGCTGTAGTTTTAGTCTCAGTGATTTAGGCACTGAAAAGCAATATTCTTGAGTGTGGAATTATCAATCTCATTTAGGTAAGTACATTTGGTGGCAAGGAATCAAAGACTAGGTGAGACAGCATGTTAAAATTCTGCTTAAGGCATTGGTAAAGATGCCAATCTTTCAAGAGCTAGGTGGAATTCAAGTTTTATTTTGCTGGGTGACTTGATTGAGGCTCAGAGGACTATGTGTCTGTCTGTTTCTCTTGTTAAAGCACTTGTGAGCTAAATACCTGTTCTAAGTGCCTGATGTGGATTTACTGGGCTTGTCAGCCTTTAGGTAATCAAGTTTTACTCTCAGTGTAATTATTAGCTTTAAATATTGAGAGCAGAGAGTGTAGTTCCCAGGTAGGAGATATTAGTTATGAAAGGTAGGTACCAGTGTGGGGTGGCTGCTGTGCCCAGGGGCTGGCAGGGGCTGTGGGGCCCAATGTGAGCAGCAGCCAAGGCTGCCTGTGCTGGACACAGGCTGCTCCAGCCAGCTCCAACTCATCCCCTGTGGCCAGGGTGGTGGCATTTTAGGGAGAAAACACTTGAGAAAAAGTAGGATGCCACAAAGGCAGTTTGTGAGGACTGAGGGGGAAAAAAGGGTGAAAACCATCTCTGCATAAAGCAAGGTTAGAGAAGAAGAAGTAGAGGTGGTGTTGAGGGCACTGGAGCAGGATTTCCTTGCAACTCTTGGAGGGGACCATGATGGAGCAGACATCCACTGTGGAGGACCCTTTGGTGGAGCCAAGCATCTCCTGAAGCAGCCTGCAGCCAGTGAAGAGGAGCCTGTGCAGGAACAGGTTCTCCTGACAAGAACTGTGGTCCATGGAGGACCCACACTGGAGCAGGCTTATCCTGCAGTACTGCAGCCTATGGAGTGGACTCACACTGGAACAGTTTGTGAAGGACTGCAGCCTGCAGTAAGGACCCACACTGGATCAGGGGCACAGTGCACAGTGTGAGGAGGAAGGAGTGGCAAGGAGGAAACATTATGGACTGACTGCAGCCTCCCATTTCCCAGCCCCTGTGCTGCTGGGTAGGGTAGAGGAGGTGGAGGAGTTGGGAATGTAGGGGTAAAGTTGAATCTGGGGAAAAATTAGTGGTAAAGGGTTTTGTCTTTGTTTCTCACCATGCAACTTTATTTTAATTTACACTAAATGGAATTTTCCCCAGTTTGAACCCATTTTGCCTGTGATGACAATTGGTCTCCCAATGTCCTTTTTCTTCCTGTTTTTTCTCTTGGCCCATGATGAGCTTCTCATGTTTCTTTCTCCCACTTGGTCGCTGAGGAGGGAAAGTGCAATAGCAGCTGGGTGGGCATCTGGCAGCCTGCCAAGGCCAACCCACCACTCTACCATAACAATCCTGGTTTTAATTATGAAGCTGAGCTCTACTCATTTCTTAAAACTGTCTTAAACCAGCGTTCAGTGGCAGTATTGGGATTGCAGGTCCCAGATGGTTGGAGCTGTCTCTGAGTGTCCTGCAGAAGGTGTTTGTGGAGCCTCATGACTCTTCAGGACCTTCCTGCTGGCTGACTCCTGTTAAGCTGCTCCTTAGTTGGTTACTTGCCATATTTTGGATCCAATGTTGAAATGCCAATCTCCTCCCTAGACTATTAGAAACATTTATCATTAGGGTTCTTAGAGGCTTGGAAGGAACAAATATTTCTTCTTCATTAAATAAATAGCTAGTAATTTGTCAGAACTTTATGGGCTTTGTGCAGTGCCAAACCATGTTGCTTCAGGAGGTCTCAGCACCTACACTGTACCCAGATTATCTCACCGCTTATTTCTGTCAGTCCTGTGTTCCATCTCTGTCTACCACAGCTGGGCACATGTAACATACTTTCATCCACTCTTCCTACCTCCTTCCAAACATATATTAATGTATTTTATTGCTTAATAGTAGGGTTGTATTTCTGTGAAATTCCTCCCTTTTTCCTCCAGTATAGTTCAGAATAAGAGTTCAGACCACACTGTATATTAAATGTGAATTTTACAGCTGAAGTGATTGTAAGGGATCTGAAATGAACTGAAATTTTAGCTACATATTTTTATTTTATAACTTTTTAGTCTTCACCTTTCTAGGGTGTGCAGGCTTTGTTCTCCTTTCTCTCCCTTTTCCATGTCTTTAATCCTTCTTGCCATGCTGTTATTCTGCTTTATCTTTCTGTTTTAGAGAAGGACTTAGTGTTCCAGATAAGTCTGCACTGTTGTTCCATGGAGCAGTTTTAGTGGTTTTTGTGTCATTAACACATTGTATACATTGTAAGTTGTTGTGTCAGCAAGCCTGCCCTGCAGTGAGGATGCTGTTTCACTGAGCTGTACCTATGCCATAAGGTCATCAATTGGTTTGGGTTGGAAGGGACCATACGGACCATGTAGTTCCAACTCCTTTTCCACTAGACCAGGTAGCTCAAAGCCTCATCCAGCCTGGCCTTGAACACTTGCAGGGATGTGGCATCCACAGCTTTTCCAGGCAACATGGTCGTGTTTCAACACCATCATAGTGAAGAATTTCTTCCTAATATTTAATCTAAAACTACCCTTTCAGGCTCCCCTTCTGAGAGCATGTGGTTCATTTGGAAGCATGTAGGGTAGTAGTTTGCATGCTTTCTCCCTGTATTCATGGGTTTCCATTTGCTTGTGTTGCACATCACTTATCATCAGATTGAGAAATTGCTGTAGTTGATGTTGAACCCTGAGGTTCCCCGCACTCCATTTGTTTCTCTTGCCTATACAATTTTTTGCTGTCCTGAGATCTTATTGTATCACCACTCCTTCTTTCCATCAGCACCTTTAACAACACTTTTTCCCTGCGGAGCCCTGAGGAATACTGTTATTAAACCTCTGCAGTGATGAAGGTGACTATTTAGTCTTCTTGCTTTCTGTTTTCTTGGGTTTTTTTAATCCAAAATAGTGTTTGGCTTCATATGCTATTACTTGTTTTTTCTTCTTTACTGGCATAGCTTTTGAAAGTCTAAATAAGGTTTCCTGTATTCAGTGCTCCACTGGCACACTCAAGCCTCAAGGTTTGGAATATCTAATTCTAGTATCTATTAAAAGTGTTTAATTCCAGATTAGTAATATCCAATTTCAGCCATTTCAATTTTAGGTTTACAGAAATACTGTACTTGATGTTTTTTAACCAAACTTTTGGGAACTGAGGCACAAATGTGTCTGGAAATCCATGTGCCACACTTCCAGCATTTGAAACATGGAGAGGGATTGTTCACTAATCTCCAGTTTCAGAAGCAATATGTCTTCTCAGTGAGGGAATCCATGGTGTTGGTAGCAAATTATCTACATCATCCCAAAACTTCAGAAAAGTTTTATTTTCTCATGCTTTTATTGTTGTAACAGTTTTATTTTTTTAACAGAGTTGCTTACTTTGTTGGATATTATAAACCAGGTGACCCTTGTTTTTAAGAACGGCTGTAGGTAGACATCAATCCGATTGTGAATCACCAGAACTGATAGATGTAACTGTTAAGTGTCAGAACTAGTCAAGAACTTAACTCAGTGCTAAATTTGCTCTGAAATTACATATTTAGAAAAAAGGTTAATGCTTTCTTAGTTATTTAATGAATAATTCGTCCCACCATCAAGCTTTTAAAACTCTGAGTTATGTTTTTAACATAAATTATCTGCACTTTAGAAGTTAATTCTTCTGAGTGAACATTCCAATCTGAGAGTGGGTTGAAAGAATCAAATTTTTTTATATCAATGTGTAAAAAAAAGGTCCATTTTTCCCTCAGTAAAACTTCAGTTAATCAGCATGAACAAGGCTCAGTTTAAAGTGAGACACAGACATTAACTGATTTACACTGAGGCAAAATTAGTAATGGAGAATACTAATAAAAATTTTGAATATTAAATGATACCTAAGGCTGTTTATAGAGTAATTTCATTATTTCTGGATTAAAAAAACCCACTTTAAAATATATGAAATAATGTTAAAAGTTGTATATTATTTTCTATTTATAATGTCCTAATCATGGATAGTGAGCTTTGTTTCAGGAGTAATTCAGGTCACAAAGTTAGTTTCTGAAAGGTCTGTATTTCATTTGATTTTGAAAGTGGATCTTGTGTGGTCAGTGAGACAGAGGATTACAGGTGAAAAGCAGATACTACCTAGTGTGAGGGAGTTGATTGATTCTGAGACAATTTCATTCTAGTCATATTTCAAACAAAAAGGGTTCATGAATGGAGTTTCAAAAACTTTTTTTTCCCTTTTTTAAAAAATTCAGAATTTTTACTGAAAGTCTTTCCATCCTTCATCTGTAAGACACTTGTCTTGAGTCTTAAAACTCATTTTGTAAGTGGTAGATATGATACAAATTTGCAGAGGCACTGAAGCTCAAATCTGGAAAGGGATTCAGATAATTTTTTTAAAACTTGTAGGAGATGAGCTGCTAAATATCTTAATAGAGAGACTGTTCTGAAGCATTATACTAAAATCCCCTAGTGTGTGTTTAGTGCAGAGTTTTAATAAAGATTTATAGCATGGCCTACATTAAACTGAGGGGTAAATGTCATTAATTATCGGCTTGGTTAATATGGACTTTTGGAATAAAAAGCTTAATCATAAAGCAGGTAAAATTAGTACAGGGGAGTCAATGTAAAGTGGAATGGGTTGTCCTAGCACATGTATTACCTAGCTTTTTTTTTGGTTGACTATCTCACTAACCTTCTTTTAGTGAGATTTTAAATACAATTTCACTATGGATAATAGGTAGGACAGTGCAGGTAGCCCATAAACCCAGAGACTAAAAGAATATGGTATCATGTAACCCTTTTTTTTTGGTCACGATGAATCTTTACTAACACTTTTTTTTTTGTCGACTGCAACTAAATCAAGAAACACACGTCATGTGTGTGTAAATATCACTGACTGTTCTTCAAATGGTTGAAATTTCTTTTTGCATTTTCACTGTTTTAATAAAGAACTCTTTTTAAGTACTGAGCACATCCCTTTTGCAGCTTTCATTTTTTTTTTCCCATTTCAGCTGTCATTTAGATGTTGATATGTAAAGCAAAATGGCAAAAATCAACACCCAGCACTCCTACCCTGGTATGCACAGCCTATCTGTCATAACTGCTGATGAAGATATCGAAAGGATTGAAAATGGCTATATCAGGTAATATTTTTCTTTCATCACAGTCAAGGGGACAGATTGCTTCATAATTTGTGGAACTCCTGTAGCTCTGGGAATGGGAGCTAGAATTATGGGAATATTGTGTCACGATATTATTGGCCCAGTGCACTTAACAGACTTGACAACATCTATCCGAAGTACAGAAGAGACAGACACAGGGAGGTTGTCATGGCTTGCAGTTTTGGAAGCAGGAGCTGTATTACCTCAGGAAGAAAGCCCATTTTCACATCAGTGGGAATTACACTAACTCATTAAAGAGAAACCTCTTTCTCAAGTACCACACAGATAGCAGGGTCTGTGCTTCCAACACAGTATGTAGGATTTAGTGAAAAAAAGGATCCTTCCAGCACCATGCAGTGAAAAACCTTGGGAAGGTTTTTTTTAAAAGCAGCCTCTGCAAATTGCCTAGTTCCTATCATTGAGAAAATTCGTAGTGGATAAAGAATATCAGCATTTTTGTACTGGATTTTCAGAGAGTCTCACTGTACAGAGGAAATGTAATAGTTTCTTTACATTCACCTTTCTCTGGTTTTGATAGTTTTATAGTGGCTGTTTGAAATGTGCCAGTGAGCTTGCACTTACCTATTGCACAGTACCAGTCATTCCTCTAGACTGGGCAAAGCCTGCTTGGCCTGTGGAAAGATGCCTGATGATCCATAGCATCTGTAAAGGTGTCTTGGTTTGGAAAGACAAGTATCTGCTAGGGAAACCTGGAGCTTCCCTTGGAATGGAGAATGTAAACACCCTCACTCCCCTCCAAATTATTATAATTTTGCAATTAGGGGCTTTCAGGCAAATATATGGGAATAGGAATAACAGTTTTTTACTAGGAATATTAAAAATACAAATGTAGTAGTACAAAAAAAACAAAACAAAACAAAACAAAAAAAACCAAGCAAGCAAACAAACAAAAATCCTAGAAAACCCTGATGGAGTCACAGATATGACCTGACACCCCGTTGGTCAGGGTGCTGGAAGCAGTCCAAATAAATCCTCCTGGAGTAACAGATGTGGTTCTGTTGGAGTAGAGATGATCCTGTAGAAAGGGTCCAGTGGTGGTAAGATGGGTCCGAACTTCCTTTGGAAATTAGTGGAAACACCAGATGCCTTGGTGTTTTGGATTCCCAGTTTTTATCTAGGTAAGAACAGTTGGCTCCTCCCACTGGGTGGAGCATCTCAAATAGGATGATGTAATGTGTCATGTCATGGGTGAGCTTAATGGCCCATTAACAGAAGATATCTCCCTGGAGGGAGGATGGGTCATGGAAGAGATAAAGAACACTGCCCCACCTGATTTTAACAGCTGGCCCATTAACAGAAGGCATCCACCTCCTCCCCTCTAGAGTTATGAGGAATGGGTTATACAAGAGATCAAGAAAACACCTCCCCAACCAGTTTCAACAGATGGAAATAGAATACACATTTTTGGTTACATATTGCAACCCAAGACAAAAGGTTGGAATAAGTATTCTGCTTTTGGCTTGTTATGGCCAACCCCCTCCTCTATGTGGACCTTGTCAGGCTGTGTCTTGCTGTTCAAATGCACACCCGGACTGGAGCACACAGAGTCCTGATGGGCTGATGGGACTCCCTGCATTGTGGTGATTTTTGGATTGCACATCCATAGCAGCTGCTATGGATGCTCTGTTTGAATCGGTCCTTTTTTTTTTTTCTTGCTTTGCTTACATGATGCCTTCTGTCACATAGATGTACCTACAGTAGTGAAAATTGATCTGATTTGTTCTGCACAGTAAGACTTGCTCTTCATAGTTACATTACCCCATTAGGGTAATCTCCCCATTAGGGAGATTTAAAAGAGCCCTGTCCCTTTCTCTCCATTAACAGTGATGTGTTAGAAAAAGTGAAAACACAAATTGAAATGAGCCTCTTCATTTCCTTTTTTTTTCACATCCTATTTGTAGCAGATGTCAGTGATTGGCAGCTCAGAATGGAATTACTAGCAGGGATGTGAGAGTGGGGTTATAAAGGTTTAAATGTAGAATTAAATCCCTGCGGTCATCTGCAATTTCAGAGGCAATGACTTTGACAGATAGAGGGACTGAAATATGAATTTCCCTTTATCATCATGGTGATGGTCTTGAAGAGGCATTTTTTTGAAGGAAAGTTTGATATTATCAGCATTAATTGCAGGACTTTCATAGATGGCTAAGAAGATACAGTCTTAGTCTGTAAAAGAGATCTCATATTTAAGATTTTTGGATTGTTGAAATGATTGCTGGTAAGTATATACAATATCTTGATAATACCATTCAAAAATTCTGTTATTTTTTAACTTAAATTCAGATTTGCTTTAGAAAATGTCTGTACCAAAAGATAGAAACCATCCAGGATTTTAGCTCTTCTCTATCTTGTATCAAAATATGGAACTATAGATACTGGGGAAAAAAGCACATTTGCTAGATTAACAGCATTTTTTCTTTGCCTTTACCTTCCTCCAGCTCCTGTTGGCTGTAGTTCAACAAAGCAATTAAACACATTACTTATTTCTTATTAAAGTCAGTGGATGTTAAAGTTATGCTTAATGCTAAGGATGTGCTTAAGCACTTTTCTGCTGTGAAATGAAATGTTACCAAGAAAAAACATTCACTGCAACAGTTAACAGAAAGCTGCTACTGATCTTTAAAATGCTGTGCTTCTTTATGCTGCAGTGATTCATGTGCCCATATTCTTACTGTGTAGTGTGTTATAAAGTTGGTTCATTTTGTTAAAACAAAAATCAAAAAAATCCAAAAAATAAATGAATCTCTCTTTTTAAAACCCAGCCTCTTTACAGAAACAGCTCGAATAGGAGGCAGCACATTAGCTTATAGACACAGGCTGGCTATCTAAAGTTGAAAGTAGGATTCAGCTGTGCCCTATAGACATCTGGATTTCAGTCTTTATGTGAATAGGTGCCTACGTTCCTGCTGTCCTGAATGGAGATGTAGTCAGTACCGATGGTCAGCAGCCCCCGGGGAACTGCTCAACTTACCTCAAACTCAGTAACTCTTCAGGCTCCTTTGGCTCTCTTGATTATGAGAGGTATTTAGTTGCCTAAAATAGTCATCTAATGCTATTTGAGATACCAATAGAGTATTTGAAGCATTTAGCTGGCACTTATGGATGTGAGGAGAGACCTGTGTACTCTGGAGAGGTCCAATAAAGTATTCTGAGGTATTCCAAATTGTACCAGACTCCTATTCTGAAGCAGCTGAATCAAGCCCTGAGATGGCCATTGGCTGTAATAGGAACTTAGATATTTACTAGGCACTGCCATTAACAATATTAGAATTTCTTGCTAAGATCACACAAAATGGGTATTTCTCAGTAAACGGGAATAAAAGTACTTAAAACCAGCCATGGTAGTGCAGTCTAAAACACTAACTAGTCCAGTATCCTTTCTCCAGCAGGTCTACAGGCAATTTCTCCAGGAAATACCAAAAAAAGTGGACAAACTCTACTATTCCCCCAGCACTCAGCTCAAGAGAGCTCTTGGGCTGAATGTGGGCTCTGTGTATCTGGTAATCTGTGATGAATGTCAGTTCCATAAGTTTGTTCATTGTCCATTAGAAGGATGTTAACTTTGGCAACCACAATATTCTCAGCACTGGCAACATAAACTATGTTATTCAACACTAAATGGCGTTATGTTATTGGAAGAGAAGTAGAAAACAGTTAAAAAGTTGAGAATTCTGGGACGATCAGGATCTATTTTAGCATTTTTCTTTGGATAGAAATAATAAAGTTTTAATTCTTTGTTTGTTAGTTTCTCAGTTGTGAGTGCACATAAAATTGATCTGCTAGTTGTCCTCTTGTGGGCATTCAGAATGCTGCTGGCAGCTCTTATGAAGATACTCCAAGTATCATTTCAGTCAGTGTTTTCCTGGCAATACAGATTAACAGACCCATGTGAGAGTTCTTGTTTGCATTACAAAGGGGAAAGAAGTGATCCTTAATGGCCATAACACAGTCTTGTAAAAGTGAGTACTAAAGACTGAAAAACACAGAGAAAAACAAGGAGTACTATAAAAAAATAGTGAATTGGAGTGAGCTGTCATAGAGTCCATGTTCCAGTGAAGTCAATTTCAAAACTCCATTACTGGAAGACAAGGCTGAAATTTAATCTATTTTTCTCAAATGCTAATTTTTTAAGGGCTAGTAAGTAGTCTTTAGCTTCTGAACTTGCTGGAATGTATGGCAGAACCTGCATTGACTTCAGTTCATATTGGATGGCTCCAAAAGAATAGAAGCCCAGGCTTAGTAATATGGTTATCAAATATATGCTCTATTACTAGGGAGAAGACAATTTGCTGGAGTGTTTACTGATGCAGTGGTGGAGAGAACCAGATGGGGGAAAGTCTGGTGAAGGCTGCATGGAATTCCTTACAAAAAAACAAAAAAACAAAACCAAAACAAAAACAAAAAACAAAACAAAACAAAACAAAACAAAAAACCCACCAAAAAAAAACCAAAAAAAAAAAATTGTTTTTACAGAACCCATTCACTGCGTGAGGATGCATCTTCAGAACTGCAGGGAGTCATTTCTGTGGAGGGAGGACATGTACCTGAATCCCAGACGAGCTCCTTCACTGGCAGGGGAGCAATGGCAAGGTAACATACTAACTAATATAATTTCCAGTATTAAGTTCAATTTGCTGAAAGAGACTGGTCACAATTTGGAGGCAAAGAAAGAAAAGCCATCGCTTTCCAAAGAAAACGGATGGAGTCCAGCCAGAGAAGGTCTATAAAAAGTAACAGAAGTTGCATTTGACCTTCATTCATCACTTACATATTGCTAATAAAAGTCTAAAAATCTGAGAGAGGCTGAATAAGCCCAAACAAATTTGTCAAATATAAAAAAATAAATTATTTTTACATAACTGTATCTGAAAATACATGGAATGCTGGGGAAATGCATGAAGTGAGGCCAGACTGCAAAAAAATGGGTGTTTGGTTCTGGCTGATAGCTGATGCAGTGTTTGTTTCCTATCAAATAAAACATAATGATTGTTTCCTCTTGGTAGATGGCTCTGGAAAGGGAGGAGACAGGTGGTCTTTGTGTTTTGAGTGCAAGAATTTCTCTCAATTTTTAGAATCCAGTTATGTTTATAATGGATTTGGAGCCCTAGTCAGCAAAACTGAAGCCAAACAAGTTGTCTTAAGTTGTTTGTATTTCTGGGACTTTAAATTGAAACCAGAAATGGAGCTTCAAAATCTTGTTGTGTCTGCTTTGTATCTGAGACTTCAGGGCTCTGCCTTCAGATACCATTGTTACACACAACATAGACCACAGTCACTTTAAGCACAATGTATTTCAAAGAGCAAAGAAAAAAAACGTTATAAAACTAGAGTAATTTAAAAAATGTTGTTTAAACTTCAGCCTTTTGGATAGTGGAGAATAAACTTGTATTTCCCTGCTTAGTTTTCAGATAATGATACCACCAGATTTAGGTGACAAAATTTGCAAGATGTTGACTTTAGATGAAAAAAGATTATAAATGTGTGTTTCATGTAAACATAACACACATAAATACATAAATTCATATTGAGAACTTCCTTTAAAATCTTTTTTTATAGTTTCCTTTATCCTTTTTCAGGATAGTTTGAATTACGTGTGTGTGTAGATATAGTTATGTGTTCTCTGAATATACAAGGAAGTTTGTGATATAAACATGAATGCCTAGCAATTTAAACATTACAGTAACACAACCTGACTCTTGAAGAGAAATTCTAAGGATCTAAGGAAAGCATCTAAGACAACTGCCTCTGATGGACTTCACTGAGTATCTCACTTCGAGATGTGAAGGCCTCCACCCAGCAAGAATATTCTGTTGCTCCTGCAGTGGTGATACATTGGAATAGGAACTGATGTGTGAGGTATTTTCCTGATCCACTGCAGAAGGTGATCTGCGAAATTGTGGCAAGTGATTGGGTTCACACAGTTACTCCATCAAGTTTAATTTCATGGCAGGTGGAGATGTGGAGAAAAATCCTCCTGGGCTGGTGTTTGTGGGGATGTTTTAAGCCACCTCACGTTTCTGTCTGCTTCGTCTGTTTGTTCCATGCAGGCTGTCACGATTTGTCTTATCTGTGAGGTCATGGGCCACCAGACACTCACACCATGAGGACCAAAGGCCAGATTCCTTCTTGGAACGTATCAGAGGGCCGGAGCTCGTAGAGGTGTCCACCAGGCAGAGCAACATCCGCTCCTTCCTGGGCGCCCGTGAGCGGCCCGGGGGAGCAAACAGGTAAGGAGACATGTTTGTACTTCAAGTGAAGATGACTGAGGTTATCATGTTTTCTTGGTAAGTAGGATGTAAGTTTTATTTTAAGAAGAGGGTAAGGAGCTTAGTGTGGAAGATGAACAGAGTATGTAATGCTGCCCAGGAATCTTCATATAACTAAAGTATTGCACTTTCAACAGACTTTCTCTTTCCTCCTCAAACACACTGTGACCAAGATCTTGAAGTAAAGGATTTTGGTTGTGCTGCTTCAGGCAGAATGATTTCTCAGAAATGGAATTTTATCATACGCAACTTGATGTTGCTAAACTGTTCTCTACTGAGGAGAATGCAATTTCTATTTCAAGAATCTAGGATGTTTCTACTTCTGGCTTTGCAGGATCTTAATGTGCATTATTTGCAAGTGTTAGGAAACTCTAAAGAAGCAGTTGTGCAAAATTTGTCATTGCTTTGTTATTTCTACTCAGAAGTCCATCTGATAACATTACAGAAAGTTTCTGATGCAGAAATGACAAAATCGTTTGGATGCTGACTTCACTTATTAGCATATATGCAGTATTTGGTATGGAAGGCAGGTTCAGTCCCAATTTTTTTCCAATAAAATGAATGAGAAACCTTTATGTGTTTACAGTTCCTTGACTGATGAATTATGATTCCTTTATAAATGTATGATATGGTGTTTTAAATTTAACTCCTGCTAAAATGGGAAAATAAATTTGTTGTCATTAGGCTTTGAAGCAGAGACTCCTCTATTTTTTTGCATAATTTAAGATTGATAGGTAAACAAGTAATTAGTTTCAAAAATCTCAGCAAGCAATTCAGATTAAAGCAAAAACCTGTGAAGGTCTGTGCATTATGCAGGTTACTTTGATTTGTTGTAGTCCAGCACAGCCTTATTATCTTCACTTGATCTGCTTCTTAGAAATTAATCTCAAGAACACATTTTATTGAATTAGCCAGACAGCTGCCTGATTTCTCAGGTGTCTGGATCAGTAGCAACTGCAGATGGGAAGTAATTACGGAGAACAACATTGATCATGGGCCAGCAAACCTCTGTACAAGGCTATTTGGAGTGAGTTTGAGAGCACCCATCCTTGCCTTCTCAGTTTTATGCTGTTGCTGGTTGACAGTAACTCAGTGGTTGTATCATGAAGGCTTAATTCTGCAGCAGTGGTAGGTATGCTCATTACTTATCCACAAGCCTTGACACTGCATCTGTGAAGAGGACTTGAAAGGATTGAAGAAAGCTTAAGATAGTAGTCCAATGAGTACAGGGCTAAAAATAGTGAAGTGCATCTTGTCATGCACTAATACACCTAAGAACAGGCTTCAGACATCAGATGGTCACAAATGTGTATGCCAGGCACATGACAGAAAGGAACTGGTGCCTTGAAGCAGTTATGCAAAGGGGCTTATCACAACAGTCAAAATTGACCTTGCTAATCTTATCAGTGCATATGTGAGAAGCTCCTGAGTCAGTCTGTCGTGTCTGTAAACACGTGCGTGAAATACCAGCAGCCTTTGCACTCTTTAATGTGTTTTATTTAACTTGCTTGCAGTCACTGGCCCTTAGCCAGGTTCAATGTCAACTTTAGCAACAACACCAATGAAGAGTAAGTACTGTTAACTTCCAAAGACCTTTCTACCACCAGCACCTTCTCTTTTTCCCTATCCAGCCTAGTAACATCTGTAGTATAAACTCCTTAGTTCTTCCTCAGCCTTTCCTAGGAGTATAGTTTTATTATAGAGAAAGGTCTAGTTTTCTTAGTATGAAAAGCATCCTTTGTGCTCCTTGTGAATTTCTTTTTTGTCTAAAGTTACCCCTTCCTCTCAAAGGGTATTGAATTTGACTAAGCATTTATTCCCTACCTCCTGTAGTTCAGCTGGCTGATTTTACTGCATTACCAATTGATGCATTCATTTTTCAGTTTTTAAATGAGATTCATGTATTAATTTTCTAATAGTGGTTTTCCTCTTTTAACACATTGTTCTCTTTTTGCAAATCAAGTGCCCCAAAAATTTCAGGTTGTCAAATGAGAAGTGGATACTGATGAGGGCACCAAAACCCATTTATATGTCCATTGTTTAAAAGTGTGTATTTCAGTTCAGCAGGTACTGTTGTTTGAGAGAGTGACAGGCACCATAATTAGGTTGGTATTGCCACAGAATATCTGACAGAAGCTGTCCTTTTGAGTCTGTTTTATATAATTGACAAGCTCTTTCACAGTGTTACACCAAAGAGGAATTTATTAAACAATGTGAAGAGCTTCTGTAATTTAAAATCACCCAACATCAATGTTTGTTACTTGTCTTAGACCACAGCAATTTGAAGACATATCTGCTCTTTAGTATCCAGCAGCAGATCTGTTCTTATGCATAATGATAGTAGATTTTTAAAATTGCTTTCCAGATGAAAACAAAAAAATTTAAAAGTGATCAGTACGTCTTCTGATTGTGTCAGAAATATTTCTAGAAAACTCTTGGGTTTTTTTTCCCCCAAATAATTCTATTATAGGCAAGTTTAAACTGTACATTTTAAATGATGCTGCAAAACCTTTGTGCACATAGCTGAACAAGAGATCTTCCATCTCCTAAAGCAACTTTTTGGTTTGCTTTGCATAATTTTTATTCAAAAGGAAAATCTATGTGCAGTGAACAGTGACAGAAATACCCAAACTTTTATTTAGACTGATATAAAAGAAGTGCTATAATCTTGGAACTGAGCCTGCTAGATGGAGCCCAAAGGATTGGTTGGGACAGAAATACTTCTGCCTCACTCTGTTTCTGACAGTGACTTGTGTACCTTGGGCAAAACTTTCATCCTTTTAATGTTTCATTATTTTTAAATGAAGACAAGACCTGTCTGTCTACCAGCCCAACAGTCTGAAATCTTCTTGATTTGCAAAGTACTAGACAGATGAGAAATGCAAATGTTGGAATAATTAAAAGATTATGACAGTGTTTTTATAAGGGCTGATGAAGTAGTTTTCTAAGTCTAAAGCTGCACACAGCTTAGAAACAGCAGGCATGCTGCTGTGTTGGGGTCAAGGAGGACAGACACAAACTGTTTCATTAGTTACTGGATTCTAGTTTACTCAGTGTTACTAGTAAAGAAAAAGAAATGTGGACTTCTCATTATGTTAAAGACCTAAGTGTGCCATGTCTTGACACATGATGCTTTCAAGTCTATGATTATGGCCAGCCTTTTCCTCTGACCAACTTTTTTACCAGACTGCAAGTAGATGAGACTATGATAAGTTGGGAGTTACCACAATAGAAAGATAAACAGAGGCAACATAAATGGAAGAAACTCACTTACAAAAGGTACCTGTATTTGACAGATGCGTTTGTAGGAGATCTCGGGCCAGAGAAAAATAAGTATTGGCATTAGATGCTGTGTGAAATGAAGTTTTTTCACTTCTAAAAAATAAAACACAAACATAGGAGGGAGTTGGAATTGTCAAATTATTCCCTCCAAAGTTTACCACCACTGAGACTTTTTGGCTGATTCTCAATCTCAGCTTACTTTCCCCTGCATAACAAGATCCACAAACGTACAGTGGCCTTACCCTTTGAAAATTCTGCTTACTTGTAACTCTTCCTTTCTGGTAAGAATGCCAGGCATTCAAAGTATTGAGGAGCTACATTAATGCCAACAACAGCAACTGTGTGTTTGCCTTTAGATCAGACACCATGCATGGTAATCTGCAGTGAAATCCTGACATATTTTTTTAAACAGGAAGGAGTTTTGGGAGCAGATTGGAAAATGAAGCAGTGAAGTTCTGGATAGTCAGAGAAATAAATCCCTGAGAAACAGTTCCCACTGCTGTGTAGGAATCTGCCTTGGTAAATGAAAAATTCGTTCTTTGATATGAGATGCAAGTAGAAATAGAAGATCAGTCAAGCCAAAGATTCTTCTCTCCTCCATTTCTTCCCTTGTACTGTGTGATTTTGGAGGTTTCAGTGGTGTTGGTCAGCTTGGTAGGTATTTCCCTGGATGTGGCAGAGTGTGGGATCTCAGCATTTTTTAGCAAACGAGTCTTGGCTTTTCCAAAGTACGCTGTGGTGGTGGATCACTGTGGGAATGTCTAAGTGTAAGAACTGGAACAAGTGCTCATTGCTGATTGGTGAAAGCTGCTACTATCTCAAAATGGACGGCTGTCATCTCCTTTGGAGTGCTTCTTTCTCCTTGTAACAAGCACATTCCTAGATGGGACTGCCATTCACAGGACAGCCATTTCTCGCCTGAGCAATATGAGCAAGCGTGCGTGGAAAGCACAAGTCCTGTAAGCAGCATTATTACATATTCTGTCCTTGCTGTGGGGTGCTGCTGTCATTAAACTCATTTGCCCTTTCTTGACACCAGTGCAAAGGGAGACTCAGACCCAGTCTTGGCAGTTCAGAGGAGAAAACAAAGCTCCCATGGGAACAGGAATCCATGGCTTTCATTCAAACCAGACATTATGTGCGGGGGGTTTTGTTATCCACATACACTGTAGTGTGAGGAACACTCTTTGGCTTTTCTGTCTAAGTGTGACACTTTCTGCTTCAAGGACTAGACAAATTTCAAATAGAAAAGAAGGAGGTCTCAGATGATGACTTTCTGCTTGTGCGAATGAGCACCGTTCTTCACATCACATTACATGATTCTTGACCAAGGCATGTAGCAAATCTAGCTTTAAAATTAAGTATTGTCAGAATCTCAAGAAAGACGTTAGCTTTTCCTGTAGATTTGAAAAGCATTTGTGAGCCTGTCTGCATAAGTTAACATATTTCAAGACTCTTCTGTTCAGATAAACCTAAGAATGGGGCAATTCTGATACAGAGGCAACTAATTAATTAAAATTTTGCTAGTTTCAAATAACTGTGAGAGGAGATTCATCCTTATTTTTTTATAATTACTATGAAAGCTTTAGACAGTCATGTTGAGGTTTTGGCTGTGCAAAGAATGTTGACAGTTTGTTAAGCCATTTCACATTCTGTCATTATTTAAAAAGTTTCTTTGTAAATGCCTGCGTTCTTAAGAGTCAATCAAACTGAAAGCATTTACTTAAAATCGTCCTGGTACACTTGTGTCTGAAAAGGGCAAGAAGGTGTGGGCCACTGAGGCAGAGAATCAGCCAGCTGATGTGATAGTGTGGTGGTGTCAGGGTGAGAGGTGTCAGCCTGTAAACTCTTTTTTCCAGTTGGATCCCTGTCCTACTCTGTCTGGAGTCTAGTCTTGTTTCCCAAACCTCCACCCTCTCCCTGAACTGCTCAGTATTGGTAATATTGCTAAGCCTTACATTATGTTGTACAGCAAAAAGGAAGAAAAGAAAGAGGTTAAAGAGGAGAAAAAAGAGGAGAAAAAAGAGGAAAAGAAAGAGGAAAAGAAAGATGACAAAAAAGATGACAAAAAAGATGATAAAAAAAAGGAAGAGTAAGTATAAATAATGAATGTGTGATTGTAACATGTCTCCTACACTACAAAACATGGTACAGCATTTCATTGTAACACTTACTGTTGTTCTGTAGACTGCAGATTCTTAGCTTATCACATCTTTAATACATTTTCCCCTTTGGGAAGGTTTCAACTGCTCAGCAAAATTGTTGTATCTTGAAGACCTGTGTTTAGATCTTTCTGAACAGCTTCCTATGTCAGTAAAAGGGAACTGAGCTACCTCTGGTCACTTTGAGTTGAAGATCACTTTTTAATTATGACACTTCAGGACAGCAGCCTGCTTTGCAGACCTGCAGACTTTTCATTGTTCCAGAATTTCCATAACGATTCAGAGCAGATGAACCAAAAATCTGGTTTATCTTACCATGTAGAAGTATCTTACATGTAGAAAATTAAAAGTTTGCTAGTAAGTTTAGTTATTTCACTGACTAGTATATTTAATTACTTGACATGGTGTAGTTCATTGCTAATGATCACTAAAATTTGCTTCTGTTGGCTAGGGGATGGTTTATTTCTGTAACAAAATGAGGTAATTTGAATGCTTTTGGCAGAAATGGATCCTGTTCTTGCTTTATTCCCATAAAGCTGACCCAAATATAGCACAATTTAATATTACCCGTGATTAAAAGTAACAATGATGACAGATAAAAAGAGAATGCATTTGAGTGGCCTTCACAGTTAAGGAGTATGTTAGAGTAAAATACTGTAGGTTTATATGTATGTATATGGTGGCACCTGCTATATAGACATAAGGGCATTCCAAATGGAATCTGATTGATCTCAGGGTCATTATTAATCAAAGCTTTTAATTGTTTTTTTTTCCAATTAGAAAGCCTTTGTTCGAAGCACTCTCTTTTGGCTTTAATTAGTGTATAGTGAAGGCCTGAGCTTTGCAGTATCCAAGAGTGTTTTAAAACATTTTGTCAAAGAAAACGGATGTTTTGATATCGATGAGGTAGTATACTCTGATATATAATGACCATATTTCATGGTCATCAGTTTTGAGGTGGTGACCAGTTTTCTAGAGGAAATGGTTTAAAGCCAGTAGTGAAGATGGGTAAGTAAACACTTTTTAGATTAAAGCTGCTTTCTTTACTCACATTGCATGGACATTCAGCTGAGAGCAATGGTAATGTCAGAAATACACACAGATTTTAAATAAATTATCATTACATTTTAATATATTTGCATTCTTGGAGATTAGGAAACGTCCCACAAATACATATTCAAGCATTGCCTGGTTACATATTCTGCACACTATTATGCAGTCCACAGATCACACTTCTGCTGTTGAATTTTGCAGCTGTGGACCTCGAATCCACTAATATATATTTCCTCTGATTACATGCCTAATTGCTCTCTATTCCATATCAACCTTTCTCATGCTGGAGATCGGCACTTCTGAGCATACCCTGTGCCATTATCCATGCTGTTCTTTAAATCTTTACATTCCAGGTTTGTATGCTTCCTTTAGCATCACTTGTTGTGAGGCCTAAGGAACCAGGACTGTGAATGTGTGAAATTTGTCTTTACATACTAAGACGTGTTTCAGCTCTTGTTACACACACTGCATGTGCATGTAAACACAGAGATTCTTACTTGTACAGACAAGCCTTTGAATACATACATGTTTTACTTGTTCAAATGCATTCTTATACAGTCATTTCCATAATAGAATTTGCTAAAGAACAATAATTAGCCTGCAAAGGAAATCTCTTTCTTTAGCAATGAAATGTAACCTTCTAACCAGAGTCATAATAAAAAACATTTCATAATTAACTTTTTTTTTCAGTATGGGGCTGATTACAGAAGGCTGTGGGTTTCAGCCTGGGAGATAGGAATGTCTGTGTTTTTCTTTTCACTCTTGCTTACTTTTCCCAAAGTTAGGTCAAATAAAGAAATTGAGCTTGTCAGATGGGATACCTGGTATCTCATCTGCACTGCCTGCATGGATACTTTCTCTTCTTGGGCAGCTGTGAGTTCATGGTGAAATGAGCAGCCTCCAGAAGAGGGAAATCCAGCAAGTTGCTTGCTTACATTTCCAGTGTAAATCTGCATCTTTTATTTTCCAGGCAGAAAAAGGAAGTCTTTGTGATAGATCCTTCAAGCAATCTGTACTACAACTGGCTGACCGTAATTGCAGCACCCGTGTTCTATAACTGGTGTATGCTAGTGTGCAGGTATGGATTTAAGTTCATAACAATTTTACATTTCAGTCATTATGTTTCCTATGTAAATCACCCTCTTATCTCCCTGCAGTATCTGTTGGGTGACTTACCTAGAAGGTTTACAGTTCAGATGCCCTTAGGGATGTATGATGTGCATACCACTGGGAATAGATGGCCAGTCTTTCTTTTTTAATTCCCTTTTTGTCTAAAAGCAGGTGGATGTGACTTGCAGTGGGTAGTCCTCATGAGCGCTGGTGTGGTCTTCGTGTGCCACCTGCCGGCTGGCGGCTGAGCCGTGTCCTGGCCACTGCATCCCTAAGCATTGCCAGGGATGAGAGCTTCCCACCACCCAGGAGAGAACAGAAAGAAGGGGTGTGGGCAGTGCTGGGGCCTCTTAAATTCACATAATGCATCTTTTGGATGCTCGAAGGGCAGGAAGATTTAACTGAAGTATTTGTTTTCCATGGCAGAATGTAGAAATCAGTTTCAGTCAAAGTAAGGGAGGGGTGTAGGAATGGTTTCCTTACACTGTGTAACACGGTGGGGAGAAATGCAGATGGCTTGCCACTGAGAAACAAATCTTTTATTTGGGAATTATCTTCATGGAGATGTCTATCCCGTGAAATCTGACGCACTTTTAATTGTAGAGAAATGTTTAATCCTCCATAAGTACACTTGGGTGGCATTTATGTGTTTATTTCTGTCCAGAACACCTTTGAATTCTGACAAATCCTGGTGTCTGTTTTATTCCTGTCCAGAACACCTTTGAATTCTGAAAGATCCTGGTGTCTGTTTGGACATAGCTCTAGTGTGCATCTCATGTCTGGACATGGAGATATGCTGCCTGTAATATTTCTGTTCCAGAAATGTGCACTGACATGCTGCTAGGGCATGTAATGCAAGTACTCTGCTTATGCATTTGGCCTAATTTATTTTTTTTTAAATCTTTGTTTCTTTAGAGCCTGCTTTGATGAGCTACAAATGGACCATGTTAAAATGTGGCTGTTCTTGGATTATCTCTCTGATATTATCTATGTTATTGATATGTTTGTCAGGTTCAGAACAGGTGAGTTCTTCTGGGATTTCATCGTGTTTTCAAACACCGCATATATATAAAGGATGGAAACAAAAATTCCCCTGTGGGGTCTGACCACTGTAATATCCTGTCAGAACACAAGAGTGGAGGCTTTTGGAAGATGAAGTGTCTGATCAGTTTGGATTTTTTAAGGCCATACATTCCAACATTTGCTCTTCACTTGTCTAAATTCAGTTCTGTCAGTAATAGGCATGCCAGGTGTTGAATGCATAGCCACTGTAACAGGCTGTGTGGGGAAGGGACAATATGGCACTTGGGGTGGGAAACCAACTGCACCCCACAAATGCTATTTTCTTAACCAAGCTGTGCAGCATCCTGGTCAGAAGGGGTTATTGAGTTGGTCAAGTGCAAGACCCGACACATGTCTCGGACCTCAGTCTGTGGTCCCAGGCCTGGAATAGAGGCAGTGCAGCCCCTCTGCCACCTGCTTCCTGCAGCCTCTACGAGGTCCTGGCTGGTTTCCCACTGCTTGGTGATGGGATAGGGTTAACCCTGGAACCTCTGCTCAGGTCTTGCCTTCCTGGAGGAAGTGTGAACCCAGAGGATCTTTGAGGGCTGTGCCATGCTGTGGGTGAAGTGGTTCTCTTCAGCTTCTTGTTCTTGTTTCTGTAATCCAGGCAGGCTGAGATTCCAACCTTAAAGTGGTATCTGTTTTAAACTGAACAAAGTCATAATATAGGCCTAAGCAGTGATGTACAGTGATCCATATCACCAAGTTACTGAATAGTCCTTGATGCACTTTGGTCCATGCCAGAGAGCACCAGTGTCTGGGGACAGCTAGGAGGACAGCAGAGGTTGGGTGTTGTTCATGGTGGTGTTTTTGTAGAGGCCTAGAAGAACTTATATGTGAATAGAAGCTGTCATGGTAGCTGATTTGGGGCAGGAAACATCTTCTGTCTCATTCTCTTCACTGGTACAGACACAGCTTCAAAATGTCCCTTGAAAGGGTCCAAAACAACACTGATCATTTAAAAAATATGAGAGTAATTTTAACATCTTTCATTTTAACATCTTATTCATTTTTCTCTATTTATTTATTTAAAGTCGTGCTGACAGCTTGATGTTAATTATGGCCTGTGACAAGTTGTAAATGTAATTACAAGATGAGCTAAAAACGCTGTCATGTGGGAAGCACACAACCCAGAGCAAGCCAAATTCTTAAACTTAGCAAGTACCTTGTCCAGCAGGAAAGTCAGTTTCAGGTACCAGCCTAAATCACAGGAGTGCTGTATTTGGGGCAGAATGGGAGGAGGAGGGTGTTCATCTTCTTTGTGTAGTTAAAATGTCAACTGTGCCAACTAAATTTACCTTCTGCAGTTACATCTGTTAATGAAATGGGAAAGAACAGAGCAGAAATTAGGCATATCCAGGCAAAGCAAGTCACAAACTTCCATGGGCTGCCCTGATAATGATTATATGGCTGTTAAAGCCTGACTGGAATTTGAATTTTCAGGCCCGGCTTGCAACTGCAGAATTGCTGGAGCCATTTCCCAAATGCTTCAGTGGAGGTGTCTGGTGTAGTTCCAGGCACTCCAAGAAAGCAGTCACTTCTTTTAGGTGGCAAAATCTTTGTCAACTTTTTAAAAAGTCCCTCCCGGCTCTGCCTTTGCCTGCTGCCTTTTCCTGTGAGTCGGCAAGGTCCATCTGCCCTGGGGACAGAGGTCCTGGAAACTTTTGAGGAAGAGTGAGACTTTCTACTGTCTGAGGGCACGGTCTGCCTTTGAACTGAGATCTAGGCAGCCTCACAACTACTCTGATCATCAGCTTCTCCATGGTGCATTTCTGTCCAGCTGCAGGGCCAGTTGGACTGCATTTCACCTACTGGGTGACTGTGCACTGTGAAACACAGAAGATTCATGTCTCAGCAGCTGGTCGTGTTTCGTATACCCTGTGTTCTAATGCTTTTGAAAGATTTTACTATAAGACTTTAGGGAATAAAGGGAATAAAAAGCTGAGTGATTTTATCTCCTTTCAGGAGGAAGGTGTTTTCAAAGTTATTTTTCATAACTGTGTATCAGAAATTCATCAGTCTGGCCACTTTTCTGTTCAGCTGTATAACTAAAGGCCATATTTGACCAGCTTTTTCAGCAGTTTTCTGGGAGGCAACACATGCATGGCACAGGAACTACTTCCATTTGTAGTCGCCGTCAGTTTGCAGATCCAAAAGCAGATACACACATAGATGAGCCAAATACACAAATAGATAAGGCATTTACAGATGCACCACACATTCCAGAAATACAGCCGTGCTGTGTAGGGCACAAAGAAATGCAGCTTGCTGTTCCTCAGCAGATGCTTCCCTGAGAAAGCTATAGGTGGCATGTAGATTGCTAAGGGGTTAGTAAAATGTGATAATCCCGGATACACTGGGAATGTTTTGTTTTTTTCTCAGTGGACTTTTTCTCCTGAGTGGCCGAATGGGCTGACAGTTGGATATCTCCATTGCAATTGCAGCAAGTATTTTGCAGTGCATAGGCTGTTCCCTATGGAACATTTTTAATGCCCTCAGAGGCATAAAAGAGCGCTATGGCTGTACTGTCTGCAGTAAAGGTCTCTCACTGAAGTTTATATCTACTTGTAAATTTTAAAAATCAAATACTTTTCAAAGTCTTTGGAATGAAGAACTATTGATGTGCAAAAGTCCGCTTAGTAGCTCTCTCTCTAGAAACACAAACTGCAAACCAAGGAAAATCATGTCAGTTTTAACACTGGACACAAGAGGAAAAACGTGACTTAGGGAGGGGGGTAACTGCATTTCTTTATCTCAAGGAATTTGTATTGTTTGGGAAAAGTTTCCAAAATCCATTATACCTACTTATTCCTGGTATTTATTTAAAAATATTCCACTCCTATTTTATACACAGTTGCTTAACACTTGCTTAACTTATTTATGACTCATGCCCATGATTCATGAAAAATTAGGCATTTGAATCTCCCTATTTTTTTTTTCAAGGATACTTAAAAAGATACAGCTCTTGCAGAATAGAGTGGAAAACCTCAGGGAGCACTGTGGTGATAAAAGAGTCATAAAAGAGTTCTTAGTCATTATATATCAGCTTTGAAACTCGATTGAAATACTTAAATATGCAATTAAATGACCTCAATGTCTGTAGGCATAACAGTACAAATTTTAACATTCTTAGGCCTGAAATGTAAGTCACTCACTACTGTTGATGGTATTTTTATTCTAACAAGTAAAATCTTTTTATTCTCTGAAGGCTTCCTTGAACAAGGCTTGCTAGTTAAGGATGAGAAGAAATTACGAGAACATTATACCAAAACTATTCAGTTCAAACTGGACGTGCTGTCTCTTGTGCCAACGGACCTGGCATATTTTAAGTTTGGTTTGAACTACCCCGAGCTCCGATTTAACCGCTTGCTGAGGATTGCTCGGCTCTTTGAGTTTTTTGACCGTACCGAGACCAGGACGAATTATCCAAACCTGTTCCGTATTGGCAATCTTGTGTTATACATCCTTATCATCATCCACTGGAACGCGTGTATATACTTTGCGATATCAAAGGTGATTGGGTTCGGAACCGACTCCTGGGTGTATCCCAATGTGTCTGTTCCGGAGTACGCACGCCTGTCCAGGAAGTACATTTACAGTCTGTACTGGTCGACACTCACGCTGACAACCATCGGAGAAACACCACCCCCAGTGAAGGACGAGGAGTATCTCTTTGTGGTCATTGACTTTCTGGTGGGCGTGCTCATCTTCGCTACCATTGTCGGTAATGTCGGCTCCATGATTTCCAACATGAATGCTTCCAGGGCGGAGTTCCAGGCCAAAGTGGATTCCATTAAACAGTACATGCAATTCCGAAAAGTGACTAAGGATTTGGAAGCCAGGGTTATTAAGTGGTTTGATTACCTCTGGACCAACAAGAAAACAGTGGATGAGAAGGAAGTTCTCAAAAATCTGCCAGACAAGTTGAAGGCTGAAATTGCCATCAATGTCCATTTGGACACACTGAAGAAAGTGCGTATATTCCAGGATTGTGAAGCTGGACTTCTCATTGAGCTGGTGCTGAAACTGAAACCTACGGTCTTCAGTCCTGGTGACTACATTTGCAAAAAAGGAGATATTGGAAGAGAAATGTACATTATTAAAGAGGGAAAATTGGCTGTGGTGGCGGATGATGGCATAACCCAATTTGTAGTCCTGAGCGATGGCAGCTACTTTGGTGAAATCAGCATCCTAAACATCAAAGGTAGCAAATCTGGCAACAGGAGGACAGCCAACATTAGGAGTATTGGTTATTCTGATTTGTTCTGCTTGTCTAAGGATGATTTAATGGAAGCCCTCACAGAATATCCAGAAGCCAAAAAGGCTCTGGAAGAGAAAGGACGTCAAATTCTGATGAAAGACAATTTAATAGATGAGGAGGCAGCAAAAGCAGGAGCTGACCCAAAAGACTTGGAAGAAAAAATAGGGCGACTTGAAGTAGCTCTGGATACACTGCAGACTAGGTTTGCGAGGCTCTTGGCAGAATACAGCGCATCTCAACAAAAGGTGAAACAGAGACTTGCCAGAGTAGAAACTCGAGTGAAAAAATATGGTAGTGGCAGCTTATCAGTCGCAGAAGGAGAGGCTGAAAAACCTGAGGAGGAGAAAAAGCAGTAATGGAGTATTTATATTTCCTCATTTATTGGAGAAAGTTGAAGCACTGAAAGCCATAAATGTATGTAAATATGCGTGTGCATACATAGACATAATTATTTTTATATGAACTCAAGAGAATGGTTTAAAGTATTTTTAACTGAAGCAGTATTTTCTTGTAAATAGAACACCTTCTGTAAATAGTCACCTTCTTCTTGGGGGGAGATTTGGTCCAGCACTTGGTGCTTTTTTGTACTGAGAGTGGGTTTCTTACAAGTCATGCTCAGAATGTCTCTTGTGTTTGGTACCTGTAGGTCTTGACGCATTGTCTCTTCCTGTGCATTGTGCATTAAGAAGGTATTGAAGGTACCTGAAGTAGAAGGGATTTTTTTTTCCTTTTTAAGAGCTTATAAAATATTTATAGGGTACCCTGCTTTAACTTGCTACTTTAGTAGCTGATTAAATGAATGGATGGATGTTTGGTTTTCTCAAAATGTTTGTTCTTTCACATCTGTGCAAACAGTTGGATGACAGCTAAGCAGTGTCAGGTCATTGCAGTGCACCCTGCACATGTCTGAAATAGCCATGCATTTGGATGCTTTAGTCTGATTCTCTCTAGTGAGCTGGGCTCTGCACAAAGGACCATGCTGACAGAGTAGCAGTGCTCATTCATGTCCCTTCTGGCAGGCTCTGTGACAGCCTTTGCTGCTTTGCAACTGCTTCACCAGGGGGGAGAGCAGGGGTCCTCCCTTGGTGTTTTTTAGCCCAGTTCCATCCTCACTGGTAAAACCCTCACTTGGAAAGGAGTCCCCTAAAACTCCCTGGTGGTAGGGTAATATGGCTTCACCAAACCTGGGAAGAGAAAAGAAGGGCCCCGGTATATGCATCTCCCATGTGCAGGGCACTGAGTGAACTCCCTGGCAAGTGGGCAGTCCCAAGGAAGGCTACTGAGAAATCTCATGGGCTGGCAGGGCAGGCTGTCCCTGCCTGCCAGGCAGCTTGCTCCCACAACAGGGTTTCTGCAAGGCAGGGAAAACAAGCCCTGTGTTGCAAAGTCATTCCAGTCACTTAGGCCTATGTTTTCTTCCTTTTTATTTCTTCTAAGGACGTCCATTCCATCTCCCTTTGCTGTTTACTGCCATCTTTTCTCCCAAGTAGTTGTCACATTACCTTGTTTCCATTAGTTAGGGAGAATGCAGAAGACACTAGCTTTCATTTTTTGTTGTGTAGTATTTTGCTGTCATGCAACTTTCCCTATGTTGCTTTCATTCTCCTGTATCTCACTGGCTTTTGAAAACTACGGAGTAGCAGAGACTGTTCAGCATGTATGGCATGGGATCCTCCAGTGGCATTAGGTATTACTATTGGCAGTGTTCTGACTTTAGTTGTCCTCAATCCTGACTTATGACAGCATCTGTGATTGAGGGCGTGTTGGAAAATTGGTGAGAAACCCACTGAGAAGAGGGTGGCTTAACTGGGTGGTAGTGGAATGAAAAGAGACAGTTTTGCTAAACAGAGTACTTAGTACTCTGCTAAACAGAGCAAGCCCTCGTCTCCAGGCAAGCAGCTGTTCCCTTCTATCAACACTTCTGAGCCTGGTGAGGGAGACAAATCTGTCAGTGATTAAGGAATGGGGCTTTGCCAGCAACACTGGCAAAGGGACAGCTGGGTAGAAATGTCCACACATGGCCCTCGTCTAAACTCCTGTTCTTGTCAGCCTAGAAGCCAACTCACTTAGCGATCTTCCCTAGATTGGGCTTAACGTCTTTTATCAAAATATCCACTGATTGTAACAAGTGGTTTGGAAAGTAGCCAAGATCTGTTTGTGGCCAGTGGCACTTGAAAATTGGTCCATCAGCTGAATCTTGTCCCTATTTCCTTTAAGGGCTTGAGAGAAACGGGGGAGCTCCAAGAAACTGTTTTTGGCAGAGGTATAGTGCCCTTGGTCCCACTCAGGCAGGCAGGGCTGAGGTGGAGCTGGGCTCACTGCAGGGTACCCCTGTGAGCATAGAAGGTGCTTTCACAGGCTGCTCAACTTGAAACTTTCACCTTGACACAGGCGGGTACCACACCTGCCTTGGCTGACATTCACTGCTGTGTGACTCAAACCCACTGTGTCTGGTTGGGGTTTTGTGCATATTGACATGTTCTCCATCAGTCATCATTTTCTGTAAATACCTATCTACCCAACATAGCACAGCTGTTCCAGCCCACTAGGTACATATGAGTAAAACTGTTTAAAGTACTCTTTATACCAAATTTATACCCGTTTAAAGACCCTAAAAACCACAGGACTGCTTCTTCACCTGATGGATCAGAACAGCCTAATCTATCAGTCAAATACATGTTTGCTCTTCCCTTTCCATGCCTCTTGATCTGGTTTTCATATGCCAGAAAAAGAGCATTTTGATGCTATTGGCTTCAGTCACTTTGAAACATACAGTTTCTGGCATGATGAAATCACATCCTTTAAAGTCTTTCATCTCTGTAAGACGTTTTTTCCTTTTCTTTAATGTGGCTGCAGCATGTACATTAAAGTATTTTGAATAATGTTCATGCAACTCTGTGTTTTCTCTTATCCATATCCCTCTAGATTTTAGTGTTTCCTGACAGACTTTGATCACGTCAACATTATGTAGTTCAGAAAATCATTAGCTGGAACAGAGATCTGAAGTGACAGAAAACCAAGTGGGAATGGTGGTCTTCCCTCACTACAAGGCAGCTGGCACACAGCTTTGGTCCTGGGCCCAGTTTTGACACCATCCCTGGGTTTGCAGACACCACACAAGCACAAGAGCTGGACCGTTATCCCATTGCCCGAGGGGTGCTAGGTCCCATGGGGCACAGAGCCTGCCAGCCTCTTCATGCTGCTGCCACCTGTCTCCTGTCTTCCTCTTCCCAGCTCCAGGCAGGGTGGCACAGCAGGGACAGTGGCTTGTCTAGCAGAAATTAGTGTGTGCAGCTTTCTGCTACTCACAGACAGGTCACCTACCAAAAATTGCCTGGCACAGACTGGGCTGGGCTGGTCCTTCAACCCTGCCACAAGAGAAAGCAAGGCACAGGGCAGTTCTTAGAAAACACTTGAACATAGGGCCTGAATCTAGAAATAGGTTTAATGGCCACAGCACTCCACGTGGGCCTAAGCAGGTAGCCATGGGCTGGCACTGCTGCTCCAAACTGCCTGTGCTGAGTGAGGTCTGAGAGGTTTGAACATCTGCTCAACATGCAAATAGAGAGGAGAGGTGGTGAAGTGGCACACCATGCTCCAGCTGCTGCTCAGAGTCAGCTCTTCCAGGGAAATGGCCTCAAGCTGTGGACCCTGTACCCTGACAGCAAATGATTTCAGCCTTACTCCTCTCTGAAGTGCTCTCAATGCTCTCCCCATCCTTTTACCCTCATCTCCTACTATTATTTAACTTTATAGTTTTTACAGCAGAAAGCTGTCCTGGCAAATTCAATCAACTGGACTTCAGAAGCAGCAATGACAGCAAAACAGCTCATGTATTTGTACAGCCAAGGGTGGAGTTTTCTTGACAGTGCAGCTCTTTCTTCAGAAACAGCCCAGGGAAGGTACAGTCGTGCTTTTAAAACTCTTTTCTCCAAGGCATCAGCTTTAGAGTTTCATTCCTGCCAAATATTTATTAATGTACAATATGAGGGCTCTAATTTACATTAAAAACCAAACTGCTCATTGTCCTTTCCCCCACAAAAGCATTACTGCTTTCTCTGAGCTCGTCCATGTGTTGCTGGCTTTGGAAGACACACTCGTATCTGTATTACTGCTGACACTCAGGATGAGACAGTCACAGGCCAAACCTAGGCCAGGTTGTCCAGTGAGGTGACACAGGTGGACTAAAGGAGAGCTGCACTTCACTCTCAAGATTTGCAAGATGACAGCATTTGCACTTGGCTTCAAGGTCCACCAGCTCTTCTATCAATGTTTCCAACCTGGAACAAACAGAAAGAGTGTCTTGAACCCTTGTCTACATAATTCAGCATTTGCAAAAACCTCTCACGTATGCCTGAGAGCAAAAAGAATTATGCACTAAATGGATCTGGCAACTGTACAGGCAGTTAAAGTGCAAGATTACAGTTGTGGCTTCCTTCCTTTCCTGAGGGAAGCCATCAATCTATGACTCCCCTCTCCTCCCCAGCCCCATTCATAGCCCAGATCATGAGAAGGGTGCCTGAGGGGGGAAAACCACACAAGCTCTGAGGAACAAGTTGTAGGGCTGAAGATGGTGAGGCCTTTTGTTTCTAGAATTCAGATTTTGCAATCATTTCCAGTTCACAAGGGCTGAGGCTTACTGCTGCCAACTGCCCTTGCAGCTCCACTGCGACAAATATAGTTCTGCTGTTCCGTGTTTGCAATCCTCCCCCTTCCATGCCCTAGGAGCAAAGGGAGGAGGAAAGGCTTGCACTCTTTAAGCAGTTATTTAAGGATGAACACAAACATTAGCTTTACTCCAGAAGCAGCAGCAGTTCTCACAGATTTCCTTCATCAGAAGCTGGGAGATCACCTGGGCTCCTGCAAAGAGCCTGAAAGTTTTAGTGCCAATGGCTCAGCTTCTATGGGTTTTCTTCCCAAGAGGCTGAGGACACTATCCAGCTCTAAAGGAGACCTGTCTTATTTGTACAGGTAATCCAAGGGTAGAGTACTAAAACCACAAGTGCAGAAACATGGAAGGAATTTACTAATGGATGCTGTTCCATTTTTCTTTCCTTAGCATTTGTGATGCCTGGTACCAACCTTTCTGTAAGACTGCAACTGAAGAACACTAACATGAAAAATCAGGAAAGCAGAGCTGTATTCTGGAGCGATAGGCAGCTTGATGAATAGCTATTACTTTCTTAGCTTTTTGTGTGTTCTAATATGTAATTTCTTTACCCTTCTGACAAGGAAAAAACCCCACACCAATTCTGTTCTTATTGACAACAGTGACATCCCCTCATTGCCCTGGAAGGGGAACCACCCCAAAGCAGTCACACCCATGCCTCTTCAGGTGAGTAGCGTGGCAAGAACCCATGGGCACTACCTGCCTTTCCAGAGGAGACAGAGAAGCACAAAACCATATTTTTTTGGTGTAGCCTGCCTTCAGGGCTGATGAATCAAACCAATCGTGCTGTAAAGATCTCTTTTAGGAGAACCAATTGCCAGTTTCTCCTCAAAGTACAAATATTTTACTTGCAGAATAGTGCAGATAATTAATCCAACTTCCTGCAGTGGGATTCCCACTGTTTTCAGATTACTTGTAGATTTAAGCTGTTTAAAGCAAGTCCTCAGGCTGCCTGTTCACAGGCCCAAAGCTTGGCACAGGAAAGCCTCTCTTACCGCAGCAGCTTTGGGTATTATCAGTGAACGAAATGATCCAGAAGTGGCAATTTTAAATTCTGACTATTGAAAACCCAATGTCTCATCTCCTGGCAGTAACAGCCGCCTCTTGCATCAAGGTTAGGAAAACAGCTTATGCCTAGCAGCACAAACTGCAGAGCTTTTCTAGCAAAGCACCTCATAGCTTTCCAAACACATTGGTTTCCTCCACAGCTCATTTATCCTGTCAGCCACAGCCAGGCTTCTCCGTGCATGGTTCAACCTGAGCACTGACAGCACAGGGAAGGCTCATGGCTCAAGGCAGATTGACAGAGGAGCTGCCCCAAGCAGAAATAGTTTCAATTCAGGCCTTCAAGGCTGACAGTTTCATTGCTATAACCTGACTACACCAGCTGCCAGCACTGGCAGCCCAAGAAGAATGAATGCGGTGAGGAACAAGAGGACCAAGAAAAGAGCTGTGCAGCACCTCCAGGCAGCTGGTGGCAGTTCAAAACCACAGCCAAGAGCAGGGGTGACAGATATGCTGGGCAAGGGAGACACTCCAAGCTGCTCAGCTTCCTGTCACTGAGGAAGGCAGGCTGGCACAGAAGGGATGTTGCAGTCTGGAGCCAGGAGGAGAAAGCAGAGAGGGGTAGTTTTCTAAACTGATTTACACTTTGGTGGCCAGAAGGGGCCCAAGCCAGACCAATGGGTGACAGAATGACTCCAGAAGGGCAAAGCTGTTGTGCAGCACAGCAGAGCTGCCTACTCCATAAGGGGTTTAGTCATAAACAGATTCACTCTCACTTGGGCAGGGCAAAGGGAAAATTTCAGAGCAAACTCAGGAGGTGCTGAGACCAACTGATGCCACTAGGACACCCAGAGGCTGCATCATCCTCAGGATCCAAGATTCCCAGAGGAAAGGTAAAAACCAGCAGAGTATGGCTGCTAGAGGCTCCCACCTTGCAGATGCTGGGAAGAACCTGCTGGAAAAGCCTGTTTCTACCACCCACAGCCCTGCAGCAGTGAGGCTTGGAGGCAGCAGGTGAATCATTGCCACCAGCTGTCCCCAGTGCCACTGCTGGGCTGCAGCAGGACATGGTGTCCAAAAGCACTGGCTCCAGGCCAGCCCCTCTGCAGGAGAAGCCAAGAGCACAAAAGAGAAAGAAGGGACCAATCCATCCTCTGAAAGTGGCAACAGAGGGCAGAGGTGGTCAGAGTCCCAAACCCAGGAAACCTTTCCTAAGGCTTAAACACAGAAATCCTCTCCAAAATCAAAGCTATCAAGCAAACTCTTTTGTATGACAAAACTGCTTGTCCCAATTGCTGCAGGTCTGGAGTAGGATTGCTTCTGAAAGGCCTGAGGACGTTGTCTGCAACAACTCCTGGCACAGGAGCAATGCTCTCACTCAGGCTGGCTGCTGGCAACCACAGCTAGGGCAGAAAGCAGAAGCTGGTGGTTCCAGCCCTACACCAAATGAGCCACACAGGAACTGTTAGAAAGAATATCCTCTTGGGGATTTTAGTTTGGGAATGAGACCCTCCCCAAAGAGATTCAAGGTGTAAAATCAGTGCAAGAGCAACCCTTACCAGATGCTCACAGAGAGGTCTGCATTGTACTTTTAAAGGAAATACCCATACTGGCAAAACCAAAATGTCATTTATTTTAGGTGGCTTGCCACAAAATTCATAATATTCTTCATGCATAGATAACAAAAATTAAAAATCAGTGTGCATGGCACAAGGGAGATTTTTTCTTTTGAAAACACCCTCTCATCTAAAAAACATTTCTTGTGCTGAGTTGCCCATTTTTATTAAAATCAGTTATATTAGGAAACAAAACTCCTTCAATTGTAACATATTGGCTTACCTGATCTTTACCCCTTGCTGCTCAAACAGAGTGCTTGCAAAGGGAAATATTAAATCAAAGGTAGCAACACATGATGTACAGCAGCTGAAGACCTGGAACATGGACATTCAACTAGTTGCCATTTCATAGCTAGTTACTGCTGAGCACTGTTACTCCCTCTGCTGTCCTATACAGGTCTGGAAGCAGAAGGATGCAGTGGGAAGACAAAATGGGATTTTCTCTGCACATGACCCCAGTGGCACAGCAGACACACTAGAGCCTTTGGTGATATTAAGAAAGGCTTCATGTCAGCTTTGCATGAAGCAGTTGAACCACGAATCTCTGCAGTTTTTATTTTCACTTGACATTGGTCAGTCCAAGCTGTGAGCCATGGCCGCAGGAGCAGCAGGATCCCTGCACATGCAGTTGTTTGTAGTTGAGCTGTGCTGCCTGTCCTTCGAAGGGTGGAAGTCTAACTCCAGCAACTGCTGTCTGATTTTCACAGTTAGCTCTGGTCTCAATTTTTAAGTCTCAAAACTATGCACAAACCTATCCAGCAAAACAATGTAGGTCTTAATGCAATCTTACTGTCCTAAAAATAGAATGATTCCCACCCTCCACTTGCATCTCTAATGTCTTTGTCTCTTACACACTTCCCCGCACAGAAATCCCAACACAGGATCTATATTGAGCAAAACATCCATAACCACAAGTACACTAGGCAAACTTCAGCTATTTATCAGAATTGCACTCTCGATGCATGTACAAATACTGCAGAACAGAACAAAACTATAGTTGTTTATCTCCAATTAAAACCACCTTCCCACACACTTTTTAATTGAGTTAATGAAGAACAATAAAAATCAACAGCTGAAGACATCTTCAGATGGAGCACTAGAGAAAAACATAAGGACATTTCATGGGTTTTCCAAATGAATACATCTGGGTAAGAAATGACCTGTCTAACGACTAATGCCAGTATCAACTCTTATTTCTGCAGCAGTGTCCCTTCCATGATTCAGTATAAATCTGAATTTTTAAAAATTTATTTTATTAAGTCCCCGATGGTCTTATGAATTTTATGACAATTTAATTAAACTTCCAAGTATGAAGAAGAACTGTAAGTAACTTATCACAAACCCTTGTGACTCAGACTAAGCATAATAAACTCAGCTCTTGTTAGGAAAGGCTTCATTTTGAATAGCTTAACTTGGAAGGAATTCCTGCTCCATCTTGCATGCTGAAATGGTAGAGTTTTTCTGCATAATACATAAGGCACAGCTCAAACATTTCACCCAATTCATATTCATCTTGAGGCAACCAGGAAATTTTTAATCCTCTTGTGAGATTAAAATTTTACCTGGAGGTAAGTGGCTACAACAGTGCAACGGAAATACCTTAAAGCTGATGATGTGGAGGTTGTCCTCTTCCAAAACATCATCAGCATGGAAACCTGTGTCCAATTCTCTGCTTCACAGAGCAGAAGCCCAGGCAGGCACCTGGGCAGCTCATGCTGCAGACCTGGGAGGCTAAGCCCACTAGGTCCATCACACCTGTGTGGTACCAGATGCGATAGGAAGCTTCTGCTTCAGCAGTGAAGCCACTGTTGGATGAGAGGCATGGACTGACTACTTTAACACGGAGTTCCTTGGAGCCCTGGGCCCATTCCAGCATCAGCTTTCCTCAGAATGCAGGGTTGGAGGGGGTCCCCTTGGCTGCCACCATCCTGTCTCAGGCTGCTGCCTGCCAAATGGAAGACAAGCCCAGTGAGAAGTTCACAAAACACTATTTCTTACTTAACTGAACTATGCTCACTCCTGACAGCTGTTCCTGAAATCTTTTTAGCAAGAAGCAAAAGCTCTGATCTTTTAAAAGGTGATGCTCTGTTTACACAGCATTATGTGCTAACATACCTCCAGAGCTAAACAAAACCATTTCTTCACTCCTAATTAAACCTGAAACAGTGCCACATTAAGATGATTCTTTTCAAGGCATTACTTCTCCTGCACTACTATCGTTTTTGAAGCATGAGATTGTACAACACACAGAAGCCCGATGGCCCCTTTACACTGAGGCTGGAAACATCCAGGCAGTCTGTTAGGGTGCAGAAGGAGATACTTGAAGAGGTATTTTTCACTTGTCAAATGAGGCAGTGCTGAGATGTCCAAAATATTTTCTTTTCAACATATTGAAGACACCCTGTGGAGAGAGCACCATCACACAGGCATCAGACTACTGCCTTGGAAGAGGAATCTTCTGTCTCACTCAAGAGAGGTATTTCCATGACACATAAGTACAAAGTCTCCAAGTTTTGTACACCTAAACTTTGAAATGAAAGACACAATGAAAGAGACTCCAGGTGTGCCTGGAGCCCAGAAAAATCCCCAAATCAAAGGCAACTTAAAATGATATTTTCTCCTTCAAACAACAGAACACTGGCTGAAACTTCTGTAGGACAGGAATGCAGCCTGCAGCTATAAGGCTTCAAGATTTATTTATTTTAAACCTTATCAACTGGTGATGCTGAACAACTAGTGCACTTATACCAGCACAAAGGAGATAATGTTTCAATACAGTGGTATTTGGGGGAGGCAGTATATATTTACATGAGAAATCAGTCAAATTTAAAGTACTTATATCTTACCTGAACATGATTCCTTGAAAAATGACTTATACTTTTGAAGGCCAATACAGTTATGTATTATTTTAATCTTAATGCTAAAGGAAAACAGACCATATTTACAATGTCAACAATTAAGAGAACTTTGTATTGCTATCCAGTTATGCTGTCTGCACAGCTTTTAGACCTATATAAAAAACCCCAACATGAATCACATACACCTGTCAGCTGGGTGTAACCACAAACCACAGCCAAATCAGTGTAAGAGTTACAGGGATAGAGCTTAACAGCACTGGACTGTGAACACAGTACATATCACACAGCAGTATCATGATGCTTGTAGTGAAGCACCTCAAGGCACTCGGCAAATGTCCTTACCACCTACAGTAAGAGTTGCTCCAAACTTGAAGGGCTCAGCAGGCACTGTTGTCAACCACTCTACACTGAGAGGAAGGGTATCTGGTGTTTTCCTCCTCTGGGACATACAACAGGGTGGACAAACAAGAGGGAAGGCCCTGAGGGCCACCTCTGAGATCAAGGGCCAGAAGACAGACAGCACCTCTCCCTCCCCAGTAAGTTTCAGTCCCATATGTCCAGGCCATCTGGCATTGGCTTGAATTTGAGAGGGGAACATCGCTGGACCCCACATCACTAGAGTTCACTTGTGGAGAGTTTTCCGTACCTGCAACCCTCAAATTATGCAGTACTACAACAATTTCTAATCAAACAATTTAATATCTAATTTATCAAAGTAAGAAAGTAACTTGTTTTCTTTTTCACTGAACCATGGTGAAAAAAGGTCATTGTTTTATTCAGCATCATAGTTACATAACAGTTGTCTGTTTGTATTACTAGAAAGAATTTATTAAAATAGTCCTGAAAGACATCTTTTCTTTTTCCAATGATTTCAAAACTAAGCCTTTTAATGCCAATTCCACACAGTCACGGGTTTGATCGGTAGTAGCCAGTTATAGCAATTGTCAAGGCACAAGCTCAGCTCTGCACACCCGCTGCAGCTTGTATTGGAAAAGAGATATGCCAATTACATCAGCACTTACAAATGCATAATCCCTTCATTGTATATTGCAACAGGAGAAATTAACATTAAACACAGACTAAGAAAGGTAAAGGATTTATTTCTGATATGATTTGTAGAGTTAAATTAAAAACCTACTGAATACTTTATGTAGTAGATGAACATAACCTTAGTACTTACTTTCTAATAGTTTATTTAATGGCTGGAAGTGTACAACATGAAGTAGGCCTCACGTTTAATATTGTTCAATTTTGCTTATTGTTAGATGAGATTAAAATACAGTAGCCATCCCTTTAGACTATGGTGCAACACTGATCATGTGCCTTGATAGGTAGGAAAAATGATTCATTAAATAAACGATGATGACATAACATGTAGGGAAGACTTTGGATTGTCTATTTTAAATGTCAACATAATAGGCAATTAAGAATAGAACTTCATTTTAAGTGCACTTCCACATGCTTTGTTTATAATATAGCAAAAACTTCCTATCTCTTTTCCAGACACTTCACTCCCTACTCTAAAGCTGTTCAGTTGAAAATGCACTTTCCCCAGTAAACTTCTTTTTTTAAAACAGAAACTAAAATTTCTACCCTTTCATATGCTAAGAAATGTTTCCTAATTAAAAACACAGTTTATTACAAGACATGTGAAGACAACATATAGTGAAATGAATTTTAATTGTTGTGCTGTGACTAAAGTAAAGTTCTCAAGGCTGCAATTTAACATTCCAAGTTCTCCCTTCCATCTTTATTGATTCTTAAGATTTTGCACAGAAACTCTTTGGGGGCTAGAACAGCAGTAATTGCATCACACTGTTTTTCAAGACTTCAAGTTTCAAAAGCAAACTCTTCAAAAAGTACAGTTCTTGATTTGATTAGATACAGGGACAAAAATATAGCACATACTTGAAGGTTACATGGTCTACAAATGATGGCAATATTTTCCTTGGGAGAGTACAGTTTGTTTTCTTGTAAATACTCAAAAAGGCTCAACTTCAAGCAGTAATAAACACAAGCAAAAGTGATTTAACCCTTAAAATAAATATTCAGGAAAACCTCTCTGTACATACAAGTGAAAGAATATGTAACACTTTCACACTAAAAGAAAAAATAAAGATTTTGTTCATATAAGCAGCTGAAATCTGCTGTTCCAGCCCAATGTCCCCGGTAAAGAAGGGAGGCACAAACACAGGTGACTACTGTAGCTCACTATCTTATGGCCTTTTTGGACAGGGACATGATCACCATCATTTTTTAATCCCTTTTGTTATACTTATTACAGCATGCCAAATCCTTTGGCATATGTGATGGCCTTCAATAATCTTTCTTTAAGCTTTTCTTTGCTTGAGTACTCCGGAAGCAAAAGTACATTAAAGCATGTGTGAGATGTAGGTAACCTGCGGGACAAAAAATACAAAAATTCAGATCTTGGAACATGCGAAAGAAACACACCTCTATTTTACCAGTCCAAAAATAATGAATTTGAAGAAAATAAACTTCTCTTATAGATTCAACTTTCAGATTTAACTAGGTAAATAACTTAAAAGCACAGGATTCACTTCCATTTATAAAAAAACCAAGGAAAATGTAGAATTCTTTTTTTTTTACCTCTCTGTATCTGGGCCATTTTTGGCTATGATCATCTTTAACTTTCCAAGTCCTCCCACAGGGGCTCTGTCTGTGCCTGTTGTAAACTGTAAGAATAGTCTTTTCTGTTCATCTGTAAATGAATGGACTATTTCCCAGAATTCCCTGTCAAACAAGAAATCAAGAATAAACTGTAAACTTTCTTTGTTATAAATAAGAATTTCCAAAGGAATTGATCTTCGAAGGCGTAATAATTCTAATCAGTCTTAACATCAAGTTTACAAGTTGCATTCACAAACCAACTCTCAGAATGTATTTACTAATAAATGAGATTCAGAAATAGAAATCAGAAATATTACTAAACACTGCAGTTTAACTGTCTTGAAACATCAATTTGGCTGTATTCTGCAGATATTTTATATTATTCCTATTTCCTAAGGAATTATACTGATTCAACAATGCTTATACCATCTCCTCTTCTCTACTGACAAGACCTGAGAAAACTGATATTACACGTAAGACATTTGCATCTCCAGTACTACAAGAATACTAAATCTTACAATATTAAATTCATTATGAAGAAACAAGCAGATGAAGTGCTTTTTATCTTTACAAAATCAGAAAAAATTACCTAATAATAAGAGAGTCTCTTGTATAGCCACCATCATATTCTGTAGTTTCTTCTAGTGCTTGAAAATCTAAATTCTGTAAGAAGATGACATTTTTAAAGATGACCACTAATTATATCCTCAGGATCAAAAAAAAGCTCCACTCCCTAGTGTATATTCAAAATTCTTACCCTACTTCCACAAATAAGTAATTCAATTTCCTCTGGTCTAAATAAATATTTCAAAGGAGATTCATTGGTCACCATGTGGAATCCTCTCCGAAAGGCCTTGAACTGCTTTTCTACTGATTTATTGAGTATATAGTCAGCATAGAGATTGACAAATTCCTGCAAGGAAATAAATGCCAAAAAACCTTAGTGCTTCAACACATGCCACTTGAAGTACCTCCCAAAAGTATAAGACTCCAAAATACATAATTCTGTAATTCTATGCAAATTATCTGAGCTCAGCTTTTATTCAGCAACACAAAAGAAAAAGTCTCAAATAATGCTAAACAGGTCAAACATCCCACCCAGAAGCTACATATCCATGTATCAATGCTTTCTTTAAAAGAAGCCTTTTCTGTTCACAACCACACTGTGCTACAGCAGTTTTAAAAGCCTTTTAAACCTAAAAATTTTAAGTGAGACCAAACCTTTGTAGGGTTCTACATAATTCTACATATGAAAAGAACTACTATCAAAGAACTACAGATTCTGTTTCAAAAGCTGAGTGTACCTTTCTGTTTTCATTTGTAATAGGAATTTTATCACCGTTTTCCTTTAAATCATGCATCATTGGATTGCCAAAGAGATCCGTGTGAGATATTTGAAACGTTATCATCATATCATCTTCCACACTTCCTTCATACTCTAGTAAGTCTCTCAAACTCTGATACAGAACCTAACAGAATAAGAAATACATGTCTGTCAAAATTCAATAGATTCCACTGAGTAATGCAAGAAGACATGAGACCACCAGCCTTGAAAAAGGGATGTCATATTCTATAACACAAGTCACCTAAAAATCTCCCATAGCAGTCCAAACAATTGTTTATTAAGCTCAGTATCTGTAAAGAGAAACAACAGAAGATATTAAGATAAAAAAGAAACATGGCAATCAGTGGTAACTCCCTTAAATGAGCCTTTTAGTACCCACCAATCTTCCAAAATGCAATGGTCAAACCTGCAGTTTAAGAGCCTTTAAAAACTTCTTCTTTTAAGTCTTTTGAACCTGTCTTTACTTAAGACATCCAGAATATGTTACACTAGTAAGGGGAACAATTATGAGTTAAAAATCAAAGAAACTCCTGTCTTTTATATCAGATAAAATTCAGACAGTAGGCTTTTATCCTCTTATTTAAAATTCAAACCAACTAGGAAGCAATCCTGAAGCAACACAGACGGGGCAGTCTTTAATGTATGAAGACATTTATGTACCAAAAATAAAAATTTACAAGTTAGGTTAGAGTTTACCAAGTGGAATCTGAAATCACCTGCAGGAGTTTGCTCTATTTGAAGGAGCAACCAGCCTTCCTCCCTGCTATGCCTTAGAAAAAGCCCAAGACTTGGAAACCAAAGACTATGCAGCAAAGGAACAATTATTTGGCTGCAATAGAGGCATAGGGGTTAAAGAATACAAAGCGAAGGTGAAAGTGACAACTGTGTGCAACTGTATTTTTACAGTGAAGTAGAAAAAACAAAGTTCCCTGATGTTTTAATTGAAACATGGAAGTTAACATGTAAGCCTCAACCTCTCACTGTCTGTGTGTTTTTGACTCTTCCATAGGACCTTTAAAAAGGACCTTGCACTGAAAATCACTGGACTTGGAACCATTGGTGAGGGCTGGTGAACATCCTATTCTCCATGCTCTACAGCATTAGAAAAATCTTTGGGAGGCTTGACTACTGTGAATTTCATTTTGGGTTTGAGAAGTGAAAACTCAAAGCTCTGAAGTGTTTAAGTCATATGAGAATGTAAAGAGTTAAAAAAGGATTATTTTAAAAGAAATAAGTGTAGGTGTTAGAAGAGAAATGTAAGAGCAGGGGAGAAAAATTAGGAAATTCCCTGACTGTCCTGTTCCATAGAAACACATTCACTTTTCTTGGTCGCAAAAAGTTTTGAGTATGTAACAAAAGTTACAGGAAACTCGAGGCACTATTTCTCAACATCATTATACAGAGAAACTGGTTGAATCTGGCATGCTGTTGTATGTGGCCATCCAAAGCAGACCAGATAATGTACTTTTTGATTTACACATGCCCCATTTTCAAAAATGAAAGCCAAGTTCTTTCTAGACAGTACTGTTTTACTAACCTTTTTTGAAAATAAGAAGATTTTGTGTAACTGCTTATAAAAGGGAAGTGTCCCATCGTTTGAAACAAAATGAAGCTTGCTAACAACTCCTACCAGCAACATGAGGGAAAGCCACTGGTGATCTCTGCAAGTGGAGCAGGGCCAAGACATCCTGCACACACACTTGTGTGCTCTGTCTAGTAAAGCACATTGTACAGCTCAGTGCTTGTAAACAGCCACTGGCTGGGAATGGGTGTGGGAAGATGGACACTGATCACTGCTCCGACAGGAATATTCATTAACTGCAGGGATATTCATAAACTGCATCATCTGTCTCTTCCTTTAGACAAAAATCAGGAAGAACATCACACCTTTGCACGTCTACTCTTACTTGCAATTTTTTTTGGTAGAAATTTACCTCTACAAATAGCTATAAACAGCCCAATTTTAGAAGTCTCTTTGGGAAGAGACATGCTTATGCTTAATAATTCTTTGTAACATTAAAGAGTTTATGTAGTAAAAAAATAAAGCTTTATTGATACTGTGCCCTATTCATTGATGTTACAATTTTGCCTCCTCCATACCAAATGTAGCAAGAAGTTTTATTGCTTATGAATTTATTTTAACTAATACAGACTCTTAATGCAAGTCACTGGTTTTTTCACTTTCACTTCTGACAGTGATCTCATGTTTAACTGAAATACAGATTAAATTATGGCATGGAAAATGTACTATTAAACTCGAAGAACATAATGAACTTACAGGATGAGAGTCTGCCAGATCACGGAAAGTTCCTTTTTTGCCCATTAGCTTTCTGTAGACAACCATGGGGAAATGTACATCCAGTATACAGTTGTTGTAAATAGCCAGGCCCAGTACTATGCCAATCAGGGTAAACTGACCCTCAGTTTCAAAAGAGGACGGATTAAACCAAAACAGTTTCGTAGACTCATCATATGTGAACATCCCTGTCAAAAAAAAAAATAATAAAAAAAATTGAACAATTATGGTTACAATTCAATAAAAATGGCATATAAAACATACCCTTATAAACCCATTTGCACTAGCCTTTAAGACATGCTTAACATTATACTGAATTGAATGGCAAAGAGAAACTACTTACCCTAGGATGACTGGAAGTGCTCAAAACACTGTTACTCACATCACCACTAAAAGTGTGCATGAGAACTGTGATACAACATCCTGCAAAACTCACTGAAGCTGCATGTACACAAACTTTCATCTCCTCCACTACTGAGGAACCAGCAGCACACTGACAACAGCGACTGTGACTTTGATAAATACAGCAGTACAAGAAAAGAACACAGTCAAAAACATGGATGAAACAATCCTGAAGGACTCAAATTACTAAAAAGTGGCAGCCTTTCCTCAAAGGCCAGTTCAAGCAAAGGAACAGGACAAAATGAAGCCCTACTACCTAATTAGAAGCTATGATGATGGAGCAGGGATTGACTATCACACATGATTTTAGAGTTAGATACCCAACAGATTTGTTTGCTTGTTTCAAGGACCATTGTTACTGCAGCTATTACACACATCTTAACTTGAGGGGAAAACGGACCACGGCCTTAGAAGAAGGGGTTGCAATTTTAACAGCTTGTCACTGTCTTAAGGGAGTGGTTTAGCTTCTCTCATTCAGGTCACTATTTCAGGTGACCAATTTCCTGCCCAGCTCATGAGCTGAGCACTGAAGACTTCAACAAACAGCTGAACTGGCACATGGAAAAAGCTGCAGGGAGAAAATGTGAAGACAAGAGACAGGTAGAGTTCCTTACCCTTTTAGCTATAACAAGACACAACATAGCTCTTGTTTATGAAACTGGAGTGTATGGGCTAAAAATTATTTAAATTAAATCCACAATAGAATCCATTGCTTACCTGACTAGATACTCAAGCAAGACAAATGCAAGCCCCATAAACTTAAGGTGAGAGAGACCACCCTGGACAGGTACAGTCCCAATCACCTGTTGCTTGTACAGCTGTCACAATTTTCCAGCAGAGCCTAAGAAAAACTGCCCCAGACTCCTTATTCTCAACACACCGTAAGTCAGATCCATGTGGTGAAGAATATCAACTATGTTTGCCACAAGCATTTATCTTGTCAGCTCTTAAAAGATATGCTTGTTTACGACCTGTGCAGATGTACAAACTGATTACAAAGCCACATGAACACAAGCTTACTCTTAAGACTGAAAATATTATCTTCAGTCAAGAGATAAAGACTTTTTCCTCATTCCATGTAAGGCAATAAACTGCAAGCTCATTCAAAGACTCTGGCTATTCCCCAGAATGGATTATGGATCTCAATAAGTGACTAGGGTTGGGTCAGCCATTAGGGGAGCACACAAATAACAGACTGACCCATCAGATAAGGCAACTGGAAATCAGAAATGGATGAGCAACTCAGGCATATATAGGCCAAACATTATATAGAACCCCGAATGCCATTTTCTGAACTGACTGACGTAACTTCTGGATTACTGGTACATAAAGCAATGACCTGAACTTTCTGGAATATGATGTAAAAGTTAAACTGTCAAAACAAACAACTCCAGCAAATGTCTAATAATGAAGGATCAACAGTTTACCCAGATCCACATCTGGAAACACTTTAACGCAAAATACAGTATTTTACTCCCTTACCAAAATTAAGACTAACAGTACATTAAAACCATAATGAAACTCCAGAAAAAGAGGAAAACAATTGCCCTTGAAGTTATATGAAGTTATCACATCTTCTCCTTTACCACGGAATACCTTTACCAGTATTTTTTCTGAGGTATTGCCTCCTTTGAGTAAAACTTTAAGGCAATTTAATATGGAAATACTTAAAATGTCAAAGAAACTCCTAATAGCAATATACATCTCTCCAAATACACCTGTTAGAGGACAGACATTTTAAATTCCACCTAAAGGATCTCCTTTGTTTTCTCAGATAAAGAAAGCATTTATAAATCAACAGAAGTCACACTTGGCATATACATATATATACACACATTGAATGCAAGCTACATTTTCTGCTTTTACACATTTATGCCAAAAGCCAATAAAAACCGTTTTTTCCCCCCGAAATTACTATGAATATAAAACGTGTACATACTTTTTTACATTTTTAATACAGAAGTAAAACTTTAAACAGGCATGCACATCTAATCTATTACCTATCTTTAAATGCAGGGAGTATATACACAGTCCTTGGATCTTAGCTCAGGCACACTTTAGCATTACTAAATGAAGAGTATTTCAATACACCCACACAACTTCTGTTTAGATAAACTCAAGTTGAGAATGTATTTGTTTAGCCTTGAAAATAAAATTTCATCAATCAAAATATTAGGAGTTCTTTATTTTGCCATACTTCAAAGTAAGCTAATTCAGATTCCAAATCTCTCCAAGTTAACAGCATTTTTCAGAGTGAGTAAGACTTGCCTATGGTTCTGTACCACTTGTTATAATAACTGGCTTGCATACAATGAAGGGCAAATGCCAAGGTTCAGATTTTTGTTGCTGATTCTGGGTGCTTGATACTGACACTTCCTCTCTGATCCAGTTAAAATAGATTTCTGTGCATTTTCACCAATTTTCTAAGCTACAAAACCAAGAACAGCAGCTTTCTCTTTTAAAATAGTCCAGTGAAACCAAATTAACCGCCATGAGCTGTTAGGATTCTTTAATGGAAGCCATTACAGGAAGTACAATGTAACATCGTCTTTCACATAAAATGTGAAATTAGTATAGGAACCTGGCAGGTTTCATTTCTATTCTAACAAGAACTATTCTTATAATTTTATAACATTTTCATCTTTCCAGAGCAGCAGACAAGCTGCACACTAAAAGAAGCAAGCCCTTGCATAAATGATTGGTCAGGGAGCAAAGGGAAAAAAGATGATGATGGAAGTATGACTGCCGAAACACAAATGTAAAATTTTGGCTCTAATATATCAAATTACTCTTGGTTCTTTAACTATAATCAAACTTGACATTGCTGTAACACTTTGGATCTGTAGAACTGAGACTATCAGATTTATTAAGCTGGAGGAAGTGGAGGAAATAACTCAAAAACTCACCATAGTCCTACTCTTGCTTTATTGCAGAAGCTCCTTCCTCTTTGGTTTGATTACTAATTCTAGAAGCTAATCATAAAAGCAGAGTGAGGAGAAAGGTGAGAGAACAAACAAAGGAACCCTCCAAAGAAACCCTGTACTACTGATTTGTATCCAAACGAATAATGATGGTTCTCATTAACAACACACAGTTACTCCTTCCATCATTTCTCCTTTAGAAGGATGACTGCTGACAACATAGTGAGCCTCAATGTGCATCAAATACTCTCCTGACCATCAATGAATCTGGAAAGCTTCAGAGAGAAGCAGCAGTGGATAAAGAAAGCATAAAATAGAACAATCCAGTTTGGAAGATCATCCAGGCCAACCTTCTGCGAGAAAAATCTGTTAAAGCAATAAATTATTAGAACACATACCGATATCTGGATTGAAGATTTCTTCCACAACCAGTTGAAAAAATTCTTTGGAAACACCTCCTTCATCTACCCCTTGCTCTCCTTCAAATTCAACATACAATTGCTTCTTCAAGTCTGCAGGATTTTCCATGGCAATCATCTCTAGCTATTGAGTGAACAGACAGAAATATCTCATTAGTAAATCTGTTTACTAGAATAGTTTAGTATCAAATAATGAAATCAAAAGCACCCTCCAAAATTAAGAAGAAAGCAAGAACAAATCACAACAGTAAAATAAGAGAAATAGTAATGCCAAACCACTCTAAACGTGTTTCAGAATCTGAATCTGGGGATTAACAGCAAGAAACTTACCACAGAACTGATCTGTCAGCCCATTAAAGCTCACTGGCTGTTAGCATTCTCTATTTCTATTCTTTAAAGCACTTATTTAAAACAAGTTATCATTGTGTTGCACACAATTCACAGAAAAAGGAAGAAAACAAGATGTATTACTGGGATAATTAAATTCATCTGACAATGAAGATTCTGCAAGATGATCTACATGTTTGACAATAAACGGCTTTGTGAGGGGATTACTCAGATATGTTTTCAGAGTGGGAGACAGAAAACAAGCCTTTGATGAGTAGTTGCATCTCTCAAACAAAGAGCTGGGGAAAAAAAAATGAAAACAAAAAAGACACTAATATCACAGTCAAATCAACCCCCTCTCCTTGACCCTAATGAGAAAGTCTCAAAACTCTCTTGCTCTTATTTCTTCAGTGCCATTAAACAGATCTACTACACTGCTGCTATGAAAGTGAAAATTCAGTTAAGGCCAAACAGAAAGTCTGACATTTTATAAGAAAGGGTTTCAAGTCTATATAAAGGCCATTAGAGGCCACAGAATCACAAAATAGTTTGGGTTGGAAGGGACCTGGAAAGATCACATAATTCCAAGCCTTTTGCGATGGGTGGGGACACATTCCAGTAGACCAGTTTGCTGAAAGCCCCATCTAGCATGGCCTTAAACAGTTCCAGGGATGGGACATTCCCAACTTTCCTGGGCAACCTGATGCAGTGCCTCACTATCTTCCCAGTAAATAACTTCTTCTGAATATCTAATCTAAACCTCTCCTCTATTGTTTGAGGTCATTTGCCCTTGTCTCATCACTACATGCCCTTGTAAAAACTTCCTCCCCAGTTCTTATCAGCCCCTTTTTAGGTGTTGGAAGTTTCTATAAGGTCTCCCAGGAGCCTTCTCTTCTCTGGCTCAGCAACCCCAACTCTCTGAGCCTGTCTTTAGAGGAGAGGTGCTCCAGCCCTCTGATCATTCTTGGATCCNCCCTTGTCTCATCACTACATGCCCTTGTAAAAACTTCCTCCCCAGTTCTTATCAGCCCCTTTTTAGGTGTTGGAAGTTTCTATAAGGTCTCCCAGGAGCCTTCTCTGGCTCAGCAACCCCAACTCTCTGAGCCTGTCTTTAGAGGAGAGGTGCTCCAGCCCTCTGATCATTCTTGGATCCCTCCTCTGGACTCAACCCAACAGGTTCACATACCTGTTATGTTGGGGACCCAGAGCTGGATGCAGCACTCCAGGGGGGAGTGTCACAAGAGTAGAAGGGGACAGTCACCCAGTCACCTCCCTTGACCTGCTGGCCGTGCTGCTTTTGATGCAGCCCAGGGTATGTTTGGATTTCTGGGCTTTGAGTGCACATTGCCAGGTCCTTCACTTGCTTACACCAAAAATGTATCCTTCTCAGTAAATCAGAAGTCAAGCAAGAATATTTTGGAGCTGATAAGAAATACGCTACTTAAAAGCATAAACACACTGGTTACACTTATGTAGCACAATTCGACTAAACATACCTATGTGGCAAAGAAAACTCAACTGCAGTAAATTAAGGCACAGACGCACCTATATACTCCTCTACCAAGACCATATTACTTGTGAGATTTGCCTCTGATTTGGGCTACTACAAATTGTACTTATCAGCAGGTGTCCTGCTAAACCTTACTTTTTATTTCACTACCCTACCTGATCCACATGTCAACACTCTTTACAGCCCAGAGTTTTACTACAGAACTGTAAAGTAAAACAGGAACAGAACAGAGAAGGTAAAGACAGCAGTAATGACACCACTGACTCACAAAATCACACTACCAGCAAGACACACTTTCTGCTGCTAACTGCCAAGTCAGCCAGACATGATCCAAGCAGTGCAGCAGGCCAGGATGGGTGAAAAAGTTAGGGGGATTATCATTATGGGTTTGAAGGCTTTGAAGCACCCCATGCAAAAGGAATATGTGGAGAAAAAACTGGTATTGAAAACTAAAACTAACTTGAAAACTAAACTTGAAAAGAGAGAGAGTGTAACTTCATAGCATACAAATCTCAGTTAAAAAAACATGAAGGCAAGTCATGAAGACCCCAATAACAACAGCAAATGAGATTAGTCTATATTTCAATCAGCAAACTACAACATTTTCTGAAAAACTTAGTTATGTGTTTGTGTAAGCCATTTGTGTAAAAAATTATTTTCCTATGACAACAATGGAGCTTAAGCCATGTTCCAAGTACAACTTACAACTTCTGAAAAACAGAGAACTAGCATTTATTTTAAAAGTGTAAATACAGGTTAAAAATTCAAGCTGGACAGACACAAATTCTCCTATTTGGATCCATTCCACTTACAACTGACAGCCATAAAGCTGTGGATTTTTTCTCCCCTGTCACGACCTTGTTGGCTTTGTAGTCTTTACCACCAGTAAATTACTATATTGCATGATTTATGAATTCTGAGAAAGCATATGTTGTCTCTGCATTTCTTTTGGGACAGCAACCCTAGGTAACAGTGTGAAGACTCTCTTGTGTCATGGAAATGCACTAAGGAATTGCTCATATTTATACATATGGAGCAGTTACAGAAATGATTTTTTGGCTGACAAAAACAGCCAAAAAAACAAAAAGAGGAAGGAAACAGTCCTAGTTGAGCAATGCTGGCTAGGCAGATGAGAACAGTGCACTGGATGTCTGCAAGGGAGTCAGAAAAAGGATTACCCAAAAGCCAGTATTTTGAGCAAAGCCTGATGCTCCTTGAAGTAGATTCTATAAGCAGGAAAATGCTGCTAAGCTGCTCAACTCAAAATTGTGGGTTTAGTTGCTCCTTTGAGTATCTGTGTCAACACTGATGCTTCACAATAAAAACTGAATGCAGTGGGCAACAGCAGCAAACACAGCAACAGTAAGGAGGCACTGAATTTTAGCAGAACTGTAGCAGTGTTTCTGTAGCAGAGAAGTATGAACTTCAGTTATTGCTGTCTGGTTCTTGGGTTTTTGGGGGCCTTTCTTTGCTTGTTTTTAATAATCACAGCTACCTCAACCTTGTCAACACAGATGCTGCTAGATAAACACAATCCAACTGTGTGAATTATCGAAGCTTTAGAAGTTGTTTTCTGTCATGATGATTTGACTGGCTACGTAATTGAAATAATCATTACATCTTCCAGCGACTTCCTAAAAAGGTGGTGTGTAGCATGTCTGAAGCAGCAGAAGAATGAATGAATTGAAAAGCTGAAAGCTGAGAGATGACATTATAAAGAATATCTGTATTTTGTTTGCTGAAACACAACAACGTACCACAGCTTAAGACACTGGGTGATTTTACTTTGCTTACAGAATAACACTGCTTTCCTGAAAGGAAGGAATGCTCACTGAAAAACAGAAACCAGTTTGGTGACCTGCTTAAAGTAGATACCAACCAAACTAATTTCTATTCAGTTAAAAATGATCACAAACCACCCTAAGTTCTAACATAATATAAAAGTTCTCTTTAAGGAAGAGGCAGGAATATTTTCCATACTGGACAGGAAAAATGACAGAACACAGCTGATTTAAGCTTGGAAGTACCAGTGACACATCATGACATAAGTCGGCCAACACATTTTTCTAAAAACAGGCATGGAAAGTAGCTACAGTGACAAAGCAGCCTTTTCTCCAGCTGTACTTTACAGTTCATGCATTTGCATACACCAACAGGCACATGCTCTGCATCCAACCAAGGCATACCAGTGCTGACATTTTCACCTGAACACACAAAACTTCAACTTGGTCTGAAACAACATCAAATCTCCAGAAGTATTTAGCTGCTAATATAGGAGAGAATCTGCCTGTGTGGGTTCAGGTATCACAGAAGAGTTTTGGTCATCAATACACTCAGCAGAGTCATTTACAAGCAGCAGAGGGCTGCTGCCCACTAGCTGTCTGCATTCCATGTGAAATTTGTCAGTGAGTTTCTAATTTGTAAGCAAATTCTGATTCTGCTGAAGGAATGCACCACGTTTTCACTTGCAGAAGTTGTGTGTCATAACTCACACCCTTCAAATTACTGCTATCTGAGGAGAATGTCACATTTAACCTGGCCATGGGGGTGGGGGAAGAGTAAACTCAGAAGAAGAGGATAAAAGAAATAGCTCTTGGGGAATGAAAAGGCAGAAGAGAGGACTTACGGATATATTTCCTTTCATTAATACCACACTCACACAACGTGACTCAGCAGTACAGCTAACCTATTAAACCTGCTAGGCAGAAAAAAGCATGTTACCTGCTTTCAGGAACTGCAGACTGAGATACCAATTCCCAAATATAAAGGTTCCTTAAAAAAAGCAGGGACTAAAGTGTGACAAATTCTAACATTCCACCCTTGCCCCCAGGTGACTTTTCAGACTAACATACATACAAATAAGTATACAATAAGTATATAATACAAAGGAAGATGTTTTATTAAATAATTTCCAGTAAAAAAGGAAAAAAAAGGTTTCTGAGGCAAGTTTCATACACGCAAAGAAACTGAACAAGGAATTTGTAAATAAAATTTTTCCTTACATGTATGTGTTTTAGGGAACTAAGATTCTCTCAATAAGCAACTTTAAACAAGATAATGCCTTAAAGGTATTAAAAAGTACTGCTTCAAATTCTTAGTAAAAGGAAAAAAGTCCTATATTAGTAATAGTAACAAAAAACCTCCACCAATGTTCATATTTGTTTTAATGAAATCCATGAAGTGAGAATATATACATATTGAATTATAAAAACTAAAATAATAAGTATTGATAGGAGAAAACCAGCTTGGTAATCACCTCATCAGCTCAACTCATTAGCAGAAAGCCAGTATTTAGTGTGTTTGCAAGAAATTGTGAAGGCTGATCAATATATTTATTTGAAAAATATTCAACATTAATAAGGAAAATATGAGTAAGACCATCTCAACCTCATTTTAGTCAATATTCTTGAAAATGCTTTTATTAGGAAGTTATCAGTTATTCCCTAGATACTCAAAATTAAATCTTCATTGACTTTTCTGTGAAGACACAGGTCTAGTGACATAAATAGTAGTTACAATTCAAAAAAGTCTGTAAACATTCAAATCTCTAAAGTTAAAAAAATATGAAATTCAAGGGTAAGTATGTTGGTAATCATAACCACGTATATTAAGCATGTTCAGAAACATTTTGTCATTGAACAGATCTAAGAATATTCTTTCACTACTGAAGATTATTATCTTGGAAAGGTTTTTCTGGCATTTTTCAGTGAGATCATTCCTAAGTTCAATACTGTACACCCAAAACTGCAGCCAGCCATCCCTACTGCAAAGTCATCCAGCGCAGCTTTCACTTAGGTCTGATGCTGTCAGTGCTGCCACAGAAGCTCATGGTACCCATCTTAGATTCTCATCAGAGACAGAGCAAACTGTTTTAAAGCTTAGGACGTGAGACTGAAGAGCTGCCTCCGGACCTGTTTCAGACCAGTTAGAAAGTAATAACGAAAATTACTATAATTGCTTCTCAACCAGTTACAGAGAGTACTGGTAACCACAGCATGCAATGCTTGAACAGATCAGGCACTCTTTGATGAAAGCTGACAGTGTGGAACAGTATCTCCCCTGGAACAGCTTCCCAGCTACCAGCACAGCTGCAGCTTAGAGATTTCCTGAGGTTTGTGTGTGGCTCACACCAAAATGCCTGCAATGTCCATTAGCTCTTGATGGATCTTTCTTTCATGAAGAGTTACAGGTCCTGGGCAAACACACCCACCATCTTAAGTTACACAGTGCGGAAAACAAAATGTTATTTTGCTTACGTTAAGCCTGATTCCTGGTAATAAAACTAGGGGTTACCAGTTGAGAAAACCAGTATTTCTCATTCAACATCTCCATCCATCTTTTATGTCCTCTCCATCATCTTTTTTACCTTTAAGGGAACTTTAAAGTTTCTTTGAAAAGACTCTGAGCTTTCCAAATGTATTCCTACTGCATCCTTTCTGATATTAAAATGAGAAGAAACAAATGAAAGAGAACAGGCACACTGTGGTCAACAGTGACGTTAGAGCATTCCAGTCACTAACACTTCCTGGGGAATATTTAAAATATATTCCTTGAGCAATGATACTTTGTATCAGTTAAAACATATCAATAGTTAAAAGGTGGATTCTGTACTTGCTTCATACAATACAATACAATTTTCCCTAAGTCCACATCATTCCACAACAGCTACCTTGTATCATCTGTTTGAAACAGCACATACTTCCTTCCTCCACTTTGGATGGCTCGTCTGTGTTCATCTCCATTTTACAGAATATAATCCATTTTCCACTTCTGAGAAATGCCTGGGCTGTACTTGGTCTTGTTGGCTGCCACTACACTTTAGTTCTGACTACCTGAATCTATAACAATTTTATCTTTTCCCTTTATTTTCTGTCCCAGAATAAACAGTTAAAATCCTTACGTTCCTCTGACTGTCAGGTCACCATAATTTAGTATCTCTGACAGCAATAATTAACAGCCATAGGAGGAACCATAACAATTGCCCAGGCATGTAACTCAGGCTGCCAGGCTGAGCAAGGGCTGCTGCAAGTCCATCACCATTTAGATTAATACGTTTGAGCTTAATCTGATTTAAATTTCCTGAACTTCCTACAGGCCAAGAGTGTGCACAGCAGTGACTGCTCTGGCTCTCTTGCAAGTTGATGCTGCCCACAAGCTTTTCAACCTACACTAAACGTTTTTTTTTTTGGGTTCTCAAAGGTTTCAACTTCCAAAAGCAGTATATGAAAGAATGCCTTTTCTCACATTTATGGACTTTCCTTCTTATTATTAGCATAAAGAGGAAGGTTTGCATTTGTTCTGCTGGAATTGACATTGAAAAGAACATCCTAAAACTAGCTCTTATGCTCTTTTAGCACATCCTCTCCTAAAGAGAAACTATTATCCTTCCCCTTTTCCCAGTAGTTAGGTGCCCAAAGCTGAACATTCAAGGAATAAACTCCATTATAATAATATGACAAAACATAACTGGACAGAATTGTAAATCTGATAGGTAGTAAAATTACAAGGAGACTTCTTAAAAGAACTGGTACACAGTATTTTTATATTTATTTGCCTAAATAAAGTTGAGTACAGATAGAAGCCATTTCTGCACTGCAATTTCATTTTTTTCTTTTGGTACTGAAGACAAATGTTTTCCCTGACAAGTCATAATATCAGCAATTCCCATGAAGCAGCTAATCCAACTGCAAATTCCTGGCATACAGAAAAATCAATGTAGGAGGTCACTTAGGGTTCTCACAATTGACCTTCATTGGCAGTTAAAGTAATCAAATTTAACTACAATTAACAGCTGGGCTGACAGGCAAAATCAGGTAATTTCCCCAAAACCTCTCTGAACACCTCTCTGAAGTTTTAAAGCCATGGGTAAATTTAAAAATTTGCAAACCTTGTGCTTTAATGACAGAACACAAGCAAATGAGTTTTTGACAATTACCAGCCTCAAAAAACAAGGGAAGGGTCCTAAAATTAAAGAACCCATTAAGGACATATATAGACCTATTTACTGTAAAATGATTTATATTCTGCATGATTCCCCTCTTCCAAAACTGCATGAAGAAATGGCATTAAGTTTTAATTTAAGAAGTCAGCATATTCAGAAACAGGCTGCTCTCACGCTTCTCTGGTATTAACAGGTTTGTCTTCCTTTCTCAGTCACATCAGTATTGGCACCAAATTAAAATAATGCTTTATTTCTAGAAATTTTTAAGTGCACAAGAAAAGTATACACAACTAAAATGTTTTAATTCTAACTTCCATCTGAAAAATCCCTACCATCAAAAGATGATCCAGGACAGTGCAGAGGACAAAGAAACAGAAGTTGGTCACTCTCACCATCAAGATCTGTGCAGAATCTGATAATGGGGGAATAAGAGCTACTTGACACTTTATAACATCTAAATCTGCAACCACTCTGAGCAGAAGCAGTTCTACTGAGCACAGAAATCTTCAGCACCGTGCTTAGAATTCAAATAATAAAGCTATTTGAGATTCTTCTAGAGGAAATCTAGCATATATGCATGACTCCCACAGAGTCCTTTTCAGTTTCTCCAAGCCCATCCAGTTTGCACTATCAGAACCAACCAACCCAAGCTCGGTGTTGCTGCAGGACTTACCCGGACGAGCGCATCATCGATGATGTGATCACGTCTCACTTTCAGCCGCAAATACGGGTTGAGCTGCTGCCCTTGGACTAAGCTGTAGAGCACAGTTATGCGCCTTTCACTGTACATCCGGATCCTATTGTCATAATACAATCCCAGGTTCTTGGTAACAGCATTCAATATGAAGGGACAGGTCATAAAGGAGAATTTATTCTCTGTTTCTACTTTGAAGAAAGTGTAGTCTTTGTCCATTTCTAGAACATCATTCAGTGGTTCATTAATAAATTCTTCAAAAGGGATAAGTGGTTTTCTGCAATCTATAGTTTTAACACCAAGTTCAGTTTCCAGTGGGTCCACTCGAGGACCTTTTTTATTTCTTCTTTCCTCACCCAACAGCTCTTGAAGAGTTAGTTCACTTGATTCTGGGATGGGTTCTTCATCTTCCTCTTCATTATGATCTGTATCCACATCCCCTCCTACTACATTTGCATAGTAAACCATTTTCAAGCACTTTGAAGCAGCAACAACAGCATCATCATCATTCACTAGGTTACGACTATTGAACTCGTTGCTTATGACTTTGTAAGTAATAAGCTGCTGAAATGTTTCCATCATTCTCCGAATTTGATCTGCTCTGTACTTAGACCACAATCTGACCAGTTTTGCTTGAGCTGCAAGGGGTAGTTTGCTCATTGCTTTGCAAAACAACGGTAGAGCCATTTCCAGATATTCTGGGCTATGAAGATTTCCATTCTCCATAACGATAATAAACAAATTCAGATAGTTAGGATCCCGAGAGTATACATTATGGTAAGTCAAGTCACATTCCACATTAGGTGACAAGTACACAAGTGCATTTAAAAAGGCAGTTTCTATTTTTTCATTAGAAAGTAACCTATCATAGACCCGTCTGACTGCTTCAATATCTACAGACACTTCATCTGGGCCTAGTTTTTGGAGGTTATTATCTCCCTGTGTGTTATCACCTATTCTTGATGATGAAGATGATGATGCACCAGAATCCTCTTCCATAGCAGCAGCCGAACAGGCAGCTTTTTCCTTTTCATCTTCATCTTTGTCTTCATCCTTTCCTTGAAGAGACTTGAGCTCCTCCTTGGTGTGCTGCTTGGTTTTTCGGAAACTCTGTACCAGTGCTTCAGCACTAGAAAACACTCTCCCAATCACCCGGATTAAAGGGGAATAATCCTCTTTTTCTCGACATAGTTCAAGAATTTCATATATCTTGTCTTCTGTTAGAAAAGTCACATCTACAAAAAGATAAAGATATTAATTTTGTTCAGATGAAAATCAAAAGGTAAAATACTTTTGGTTTTCCCTACCCAGGAAATCTGTGTGTCATATCATCATTAAAACTGCAAAAACAGTGTAACTGCTGAATGTCAAGACAGATCATGATTTCATTCACTGACTTTGTAAAATATTTCATTCATGGATGTCAATCAGAGAATGTGCACAATGGTGAAACTGTTTGGCAGCCAATTAATTACATTTGGTAGTTAACAGTACTGTATTGTCTAAGCAAGTGCAATCAGTAAGAGGTTTAAACCTTAAAAGACTCAATGAATAAGGCTGTGACAATACAGTCTTCTGGTAAATCTGCACAGTTAATGTGTAAGTCATTAAACTAAACAAACTAGACTGTATCAACCTTTTTTCAAACTAGACCTTGGAGAAAAGACTCAATCACTTGTTTTGTTGTATGTTAACGGAATATAAGATTTCTTATTTCTCTTTTTAACTCTTTCTGTAACTGTTTTTAGACTAAATTGATGGCCGAAAACCCTCCCCAAACCCTCAATATATGCTCTGAAATTTATGCTGCCTTCCAAATTACACATACAGCGTGGCATGTAGGTTATCTCTTTGCATATTAGGCCTCACTAAGATAAGCAACTTGGGTATACTCATCAACATGCTATTCAGATGAACAAGATGGTTTACACACATCATCTGCTCCAAATACCTGTCTGTTCTCCCTCTCCCCAAACTCCTGATACAAAGTAAGTCATTTGAAGGATCCATTTGTTATTTGAAATCTTCTTTTTTCTTTAGAAAAAAAGAAGAAAACATTATTTACAGCTTTCTATGTTACTTTTCAAACAGAACTCACAGATGCTTTCACATCAAGTGATGATTTACAGTAGGATTACCACATGATCAGATCCTGAAAAGATATTTTAGTTTAAGCAGATTCTTCTGAACTGACACATAATTCAGAATTAAAACAGAATCTGTTTAATAGCATCTCTAGAGATCTAGAAAACATCTCAGAACTGTATTTACCAACCATGCTAGAACTACCTACCTCTGCAGAAAATGTATCATTTTAATAAATACATTTAATAAAATGCTTAATAAAGATGTTGTACACTAAAATATTTTGAAATGCAACTACCTACACTGATACTCATTCCAAGAAGTCATTAAATTAAAAATACAAAGTAGATGATGCAAAGAGAGACAACCTATTGACTTTCACAGAACCCCAAGCGACTCTTAGAGCACATATAATACAGGAAAGGGTTAAGTTTATGTCTAAGCTTAGATTGACTTCCAATCTGAAGACACTGACAAGCTCAAAACTAAAATCTGTCCTGTTAAAAAAACAGCTCTACTGAAAAGATTCAAGCTTAGCGCAACATCTATTTTTACCTGCTGCAGTGCAAGCTCAGGAAGCAAAACTTGTCCTAAAAGAAGGCTTTAATTTTCTTGTGTTAAGAGAAATTCATCTGGTACAGATGATGTTCCATGACACGGCTCCTCAAAATGAGGACCACAGTCTCCATTTCATTGACTCTGGACCACAGACATTATTCATAGCATAAAAATTATCAGCACAAGTTGACAATTTAACAATGTAACAAATTTCAGATTTCCATACTTAATCAAGAATTCCTCATTCACTCTTTTAAAGGTTTTACTATTTCAGGAACTCCAGAAAAGTAATTTAAGTAATTATTTCTGAAGGATGTTTCTTTCAATTTATTTAGAACTTTCAATCCTATGTCAAACATAAAAGCAAGCTACACATCCTTTTCCTAAATTTTGCTAAGCTTTGCTGCAGATTTCCCAGTAACTGTTGTAGCAGATAGACCTTAGAAAGATTCAGAGTGTAAATCTCCTTAGACATCACCCAATTCCAAAGGTAACTAAGCCTCAGATGAGATTTTAGTATGCATTAAAGCCCTCTGTCTATACAGCTACAAAGAAAGGTGATGCTCCAAGAGACGAAGTCTGAGTCACTGCTGTAGCCAACAGACTGTCTCTGGAGGTAGGCTGAGAAGACTCTTATGTACCCGCCTCGGGGAGAGGGCATGGTTAGACAGAATAAGGAAAATTCTGTATCTGAAAAGCTTCATGAAAAATAAAAAAAAATCAAGAGACAAATCACAAAACAGACTTAATGTGCCTCTTGCTCATCTAATGCCACATTGCATTCCGTTTCCCCTTCCTAGTGTTTGCCTCTCTGCTTATTCAGATCCTAAGTAATTTGGGTACAAATTTATCCTTGCATCAGATAAAGAAGGAACTGATGCTGCTATTGACTGGAACATCTTGGGTTGCTTATAACACAGCACTATGTTTTACTGTGAATTCGGCAGGGTTTTTTAAATCTTTGCTGTAAACAATTTCACCTTCTTTAGCTAAAATAAATGAATCTGGACTTGTATTTATACCACTTTTTACTAAAATACTTAAAGGTGGTCTGCTCAAAGGTTAATGGCTTTAAAAATCATTTGGGCTGGTTTCTGGACATGTTTGCATCATGGGTTTTGGTGACAACTAATGTTTTTCTATTAGTATGTATTTACTGTTAGAGATAGTTTGAGAAGCTAAACAGAAGTTAGAAAACATATACACAACAGTATTTTATTTTACACTGGCTTAAAAATAACTGTGCTTAAACATTTTTTAGCTTAGTGGATGTATTGCCTAACACCCACTGCATCATTTCTTTCACCTGTTAAGTTTCTTAATGGAGAATCTGGAATTAGTTAGAAGTATAACTTTTATAATTTATTAACTGCAGAATAATTACGAAACTAGCAAAACTAAAACAGTCATACAACAGCATTTCAAGCTTTTCTATATTTGCAAAAATCATTTTTCTTGTAAGACAATAAATGTATGTTGATTTTAACAGAGATGTGGTCAAGATCCAGATTTGGAATCCGTGTTCAGCATTAAATTGCCCATTTTTCTGAATCCATAGTAAAATACTCAATTGTCTAATACTGTATTTTACTAAAGTCAGCAGAACAGCACCAGAGTGAATTCTGTTGGCTTGTACTCGTGCATATGAAATGTGTTTTATTTCAGGAAAATTGTAAACATCTTACCTTTAAAGTCATCTCTCGGGCCTTGCATTTCCTTCTTGTTCATTTTTCTGTCAGTGCAGGAATTATTATGGGCACCTTTGGAATTGTTTTCTAGGTAAGCTGAGCTCGTTCCTTTCTTGGAGGGATGAGGATCACAGAGTTTTGCATTAATCTTATAAAGCTCGAGGGCCTTAATGGCTGCTGCATTGTTATCCATACGGAGAAAAGTTGGACAGGAAGCACAAAATTCATTCGTGCAGGCTTCATTTCCACAGCCCTCCGTTAACTGGTGGTAGTAGCGCTCTATTAGATGCTTTGCAGCTGCTCGCTTCCTGTAGCAAACATTCAAACAGTAAGTACAAGGATTAGTGGAGCTTTCACATACAAAGCTCATTCAATAGCATCAGCAAGGCAGAGATTAGTCAGGCACTGAAACACAAGATTTCTGTCAGAGAGAACACATCACAAGATTTTTTTAAATGCAGGATTCTCATCTTGACAAATGCAAATATATTTAACACACAATTTAATTTGTGGGTTCTATGGAAGTAAAAGATAAATCCTGTTTATGGACAGTTTTCAGCTTTACATGGTAGTGCTACAGTGTAGACAATCTTGTACAGTTCTGAACAATCTCAACAGTCGCTAAAAAAGAGCAATTTGGATGCAAAAAGGCTGCAACTGAAACAGAACTGCATGTTGTACAGGTGTTGAATCTAATATATAGTACTGAGGCATGGTTGCCACTGACAGATCAAAGAGGCATCAAACACAAACAATTCAGACATTTATTTAGCAATACTATCAATACTACACTGTTTTACCCATTTTAACAAGATTCCAGATGATTAAATTACCATATTTAGTCAATTTAAATCGGTACAAAAATATTCCTTGATTAATTAAACTGATGATAAAAACATAATTACAGATGAGTTCAAGGCTGGATTATTTCTCAGCTTAAATAAATCATAGGGTTGTCTAAATAAAAGAAAAAAAACACCCCAAAAGGTGCTATCTGCCAAATCCTTCCATTTCTCTTCCCATTACAGGTGGCAAGTATGCATTCTGAAAAATCACAGCTGTATTGCTGTACAAATCTAGTGCTCAGTACTATATATAAGCACAAAAGAAAATGTAACTGCCTTATTAATAAGGTCACAGACTTCTACAGAAACATGCAAATAGTAAAGAAATCACTGGAAAGCTGCAGGTAACCAGAACAAAAGCAGCTGCATGCAGCACCAAGAGCACCGCGTTTGACCACATTTCAGACAGAAACCCCCAAGCCTCAACTTCACTTAAGACGGTAAGTTATTAATAAGAACTACCAACTATGAAAGATTTCAAACATAGGTTTAACACACAGACCTATTACAGAACTTTAGTGATATAGTACTATAAAGATTAGAGCATCAGATATTGTGATATTAACTTAAAACTGCCTTTCGTGATGGCGATGCATGCACAGACTCTGCATAGAAAAGAACTTCAGAACTGAAGTGCTAGATTGGTACTACTCAGCACTTGCTGCACCTTGCTGTTAATAATGGCTGGTTAAAGAGCAGTTTCAATGCATCTATTTAAAAGCAAAAATGTTCTGAGAGCGACTACTGAGGTGTGTATTACTCAGCAATAGGACCTCTGCTTCTTTCTTTTCACCCTTCAAGATCTCATGATCCCAGAGAAGAAAATATCTTACAAGGAAAGCAATTCCTTTCATGTCTACCTGAGCTTTCAAATGCCCCAGTATGTTCCAAGGAAAATAAAACAAAGAAAAAACCAACTGAGGAGACAGGTTTTCCTGGCACATTGAGATGGATGTGGAAGGAAAAAGCAGCATGAGCAATACCATTAAAACCATTACTGTGTTACAGGGAATAGCTATATTCTAATCTAAGGGAAGAGTTCTGGTCTCTCACATTTTTATATGCAGACTTAGGAAAATCTGCCTCTCTCCATGTACATCTAAAAATAAGTGGGTTTTTTTAAATCTTGTCTTTCATACTTCAGTCATTAGTATAGAAGCTTTAAGAAAATACCACTCAACCCTCCCGCCAAGCAACAGCATTTTAATACCACTTGGACCAGTAAATTATTTCAGAGACAACTATTTCTGAACACAAAATTTCGTGGTTTGATCATACTTGACTTTCAATGATCCCAGACCTCCAGATTCAGAATGTGAAATATTGTCATTTGTAAACAGGTTAAGCATTTAATATGAAAAAGCTGAATTTTTACACCTGAGCTGTGGCCACCAACATGCACACCTTTCTAGGTCACACATCTAGTTTGAATAAAGTTATATCAACGGATAAACACTGATACATTAACAACACATTTTATAATTTTACGCAACAGTCCACTTTAATCAGGTCTGAGATGGCCACAGATAAAGCTAAGACTTGTAAGACAAACAAGCTTAGACTTGCCTCTAACAGTTAACTTCTGAAGGATTCACTATTTTTTTTTGCTTTTAGTTTTTAGCTACCAATTACTTCTCAAATTTTGCCATGCCTACAATAAAGCTGTTTGTACAAATACTTTCATTTTGACTTGTGTTTGGAGATTTGCTGACTCAAGTTCTCTGAAACTCTATTAGAGACGCAGGTCTGACTAAAGGTTGTATTTTTTTTTTTTAAATCAAGTATAAAGGCAAACAACATGGTGTACAACTGTACTAGACACAGCAGTATTAGAATTTCATAGAATATCCTTAGTTGAAAGTGACCCACCCACAAGGATCACCAAAGTTCAACTTCTGGCCCTGCACAGAACCGTCATCAAAAATAACACCATGGGCCTAACAAACGCTTCTTGAACTCAGGCCTGGTGCTGTGACCACTTCCCTGGGGAGCCTGCTCCCAACCACCTTCTAGGTGAAGAACTTTTTCCTCATATCCGACCTAAACCTTCCCTGACAGTTTCATGCCATTCCCTCAGGTCCTGTCACCACAGAAAAGAGATGAGTGTCAGCCCCTCTGCTTCCCATCAGAAAGCTGTAGGCCTTTATGAGGTCTTCCCTCAGTGTCCCTCTCCAGGCTGACCAGACCAAGTGGCCTCAGCCACTCCTCATATAGCTTCCTCTCAAGGCCCTTCACCATCTCCACAGCCCTCCTTCAGATGCTCTCTAATAGCTTTGTATCTTTCTCATATTGCACTACCCAAAACTGCACACAATATTCAAGGTGAGGACACCCCAGTACCGAGCAGAGCGGGACAATCCCCTCCCTTGCCCAGCTGGTGATGCTGTGCCTGATGCAACCCAGGACAGGGTTGGCCCTCCTGGCTGCCAGGCCACTGCTGGCTCACGTTCAACTTGCCACGAACCAGGAATCCCAGGGGCCTTTGTGTAATGCAGGTCTCAGGAGCACTTGTATTTGTTGAACTTCATGTGGCTAGTGATTACCCAACCCTCCAATTTGATGAGGTCTCTCTGCATGACCTGGCTGCCTTCCACAGAGTCAACACTACCTCCCAATTTAGTATCACTGGCAAACCCACTCTGTATACCTTCCAGACCCGTGTCCAAGTCCTTTATGAAGATGTTGAGGAGGGACAAGGATGGAGCCCTGTGGAACTCCACTAGCGACAGGTCACCAGTCTGATGTTCCCCCATTTACTGTAACCCTGTGTGCTTGACTTGTGAGCAAGTTGCTCACCCCTCACATGATGTATTTATCCAGCTGTGTGCTGGATATTTTGTCCAGAAGGATACTGTGAGACAGCATCGAAAGCTTTATGGAAATCCAAAAAGATGACATCAACTGGCTTTCCCTTGATCAACTAGATGGGTTACCCTGACATAAAAAGAAATTAGCTTCGACATGAACCCATGCTGGCTGTGACTGATGTCTGCGGTGTTTTTCAATAGGAAAAATATGTTTTTCATTATGTCCTTCAGATGTTTTTCAGTAACTCCCAGAATAGTCTTGTCCATAATTTCACGAGGCACTGAGCGAGACTGACAGTCCTGTAGTTTTCAGGGTCATTCTTCCTGCCCTTCTTGAATATTGGGCTAACATCAGCCAGTGTTCAGCTGACTGAGATCTCTCCAGATTCCCAAGATCATTGAAAAATCCTTGAGAGAGGCCTTGTGATGACATCAGACATCTCTTTGAGTATTCTTGTATGAGTTCTGTAAGGCCCCATAAACTTACAGGGATCCAGCTGGATCCTCCTCCCCTCTCCACAGGCTTTTCACATTACCTCAGACAAATGATTTAGGTAAATAAACAAAATAAATAAATTTAAGTGAGGATACAGACCTCAGAAGGTAGAAGAGAATTTACCAAGCCTTCCTCAAAAGCTACCCTTACTGAGGTTCATTGATAAAAGGACTTACAGAAAATGCAGTTCTGAGTGAGTGTGTGATTTTACAAAACAGACATTCCATGCCACATTCCCGCTGGTGTACTTCAGGTATTATTATCACTGCTCACTGCCGAAAGCCCACATTTCACATTTCCACATTATTCAGCAAAAGAACTTGTAGCATACTCTCTGCATTGTCCAAAAGTGAAAAATTGATCTCTTTCTACATTCCCCTGCTCATTTAGTATGCTGGAAACTAAAGTTCTTGGCCTGAGGCATTAAAACTGGTTCATCAAGCAAAGTAACATAAAACCACTCTCTATTCTTAGCTCACACTACACCCATGAAGACTGCAGCTCTCTTTAAGTTCCTATAAAGGGATCTGGTGAAGAGCAACTGGTCCCTCAGAAAACTCAAGGCCGAGTTCACGGTACACGCAGTTACAGCTGTAGCTTAGGTTGTAGACTTGCATATACATTTCCAAATACTCATTGTTGTTGCACATCTACCTATGAAACTGCACTGGTGTGGCTGCAGTTGTAAACACTTCACAGACATTTCACAGGCATATCCTTATGACTGAAGGATAACTTCCCACTCAGTGGGCCTTGTATAACCTCCTCAAGCAATATGCACTGCTTCAGTGAGGAGGAGAGGCACCTAAAATAGACACCAAACTTCCTTCCTTAAAGTCCAACGATTTCACAAGCACACTTTTGTTAAATGAAATCAGCATTTACTGACTTAGTTTGTAGTAGTTACAGAAAAAAGAATTGCCTTTAGGCTTTCCATACGTTCTTTAGCTAATAAAAAGCAAGATAATAAGTACTCTGCATTTGTAATTTAAATGGTGCCAAAACTGTGGAGAATCATGAGAAACATGTACCACCAAGCCAAAGGTGAACTGAGCTGCATTTTCTGTAGTAATTTTGGAATGTCTAAAACCTGTAAAAAATAAGGATTGAGTGTACTTGTTCAAAAGTTCCTATGAAACAGAATGTAATTTGCATTTCTCAAACACCTTAAACTAAATACAGAGAAATACCATGTAAAGGAATCTCTTCCCACAGAGAAAATCAGAAGTTTAGATATTAAAGGAATTTTTGAAAGATTTGAAGCATGTAATAAATTAAAATTCACCTAAAAAGAATTTACATTCAAGTTTATTTACATTTACACTCAAAATGTGCCTGAAGTTTGAAGTATCTGCATAACCGCATCATTTTTGCTCGAAGTTTACCTAAATTTTAGAAATACACATGGATGTTTCATACTTTTCTGGAAATACCAGCATGAAATAACACACTTCTGAATGGTTTTTGCTTAGGACACAATAATTGTTGTATTATTTTTTACACATAAATCTCACATTGGAGAGGAGTGTCGATCTGCTGGAGGGCAGGAAGGGATCTGGACAGGCTGGATTGACTGGGCCAAGGCCAACAGCATGAGGTTTAACAAGGTGAAGTGTCAGGTCCTGCACTTGGGTCACAACAACCCAGTGCAGTGCTACAGGCTGGAGTGGCTGGAAAGCTCCCAGTGGAAAAGGACCTGGGGGTGCTGGTCAACAGCAGCTGAACATGAGCCATCTGTGCTCAGGTGGCCAAGAAAGCCAATGGTGACCTGGCCTGTACAGGCAATAGTGTGGCCAGCAAGATGAGGCTGTGATCTCCCTGTTCTTGGACCTTGAATCCCATGTCCAGTTTTGGGTTACTCACTGAAGGAAGACATTGATGTGCTGGAGTGTGTCTGGAATAGGGCAATGGAGCTGGTGAAGGGTCTGGAGAACAAGTCTTACAAAGAGCAGCTGATGGAGCCCAGGCTGTTTAGCCTGGACAAAAGGAGGATCAAAACTGACCTTACCACTCTCTTACCACCACCTGAAAGGAGGCTGTAGCCAGGTGAGGGTTGGTCTCTTTTCCCAGGCAACCAGTGACAGGACAAGAAGAAAATGGCATCAAGCTGTGCCAGGGGAAGTTCAGGCTGAACATCAGAAAAAATTTCTTCACTGAAAGTGCTGTCAAGTTTTGGAATGGGCACCCATAGAGGCGCGGAGTCACAATCTCTGCCTGGAAGGGCTCAAGAAATGACTGAACTTGGCACTTGGTGTGATGGTCTAGTTGATAAGGTGGTGATTGGTCAAGGGTTGGACTCAATGATCTTGGAGTTCTTTTCCAGCCTTGATGATTCTATGATTGCTCCAAGATGGCTGATTTTATTAAATGGAAATCTACAACAGCCTGTTTTGCAATGGCTATTAGGAATTCAGAAGTGCCAAAATGTTCATAAGCTATTTTCTTAACACACATGCACATAAACCCCCAAATCCCAAAAAAGAAAGAAAAAAAAAACCCCTACAACCAAAAAAGCATTAATATGCATGGAAACTATGTCTTTCGGGTAAGAAAAAACACAAGAAACATTTTTTTAGTACCAATGGCAAAACAACTTTCAATAGATGTGTTAACATAGGCATAAAGAGACACATCTGTAACTTCAGAAACGATGACCGGCATATCAAAAACTGTTAAAGAAGGTGCTGCAGATAGTCATCTTCATAAAGCTAAATATTACATCGTGCACGTTTCAGCTTCAAACCTTGCACGCTGCTTTTCCTGCTTCTGTTTAGTTGAGTAAGAACAGCAGTGCTAGAAAAGACAAGTTTCCAGTAATAGCACTGCCCACACAGAGCCTTTTGAAGAGCTCTGCACAATGAACTGCCAAACACTCCACCTACAGCTGGAGCCCAACCCTTTGTTCCAGCAGTGCTGTAACACCTTTTGCCTGCCTCAGCCTCTGGCATCACAGCAAATGTGCATCTGACAAATGTGCATTTGCATGGAGCTCACATTTTCCCAACTCCATTCTTTCCAGTGTGGCGGACACCAATAGCAGGAGTGGATTGTGAGCCCCTCTTTGACCATACTGGCTTAACCCAAGGGACCTCCTTTCCCATATGTACTCCAGATCCACCATGTCTCTGGGAAAATCATGTGCTGACAAAGGCCTGGGACTTCCTCAGGAAGGGCAACCCTGAGAACAGAAGGTCTGTCCTGGCTATATGAAACAATAGAGGAAGACAGAGACAGGGAGTGAAGAACACAGTCAGCATCTATTTTGCAACCTTGTCTCAGAAAAATCGCCTTGCTACAGTCCTATTAAAAAAACAGAGAAGGGTTTCAAAATTGCAAAGAATCCAATCCTCAAAAGCAGAGAGAAGGAAAGATGAATGCATAGAAAGCTGTATGAAGGCAGCCATACCTTTGCCTTGATATGTGACATCATAAAATAGTGAAAACACATGAACAGATAAGAAGTTATGGTTAAACAATCAAGTTATGTAATTTAGTGCTAAAGAGGTTTTAAGAAAGTTATACTAATTGAAGCTGAAAGTCAATGGAGATGTGTGACAGGAGCAGACAGAAGATGCTGACCTTAACAATTCTAAGACCTGAACGAATACGAAGATAAAAAGACCAGAGCTAACTCCTAACTTTGAGCTAGCACCAAGATGTTCATCACATGGAGACACAGAATTTGAAAAGCCCGGGATAAGCAAGACTTATACATGGAAGATATAGCTGTGTCAGAACCTGAATATTTTCTTTAAATTTCTTTTCATTCACAAATGTGAAACATATAGGACTATGCTCTTGGTATAAAGCTTTTCAATTCAAAACATGGAAATAAATAAAGCAATTGTATCAGCCAACCAGAGCAAAACCAATCATTCACTGTGCAAACAAAAAACCATTTTCTTTAGTCTCCGCATTTACTAATGAATTTCAGGCATGTAAATAATACAGTAACTATTCTAGCAACACAACAGGCTTGCAGGTCACAAGTCTACCACTCAACCTGCCATTCCACCTAATGTGGCAAGAGCAGCTATGCAGCAGGATTGCAAAAATTCTCTGTAACAGGTGTAGTACACATCACATTGTGAAACAGTTTAAAAAACATTTAGTTTTGCAAATACACTATATAACTACTAGTCATATATGTGAATTCCTACAGCTTGACTGGCTCACATTTATTTTAGACAGATAGCTAAAATTTATGAAGTTAGGGCCACTCTGATCACTGGTCTACATAAAAAAGAAAAGGCACTTAGCTACAACACAGAAAAGCTTACTACTGTAAATTATTTTTTATGTTCGGTTCCAAGCAAGATAAATCACACACACACAAGAATTGTCAAACTTCTAGAAGAAAAAAGTTTTACTGCATTTTCCTTCTGATTTATCCTAGGTCCTTGAACTATTTGTTTCACACCATCTTGGTGAATGCTGCTGATACATCTTTGCTTAAAATGCATAAAAACCAGTAATCCAACTGATAACATCCAGAGTGGACTATAACTAGGCTGCAGCCTTATTTCTCGTTTGGCTAGGCCAGGGAAACAAAAGGACACAACTCAGCTTGCTGCAGGAACAATAAACCACAATGCAGCATGGGCCATTACTGGAGCAGGAGTAAGAGACCATGGCAGGGCTTTTGCCCTGTGACCTCTAATGCAGCAACACGCAGAGTACATGTAGCAACAGGCAGAGTCACCTCTCAGGTCAGGATCCCTCCCTGCAACCTTCACTCCTAAGAACGCATCTGGTCAGCACTTCTGTAGCAGATGGCATGAGTGAGGGAAAAGAAATCTGCCATACCAGGAGAACTGCTTCTCCTAGTGCAAGAAAAGGCTTCACTGCAGTGAATTGTTAATAACATCAGAAAAGCCCTCACTGTTTCCTGCCCCTCATTTTTTAGGTACACGGTCCAATGTGGGGGGGGCTCACTGCAGTTTTGCTCCTCTTTAAGTGGGGCAGCTACAGCAGAGAAGTCCTCAAGCAACTCCCACTATGTCCCTAGCCTGCAAAACATCCTGAAAATGGCATCCAGCCCATGGCATGTAAAATGCTAGACCATCTGGGGGAAAGGCGTGAAGGAAACAGTTTAGGTCAGAGAAGAAGTTTGTGGCAGAAGAGAAATGAACCCAGATCCTTTGAAGCCTCAGACAGCACACCAACTACTGGGCTACATTCCCTCTATTATTTCAGAACTTGTGCTGTAAGCCAGAAGAGCAGTTGTGGTTTCCCTATTTGAGTTCTATGACAGAACAGTTTGAATGGGTAGAAAAGAATCCTTGTTTGCTAACTCACAGAAGAATAAAGTCTCAAATAACTTTTTTTTTTAAATTATCCTCCAATTCCTGCAACCCCTTTGAATTTTAAATTGAAATGAACATTTCAGCCCACCACAATCTTGATTTTAGTTCATCTTGGCTTCTAACCTAATGAAGACAGACAAAAAAAGGTTCAGACCTGTCAGCAAGATGCTCTGTGAATACTGATTAGTGCAAGAGAGTTAGTTTTCTGTTTCTAGAAGTAATTGGCATATAAATTCACTGAATTAAGTCACAATTTCTTTTTCTTAGTTCAACAATCCATCTGCCACAACAGATACCAGCAGGTATTGTGCCTCAGTACTGAAGTGTCTTCAAACCCATGCAAGATGTTAGTGAACAGCAGGCAGAAACTACATCCCTACTGTCAAGCCTGAATATAGACCGTAAGATTTCTGACACTGTATTATGTCACCATCTACTGGCTCACATTAAAGTAAACCTCTGAACATTCCCTACAACTCATTCACCCTCCAAAAAAAAAACAAATCAGTTTCTACAGAGGCTTAAAATCGCAAAAATTGTAAAATATTTATTTGATAATTTCTAGGGTAATTTCACAGTTCTACTCAGCTTTTGTCTTCTTTTTATTAAGCAGATGCAAGGGTGACCGTTATATATGTTCAGAACATTTTTAATCAAGATAATCTAAACTCATCAACTCATTTACTTACATTCGGCTAGTTTCAATGTTCTCAGAGTGTGGTTCTCCTGGTGATCTGCAAAACCAGACAGAAAACCTTAAGCATTGCTTGTTCTTTTAAGTCATTACAATATGAAATTATGAAAGATGGAATGCGATGAGTGTATTATTGCCACTAAAAGTATCAACTTTTTGTACTTGCAGATTTATCACACTCTAGAATACAGTTTATTACATAAAACATGACAGTATAATTAAGCCAAATTTCCCTAAGAAGGAGAGGGCTTTTCCCCCACCACTTATGCAACAGGAGCCATTAGGGAAGAGATCTGCTGGCAGTACTTCCGCATTCAGGCTGCATAGTGCTCCTGTTCTGGGCTAATTCTTCATAACCACTTCTGTAACCAAAACGTGTACTCAATATCAGTGACCAACTGCAACCAACAAATTCTCAACAGAGCTGGACTCTTTAAGAAGTAGCAGCTCAGAAGTAGGGTCCGAAAGAATTTCAAAGCAAATCTCGCATCTCTCTCCACCTGAATTCATGGAGCTAATCTCACAGTCAGCTTTCTGTTTTCTTCAATCCAGGCAAGAGATCAGCCAGTAGTATTCAGAATTAAGTGTTACTGCCTGGCACAAGCAGCACCTGTGTTTAGCCAGGCAACCCCACTGACTTAATTTACAGAGTAATTCAAGGGGTACAGCTCAGTACTAACTAAAAGTAGATTAAATTATAGTTATTTAGCTCCTCCTTATTCCCATCTTCCTTAAGACAGTACTGATTCAACTGTTAACCTTTTTTTAGACAGTATTTTTTTTCTCTCTTTGAGGGAGAACTTCCCCCTAGCCAGTGAGTCTGTAGCCAGACAAGCCAGAAGACAAGGCAGTACAAATGTAGCAGTTTTGATTCCTGTCATCTTAGGATGCCTGAAAATCAGCCCTTATGGAACTTTTGCGTGGGTACAAACTTTAGCACAGTTGACCAGAACTGCCATGCTGGAAATACCGTGCAAGGAGTGGAAACAGAGCACAGCCATTACAGTAAAACTCTGCAGCTTAGATGAACAAAAATGTCTTTCATGACAGCTCTAAAAACAGAAGTGAGCTAAAATCTGCGAACAGAACTAACTTTGTAGGTTTCACCAGAATCGGCTGGGAGACTTCTGTCAGGACAACTAAGCAGACTTTCCCGTAGCTTTACAGGGAAAAAAAAAATCTTTATTTATAGGAATGCAATTTCTAAACCTCTCTATTTATTATATATCTGTAATATTCTAAATGCTGTTGGAAATCTCCACATGTAGCCTGATACATTCCTTTTTTCCTATTTTGCTATTTTACTGGATGGTCTCTCCTATTAAAGCTTGGACTGCTCTCCAAATTCTCTACTAAAATTTTAGTTCCTTTTCTGAAATACCAGATCTTAACAACTTTTTGTATTCTACTAAACAGACCCAGTACCTAGAAGGCATTTCTGGCAGACAACTTTTAATTCCTAGGTGAGCTGGATACTGTGTGGTGACAGATGAGGCAGAACATAGGAAATTATTTGTTTGTATTTCATTAACTTATAAAATTTAAGAGACATTAGGGACAGAATTCTGAACTTCCTATCCAACTAACTTTATACTCATGCTTAAAATGTAAATACCCTTTAACTGAAAAATAGCATAAAAACTGCCCAATCTCACAATTTGACCTCTATTTATTACCTCCAAATTACATTTCCCTTACTCATTAAATCCAAGACGGACAAGGCAGTTGCTGACAAAAATAATGCAGCAAAACGAATAAAAATTTCCCTTTAACTCTCGTGACCAAAGCAAGCCTCTAAATACTCAGTGAAAAGAACCTCAAATTTTTTTTCCCACTTATTCGCCTGAGCATGTAAGTGTTAGAAGCTGGAATAGTAGAAAGATGCATGTTTATATTCATACTGGTTAGCTCCTCTATTTACTTCCAGGACTTCACAAAATGGTAGCAAAATGTCTGGACATTTAAGGCTTAATTCTAGTATTGGGACATACAACACACTGAAGCTTTGGAAAAGAGTAGTGCTTTTAGTTGCTAGGAAAATGCAAAGGAAATAGTGGTGTTAAAAGAAAAACATCAAGAATACTGATCATTTTCAGCCTTTAAAACAAACAGCAGTATGAAGAATTACAGAAAAAGAGCAGATGGCATCTAAACTCTGCATGTAAAAAAAGTAGCCTGGTGATCTGCAATTTAGATATGTAAACAGCTAGCAGTATATCCAAAATCTTTTTCTATCCTCATTATTTGTGAGAATATTATCAGGACTGTAAAGAGACAATACAGTTAAGTATATGTTACTTGAAAAAAAAAAAGGTTGCATCTATAAGATAAACAATATAAGAAAAAATACCATCTAGCTGGGTCAAAAAGGTTTGGTCCTCTAAGGTAAGTGGTTCTGCAGAACAAAGGGTGAAAATTCCTCCAGCTTGTTGTTTTCTAAAACATGAGCAGACCTACTGTAACTATGATTTTGCAGAACTATTAATGGACATATTAACTCGATTTTAAAAGGTTTCAAATGACAATGTAAGCACCTAATAAAATGAGCTTGGAATACTCCGTAAAATGAAGTGGAAGATCAATCTAATTACAGGAATTGTACTTGTTTGCTGAGAAGCTATTTATTTTGCAATATCCAATTGTTTACAAACAAGATACCTTGTTATTTCCTGTGAGCAGCCAACAGTACTGAAAAACAACTATATAGTACGGCAAGACGTCCTTTCATCATGCTTAAAATCTGAAACAAGAGTTCTGTTCAGAGAAAATCTCAGAGCAAATGCTCTTAAAAATTTCAGCTTTGAATTCGATTGTAGATACTGATCACAAGACACCAACTAATCTGAATACTGCAGTATGAGCTCACAAATTCAAATGGTGGCTCATTTCCAGTAACACAAGGAACAACTTCTGCATTGTAGATGCCACTCCTTTTACCTCCAGTGTACCCCTCTAGATGAGAAAACTAATGGTATTCAAGCTTACACACACTTTAACATCATCAATCCTCCCAGATAAATACTTGAAAACAAAAACTGAACTTGAACTTGAATAAATACGTTAAAGAATTTATACAGAAATTCAGTATGACAGTAAAACTACCAGAGACTTTTAAGTGATAGTATTGTTTTTAAGAGGGATATCATGGAGCACCACAACGCTTGTATTTTAAAAAGCAGGCAAGGACAAACTAAGCAAGCTTTGAAATCACTGTTAGCAGGAGTGTAAGTCAACTTTGCCAGTTGACTTATCTTAAACATACAATGTAACTTAATAAAACTAACTTCAAGCCATACAAATTAAATACCTTAAAATAAACATTACAGCAGAAAACCTCCAGAGAAACAACTTGATATGCTTTATGCTTACCTTTTACAAGCTGTGGCCATTCGGTGACATCAGGGTGATCACAATTTTGAGTCACTGATCAAAACCGAGTTGTCACACCAGTCCTGTATCACGCTGGGCTAAGCATAAGCTCAACAATGCTAAATAAGTAAAAAAATAATTTAGTTAAAAGTCCTTAAAAATTATTTTCAGCAAATTCTCTAAATAAAAAAATAAAATGAAGAAAAATATTGATGCTAAGTATTGTTTTATCAGTGAGATTAAGACTTACTTGCATTCATTTTTTGCATGGCATTCTAACTTCTAGAGTAACTCACTACAGTACAATCAACTGGTAAACTTGAAAATTCAGCAACTTATTTTTAGTCTTTCTAAAGAACCAAAAGCCATACCCATGTCTTGGACCAGTGGAAAACACGCAATATCAAGATAACAAGCATTCAAAGATCTGGAAGCGTATGCATAAACATGAACTGTAATTTCTAACTAAAATAAAATTCTGATAGATGTATTGCTGCTACAACTGTTAACATGTTTCCTAGCAAGGCTCTGTTCCCAGGGTAGCAACAAGTAACCTGAACTTTGCTGTGTGCCTCTCCCCAAAAAGAAGTAAGCTATGCAAAAGTTTCAGAGGAGCAACCTTTGCTATCTATGGCAAATCTTTTAGGTTCTTTGCTCCATTTATATCATGTCTCCTCTCTCCTCTCCCTTAAATTTTCAAAAGTATATTTTACCTGTCAATTGTTTCCCGTGATCTGGCTCCACTGGTATAAATTGGAGGGTTGGTCCTTTACTTTGTCACGCAGGTGGCAGCCAATGATCACTCTGCAATACTCGTGCCCAGAGCGCCCTGGGACCACCCCAGCTGATTACTTCCATGGCTGAAAAGGAACCAGTTAGTCTCTTACCTACTGCTATTATCTACTCTAAACCAAAGTTAACGGATAAAATATTTCCAAACATAATCCTCAACACTCAATTCATCCCTTTCTCTCTCCCTCCCAAGCTCCTAAGTGCGCTGGAGAAAGCCAGAAAAGACAACAGGCCTCTGAAGGAGAATCAGATGACAAACAGCATTCACTTTCTGCTAATATAAAGTTTTGATAAAAATTGCAATGTTAATACTGTATTTTGTAAATAAAAGGTCATCTTACTTTCTCTTAAGAGCAGTAGCTATGAAGACAGACCTCTGTATAGTATCCTGAGAATTTTATTCCTGTGGTAACCCAGATGAAACCCCACACTTGCAGGTTGCCATGCAGCAAAAGCCTCACACAGAATGAAGGTGCACAAAGCTATTGAAGGCATAACTGCAGCTCTCTGCAAACCTGCAGACATAACAATCTGGTGCAAATACTAAGAGAGCACATCAGACAGCTTTAAATATTTAGTAAAAAACATTACTTCTTTTACTGCACCTTCTTTTGTGCTTCAGTCCAACCTACAACAGTATTGCAGTAAGATCTTAGCATGGCTCATGATTTTCTGAAGTCTGTCAGAAAGCTGCCCAGTTTTGCCAATCTACTACAATTTGCCATTCTGGCACAAACTCTGCACAGAACAAAATTTGTCTTAGTTTCAGAATGATGCTTATTAGTTTTATCATTCATTGAGCTAGGTAAAGTTTCATCTGTTGGTTTTAATGTCAGTAATATTTGAGTGTTCTCATCATAACACAAGTGCAGTTAGCACAAGGAAAGTAAAAAAGAAGTAGGCTACCAAAAATCTCCCAAACAAAACAGAGGCTCTCCAGTACTTATTTTTCAAAGGTGTAAATTGTCAAAGTTTAACTGAGTCAATGCCAGGAACACAGAAGAACGATTAAAAGTCAGTTGGAAAGGTTCCTCATCTGTCAACATTACGGAACAGGGTAAAGATTTTCCATTTAATGTTTGCTGGCCATCAGCTGTACAGAAAGGCAACAGCTTTTCAAGATGCTGATGCAAAACTAAGAAGCTGTAAAACACTGCTCTGCTTATGACAATCTGATTAAGACCTGAAAACATCCACTTTCAGGCCAGCCTTAGTTCTGAGGAAACATGCCTATTCCAACCCTACTTCTAGAACTTTGCCCAAGTAATTTCTAGTACACTGGTCAGAGGACAGTGGTATCATCTCCAAAGCCTCACTGGTAGGGAAACTTGCATTCTGTCTGACTACTGGAAGTACCAGCTCATGTTCTGAAGTGTGTCTGACCAATAACTCCCTACCTAGACTTAGTTCTATATCACCCAGACTACTGACAAAAGCTTGTTACAGTAGTCTTCCATTCAAATGGAAGCATGGTGGAACACCAGGCTGCCATCGACCTTAGTAAAACAGTTTTCCTGAGGCTGTTTCATACGGGAGAAGCCATGAATACAACAGTGAAGGAGCACATGAAGTGCTGGTGCTGGATTCAAACACCACCAGATTTTGGAATGTTAAAAAATTACACATTAAGTTGGCAGCTCCACAGTCATAGTCAAGACAAGTTTGTGCCAAGGCCTGATACAGATCCAACTCTGTTAGTCTGATTTACCACACCACCGAACATAGTATCTATAGCAGTTCTGTGATGGGAGGCAGTGTCTGAACTGTCACAAATCTCACTGAGCCCAAGTTAACTCATCTAAGTTTTGTTGTGAAATTTGTATCTACAAACTGAATTTGTCATGGGTCAGAGTTCTGAGTCAGGTAGTTTCAGCATTTCTGATTTGTTGCACAATACCTTAAAACTAGACTAACTGTACTGTGGTCTAAGATTCTCATGCTTCTTTTCAGCAGTCTAGATGCAAAAAACCTTAACGAATCATTTTTCTCTTTTATCTCCTTCTCATCCTACCTTCCCCACCTATCCTTGCTACCACCCCTGTGGGACAGAATATGACTGGCAAGGATTCCCCAGCACAGATGAAAGAACTAATTTTTCTAAAACCTTACTCATTCATGCATCAGCAGGGTGTGTGTGCTGGCAAAGAGACCAGCACGTTGAAACACAGTGTGGGTGGTGAAGGAGACTGCCATCAAAGATTTATTCTGAATATATTTCAAAGGACATTTTGACTGCTTGATACAAACAAGGCACAAAAGCCTCCAACCTGGTTAAGAGAGTCAAAAGACACTACTTGATTAGGAAAGGAAAACCATACTGATGAATACACTAAGATCTTGGAAAACGGTATTATGAATTGTGAATTGGTCTAAACCAACTGCTTTTCTATGACAAGAATTTCTCTACAAAAAAACCTCCTCTGTTTGTAGAGGAGACACCTGTGTCTGCCTAGTGACTATTTACTATGGGTAGAATCAGCTAGGGCTGCAACTACCCCTACTACAGTTAGCATGACAATAAACAAGGATCCAAGTCTTCAAACCATGGAGCCTAAGAACTTTGTTACTTGAACTAGCCCTCATCAAAAAGGAACAGGATAAATAATGTTTATGCAGTGATTTGGAACAACATCTATTTCTCCAAGATGGTACAGGTGAATATTTTCTTAAAAAAAAAAAAGACGCTCCTATCAACTCAAGGAGTTAAACAATGAGTGAAAGAACAAGATGTCAGAAAGCAAGTTCAGATGCATCAAAAGGGGCTAAAAGCACCTTTGTTGCATAGTTTGATAGAAGACCTCAGCACATTTCCTTAAACCTTGAATGCATACAAGCATGAGGCAAGAAGAGGTCCTCAACTTCAACATACAGACCCTAAAGCCACACCCTGGAGATTGTAAGTAGGTATTTTTCAGCAACAAAAAACCAGGCAAATAACTTCCAGGTACCAATCACTTATTTGTTACTTACATGCACTCCTTGAACCTACCACTATCCCTGGGTTATTTTGACGGTCACCTTCTGTGAGAGCAATGCAATCTGGCAGCTGATACACAGTATCTGAGGTCTAGGAAGATCCCCTAGAGGATGAATACTTTCCTTATTTAAACTATAACTTTTGATTGACTTGTGGGAAGTGCCACTAGTAAGAATTTAGGTTTCCTTAAGTATCTATCCAAGTAATCTTTGATCCAAATTTAAGAGTCTCTTTTTGATCTGTGATGAAAAAACAGATGATTCACTGTACATGGAAGTACCATGATCTACCTTACCTTTCAGTGCCAGAATTTGAGTTGCTTAATTAAATATAACCGTCTCTCTCAAGAATATACAATTATAGACAGTTTTTGAAGGTCTTCTGAGAGTGCCTCTGAATGCCCCAAGAATGAATTTTATATATTTCTGGAATGACTTTGAGTACCACAATGAAACAACCACCTACACAACAAGAAACTGACTCCTAATAGGAGAGTTGGCCTATTATAACTTGAAATTGAATCAGATGTCCTGAAGAATACTCACCAAAACCCCTAAATTCAATCTTAATTGTCATATCCAGAAGAAAAAAAGTAATGTAATAGGCATGTTTGAGCCTATATTTCTTCACGAAGTTGGAATTACAAATTACTTTTCTTGCCTGTATGCTATTTCTAATGCACAAAACATAAAAAGATAAGTTTTCTTCATCTAATTAGTAGGCAAAATTATTACTGATTCTACAGTAAAATAAAACAGCCACTAATACAACCTGATCACATAAATCCTAATGCAGCCAAAAAAAGCCCCAACCAAACAGTAATAAGGCCTCTATATTAATTTTTTGCCCACTGCCTGGTACACCAAGCAATTCAACTAGTAACAATAATGCAAAATCACATTAGTTAGAAAACCAAAAGAACTGGGGTCTATCCTGGAAAATGCCAACCTAAAGTGACTAAAGCAGTCACAACTGATGTACAAATGCTCCCATGCATTACAAAAAGAATGACAGATATGACTCATGAAGGGTCCCTGGAAGAGTGTCTGTTCATCTGCATAAAGTACTTCACACATCTTCCAAACTTAAACCCAGTTCTCCAATTATTCAATATTCTTCAAAAGTGTTCCAGAAGTAGTAGAAAAGAGCCACAAAGACAGCATGGAGATTGAAGAAAATGTCTTGTGATTAGACAATAAAAAGAGTTCAAAGTTAATCAAGCCTATCAATACAGACACTGGAAGAAACTAAGTCTTCTTATAGCACAAAAAGAATACATAAAGATCTTCCAACTGAAAGAATGCATATAAAATCCCCATGAATAGAAACTGAAGGCTGACAAATTCAAATTAGAGCAGGAACACAGCATGCAGGATAATGAGAACAATTAACACTTGAATAAATTATTTGGGATGGGAATCTGAATTTGCTACTACAAATAAAAATTAGTGCTACTCTGAAATTTACATTTCAGTAAAAATACAAGTTACTGAGTTTCATAAAGGCAGACTTTTGTGCATCACAATACAAAGAGATCAAACATAAATTTACATAAAAGCTCCGTCCTATAATATCTGTACACGTCTCTTGCCTTGATGTCAGTACTCTCCACTGGACTGGTTTTGGCTGGAATAGAGTTAATTTTCCTCATAGTAGCTAGTGTGGGGCTGTGGTTTGGATTTGTGTTAACACAGGGATGATTTTGTGATTGCTGAGCAGCGCTTTCATAGATTTGAGGCCTTTTCTGCTCTTCACCCTACCAGGGAGTAGGCTGGGGATGTACAGGGAGTGTGGAGGGTTCACAGCTGAGACAGCTAACCCCAGCTGACCAGAGACATTCCATATTATATGGCATCATACTCAGCATAGAAAGCTGAGGGAAGAAGGAAAAAGGAGGAATGTTCGGAGTTAGGACATTTGTATTCCCAAGTCACTGCTACCTATGATGGAGCCCTGCTTTTCAGGAGATGACAGAATATTTGCCTGTCCATGGGAAGTGGTGAATGAATTCCTTGTTTCGTTTTGCTTGCGTTTGTAGCTTTTGCTTTTACCTATTAATTTATCTTGATCTCAACCCATGAGTTTTCTCACTTTTACTCCTCCAATTCTCTCCCACATCCCACTGTGTGGGTAGGTGAGAGAGTGGCTGTTTGGGGTTTACTTGCCAGCTGGGGTTAAACTGTGATATCCATAAACCACAGAGTAACAGAAAAATATCTAATATTTGCCCCCATTCCCTCCTCTCAGGCCAAAGCTAGAGACCTGTGTGTTATTCCCATTTTCTACAACTGCCCCTGCAACTTTGGACTCTAGATTTTGCCTTCGACATCTGGTTTTGGTTTAATATTTCAGTGAGATGATATATGTATTTTGTTCACCTTTGTAAAAGCAGGAAAGATCCAAAATTATCTTTAGCTTCTCTGTTTTACACTTAGACCACAGTTGATTTTTTTTCTTCCACTACACACATCCCCCTCTGATTTTTTTTGCAGCAGAACCATTTTTTTCTATTTTAGTTATATTATACTTGTTACTTCAGGCTCCCTCCAAAATGATACACAGTCATGAACAAAAAGCCCCTCCTACACTAGTGGGTGAAATCCAATTACCTATTTAAATGTCTTTTAGTAACTCTCCTTTTATTGGCTACTCAACATGTTATTTTGCAGTCAGGTAAGTTTTACAACTTTGCTTCAGCTTTACTACTTAAACTTTTATTCCATCTGTCCTTTTGCTTATGCTCTATTTTGATTTCTTTTGCCACCCATCTCTCATGCTCCCTTTCCACTTAAAGCATCTTTCTGTTCACCAAGTTCTTCAGCATGTTTGTTTAAATATAATTGATATTAAAACCAAGCAACCATGCAATTCTGTAGCATGACATTCAGCTTTTCTGATGTTCCATTAGTATTTATTAATCACAATTTGTGGGGGATTAGAGGGGAATTCTTCATTAATTTATGAAGCACACATCATTACAAAGACTCTATGCATACATACAGTGGCAAGCAGTTAAACATCCAGAAGAAAAGCAGCCAGCAGGAATAATGGCAATAAAGAAATAATGGCTTAGGTTTGAAGAAGAGCCATCATACACAGAACTGGTATTGACACTGGAGAGCAAGAAGCAGGTGGGTGGTCCCAGTGGTGCTGTGGGTGCAAAAATGAATATACACTACCTGCCAGATGCCTGCTACAGTAAAGGACCAATCTATACAATTCTCTCAGGAACATCTGGATTGTGATAATGTAACACTGTAGCTTTTTGAGAGATGTACAATTTTTAATCAGTACACACTACAGCTAAAGTTTCAGCTTAGAATTAACAGTTTTATTAGAGCTTGTCTATAGCTTCCTACAAAACAGAACTTAAAAAGACATCAAACAACACTCCTGCAAATTTGAGATTTCTAAACTTTAAGTATAATTCTAAGTTAATTATCTCGAAAAGAAAAATCCAGACATAAACCCATGGCACAGAAAACTCGGATTAGCTGTTACCTAGCTCTTCCCTGAAATTTAAGTGGTTAAAAGAGAAAGTACACACATGGCTTAGAAACTGTTATTGAAATAACTACATACAAATCTTGTATATGTATTAACAGACCTATTTAATACAGCAGAAAAATTAACTTAGTTGTTGTTTTTCTGAATGCAGTGATGTTAAAAGCATCAAAAATTTTCTATGTACCAAGTTGTAGAACTACAGAACTCAAACGGACACTATAAAGTGGTGCAGTAATACCAGATATTACCAGAGAACTATACCAGAATTAAGTTAGGAAATGGCAATTAAAATAAGTACAAGTTCAAGTTCCAACCCTGCCACAATACAGATACATATTTTTAAGCTGGCTGGACATTTAAAAGCCTAGACAAAAAAGAGATACCATGTGTCATGGGCTTATGTTAACACTGCTAATGAAGATTGTATTTCTGTATTTCCCACCATTCCTGTCCATAAACTTGACTTACACTGATGATTGCACAAATTTTCTGCAAGTTCTGAACTTATTCTTCAAGTCATATCCTCACTATAAATATGTTCAGTAGCGAATTAAAAAAACACATACAGCTTTCAGAAACACACCAGTTGTTATCCAATCCATGGAGAAATAAATGGATGGTAGCAGCATGATGATGAGCTTGTTAAATCAAAAGGGAATTCATCAATGTTATATCATCAGTATTTATCTTCCCCAAGAAAAATCAAATAAGTTAGGTTTCTAGAGAATTATGACTAATAGATATAATAGTTAAAAAAGGGGAAAAATTAATGTGCGCTTCTTCCTGAATTAATTTTCAACCTTTTTTTAAAATTCAGCAAAGAAAAGTATATTTATTTGCTATTACAATTATTACCATACAACCAATGTAAGTGGAAACATAAACATACCATATCTTTCCAGAGCTGCAGAATCTTGCTCTTTCAAATTCTAAAAGGGACTTCTACAGTTCTTGTACCTATAATGCAAAACATTACAATTCAGTTCTTGCACTATGCTCCATACGAATCCGAAGTTCAATATAACTTCAAGACAACACATTCAAAGTGTCCATTTGATTAGTCACAAGTCTGCAACTAAAGGAAACACAGAATCCAAGAATATGTCAAGTCAGAAGGGACCTACAAGGATCATCATACCCAACTCCCCATTCCTCACAGGATTACCTAAAACTAAACCATCGAAAACTAAATCACACTTATCATAAAAAAGTACAACAGAAAATAATTATTATGTTAGATAAACTACAAAAGCATGAAGTTCATACATACAGTGTTCCCTATTCTTTTCCCTGTAGTGATGCAATAGAGTTTTACAATTCCATTCATCCAGTTCATTACAAATACCAATTTCCTTTCTCCTTCCCATCCCTTAATTTGTCAGTTTTCTTTTTTCTTTTCTTTAAGAACTGGCATTTAGAATAAGAAAAAAAATTAACACTCAAAAGAAGTCACAAATAGAACCAAATCTTTGTTCTGAGTGCATAAAACTGCTGGAGTTCAGTATGCTTTTCTATAAATTCATTTTCAGAGAAGTCATAATTAACAAGAGCCTAAAACTTGAAATATTTTCAACAAACACCTAAAGCACAACCAGCTTTGAGGGAAAAGGTGACAGAAACAGACACATATGCATATAACTAAAGAAAGACATGGGCTGTGGATTCCCTATCACTGCAGGTGTTCAAAATCAAGCTGGATGGGGCTTTCAGTAATGTGGTCTAGTGAAAGGTGTCCCTGCCCATGGAGGGAGTTTGTAACTAGATTTTTTTTAAGGTTCCCCTACCAACCCAAACCATTTCCTGAATCTATGAAAACTACTAATTACTTTCCAAAAAAGTTAGTAATTTGGCACAGAATATCACATTTTCAGTACTGTGAAGATTTAATACATAATTTCTTGGCTTAAAACTCTATTAAGAGCAAACAAACCCAACACAGCTGATTTAGGCTGATCTCCAATATAGATCAGGGTTCCCACACAGGAAACCCCGATCTGGTTACCTTAGTAGTACATTCAGTTTTATTTTAAAAGATGTCAAACCAGCAAGAAATCATTTAGTGTCAGGGGCCAAATTCTTTATCAGGGAACTGAAACGAGGTGATCCTGGACCAGTTTTACCACCAAAGTTCTAAGCTCTTACAATGTGAGCACACTGTTTTGTATTTTAAAAAAAATTACTTAAATAGGCTACTGTGCAAGTTTTGTGAAAAGACTGCTATTTCAACAAACAATTCTACTAATTATGTAGCTTTCTGTACAGTTAGGATTACTCTGTTAACAACACGCAACTGTGTCAATAAAACTTTACTACCATTCTTGAAAAAAGAAGAAAAATTTATCTGAACAACATGAGACAGTAACTGATGATTTTCCTGTTTGCAAGTAGCACTTGCACTCCATATGCACAGCAGAAATCCAAAATACCTTATATTCTACTACAGAATAATTCTTCATTCACAGTGGTGCCATTAGACAAACTCAATTACAAGTACTCTGACAAATGCAACCAATATTTTCACACCTTGTGTTGCAGGACTTCCAGATTCAATGTATACATTTGTTCCTGTACAGACATAGAGCAGGGTCATCTGTATAAAATTCTCTCATTCTCCTCTAAGATACGAAAGCACAAATTTTCAGTGTGCACAGAGTAGGAGGACAGCACCAAGTACAGCATGAAAAAGTATTGCAAATATATCTACCAGCGACCTTATGACTATTGCCCAGCAATAGAGACAGAAAAAAAAACGGTTCCCAACAGAACTGAAGCTGTGGAGTAGCACAGGACCATACAACTGACAGAGGAAACAAGACCACAATGGAGGAGATGTAGACGGGTTATTTGCACAATAACAAACAGCAAAAGAAGAGCAAATCCAACAACACAAAACTGTAGTTCCAGGACTTCCAGTTCTTCTCCTTCAGCCTCTCCCCACCAGCTACCACCAAGGCAGAACAGAGTTCAGCAGTCTACTGAGTCTAAAGGCCGCACTTGCTCAAAGGCTACATGACAACACAAAAGGAAGTAAGACTCGGTAATGTTCATCTAAAAGGAATGAAAATGATTTCATGAAGTCAGATGTACTTTAACATTCACCTTCAGTATACCTAATTAGCACTAAGCCACATCTGGCTAAAAAAATGCAAATAACAATGTGACTAAAAGCTTGGCCAACCTTATTGCTTCCACTCCACATTAAAAAAATCTTGATCACATGACCAGAGCCAAAAAAGCTACTTGTTTACAACTATGTCATACATTTTCAATAAGAAAAGGCACATTAAATTATATTAACACAGAGTAAAGCACTGAATTAACCACACTGCAGCATATAGAATTACAAAATATTTAAGAAATTAATTATAAATTACAAAAAATATTTTGCAACTCTCGTGTGTGGCTTTATAAGAGATATCACAAAATTATCTCCATCAGGTGCTTAGATTATGTTTTTGAGTTGTTGTGTTTGTCTGGCCAATAAATGTACTACAACAGGAATAGAAGAAAAAATTCTAAGAGCACTACCCTAAAGAAATAATACCTAGTATTATAATTTCCTGACACATTTTCAAATATTGAAGTTCAATTAAGAGTAATTTTCTTCCACAACTAACATTCTTAACACTAAACAAAAATCACATTAGTCAAGTAAAAAACAAGTATTCACAAACATCCTTCTTTCAATCAGATATTCGAGTTAGAGGAATTATGCAAATGAAGTATTTTTCACAACCTTACTATGGAAAGGGCTCAATCTTTGCAAGCAAGAAATACCAGAGTTTCACAGAAGTGATCCACTCTCTTGGGAGCCCCCTTGTCCTTGAAATCTGATGGGATTTGCAGGTTGTGTAGACTCTTCAGTATGCATTTCTATTGGCTACAATAAGCAAGTTTTGCTACAACAGCTGAAATATATGGTGTTGCTACTCAGCCACTGTACACTAGTATACCTTGGACTTTCTAAAAATAAACCTGGGTGTACACTCATAGTAAAATACAATATTCACCAGCAAGACTTTGGACATGAGATTTCACTATGAAAAAATAAGCTATCTTCATCTGAATATAGCTATACAAATAAGAAAAATGAAAAACTGTATTGGGAAACAGAAAATCTGAGGTAGTAATAGACCTCTTCAGTAAGATCTAGCTTTGCAGAAGTTTTTGATTTCTTTTAAGAAAATGGCAAATACCACATGGTAAAATAAAAATACTTAAAGCATTAGTTAGCTCAAACATACAACCACCCATAACACAAAAGCAAAATTCATCTACAATTATGATAGCCTTTCTTAAAGTACTTTGACCTATGTCCCATTTGAGAAGTTCAGTTCCTTTAAGAGCCACTCCACCACCTGCTAACAGCCCAAGCCTGCTGAACTGCAGCTGCTCCAACCTGGGTCCCAGGGAGCATACCAGAGCAGGAGTACACAAGCAGTGCCAGAGCCTGGCTGCCTGGACAAGCCTGGCATCTCTCAGTGCCTTGCAAGCTTGGCAATGCAAGATAGATCACTCTTGTGCCTCCCCTGCACACAGCTCCTAAGGGTATGGGAGAGGGTGTCTATCATCTTGATCTCATTTCATCAATTTCTTTGGTGTAATGATTATCAAGGAAGTATTAAAAAGTCCCAAAAACGGTCTGCCAAAAGAAGCAAAGAGCATGGTGTTCTCTATGGAGAGATGAACTAGCTTCACACCTAGGACTCCAGCTCAGTCAGAAGTCCTGTCACAGTCCTCACACAACACCAGAATGAAATGCAAACTACGTGGACTAATCATTGCCAGACCATTATGCAACCACCACCAAACCCAAACAGGCAATCTGTAATTTTCTGCTTGTGATCCTACCGATCCACAGGCCACCAAGATCACATTCCCTCTGGGTTTCAAACCACTCTTTAGTTTTTGATACTTAAATTTTGTCTTTAGTTGTTTAGGTCATAGCTTTGACATTCTGTCACATGAGGAAGGAACATGAAGGCACATAGAAGACCGGAAGATTTGAGACAGCCAGCATGGCTTCACTAAGGGCAAGTACTGCTGGACCGACCTCGTAGTCTCCTATGACAGAGTGACTGCGTCAATGGACAAGGGACCAGCCACTGATGTCATCCATTTGGACTTCTGTAATGCCTTTGGTCCCCCACAACACCCTTCACTCTAAACTGGAGATATAATGGATGGACTCTTTAGTGGATGAGGAATTGGCTGGACGGTTGCACAGAGAGAGCAGTGGTCAATGGCATAATGTTCAGATGGACATCAGTGACAAGAGATGTCCCTCAGGGCTCCATACTGAGATTGTATTGTTTAGTAGATTCATCAGTGACAGACAGTGGGACTATATGTACCCTCAGGAAACCTGCAAACAATACCAAGCTGTGTGGTGTGGCTGATATGCCTGAGGAATGGAATGCCATCCAGAGGGACCTGGACAACACTGAGAAGTGAGCACATGGGAACCTCATCGAATAAGGCCAAGTGCAAGATCCTGAACCTGGGTTGGGACAACTGGTTTCAATACAGGCTGAGGCGGATGAGGAAATTGGTAGCAGAAGTAATTACAGAAGAACTTGAAGATCCTGGTTGTTGGAAGGTCAGCCTTGTCCCAGTAATGTGTATTTGCAGTCCAGAACGTATCCTCGGCTGCACCAAGAGCAGCATGGCCAGCAGGCCGAGGGAGACCAGCCAGTCTGCCCTTCTACTCCTCTGAGACCCCACCTGGAGTGCTGCATCCAGCTCTGGAGTCCTCAGCACATGACAGACATGGACCTCATGGAGCAAGTCCAGAGTGCCACAAAAATCATCAGCGGACTGGAGCAAGTCTCCTATGAAGAAACGCTGAAAGAGTTGGCATTGTTCAGCCTGGAGAGGAGAAGGATCTGGAGAGACCTGTTTGCTTTTGTTTAATACTAAAAAGGAGCTTACAAGACAGAGGAGAACAAACTTTTTACAAGGGCCTGCTATGACAGGACGTAATGGCTTTTAACTAAAAGACAATAGATTAAGACTAGATGTAAGAAAGTAATTTTTTACAATGAGGGTGGTAAAACACCGGAACAGATTGCCCACGGGTAGGAGATGCCCCATCCCTAGAAATATACACAGTCAAGCTGGACGGGGCTCTGAGCAACCTGATCTATTTGAAAATGTCCCTGCTTATTGCAGAGGAATTTGGACTAGATGACATTTAAAGGTCCCTTCCAACCTAAACTATTCAAAGTCTGTGGAAAAAAAAAAAAAAGTAATGCACTCCATATCAAGCAGTCAAGTGGTACATCAGTTCAAGTTGTCCTATATCCACCACTGTAATCCAGCTCTGAGTGACAGTCCTACCTTCTGTCATACTACATAAGATAACCATGATCCTCAGAAGTAAATTATGTTAGTACACAGAGCATGTTTTTAAAGTTATTTGAATGGATGCAAACAGCAACGCTTTTCAATGAAAAGTACTGGAACAGCTACATACTGTGAATGCCCTTTTCAAGCCACCAGATCAAAAAAAAAAAAATCAAAGCTCTGCTTTGCTAACTAGAAGTTTCTCTAAAAAAACATATATACTTCTGTTCTAAGGAAATGCAAGTAGCTTCAAATGAAGCAGATCACCCCTCTTACCTAAGCCAGTGAAGTGAGGGTCCAGAAGGAAGCCACCCATTTAGCTCCACTCAGCTGAACAACTGCAGCTTCTCCTAATTCTTCACCACTCTGTAAAATATGGGTAAAGAACCATGCAGGATGGTAACGGAAAGAGTATTGGTAAAGACTGACTTCCACCCCCTTCCTCCATTCAGCAGTTTGCATAATACACGGAAGCAGGCTCAACCTATTAAAGTAAGTAAGAAGTAGTTAATGCTCCCTTTAAGAGATTCATTCATAAGAGTATTTGTTACACAGAACTATGACAATACTTAAATTATATTGTAGTTTTGCACCCAGCAAGTTATTTTGTCAATAAGCTCTATCCCTCCTAACCACAGGAAGGTGTAGCTATTCAAAAATAGCAATTTAAAGTGCTATTTAGTCAGATGTTACACTGCCAAACCTGAATCCTGAACCTCAACATTATTTGATTTTCATATTCTTACTATGAAGTTATTTTCCTGAAGAAATGTGTCACCAGCTGGTATAGTTACTGAAGTGGTGTTTCATTGCAAAATGTTACCTTTAGACTGTATTTGCTGACTTTCTGCTAACCAACCAGACATGTTACACATACTACTTATTCCTACGAACCAGCTTTTTTTTCAAACTTTTATTCATGGGCAACACAACCTTATGAGGCCATCAGGCACTGCCTGTTAATACAAGAAGTTAAAGCAGTAAATGTTAAGGTCAAACTATTTAAGGTGATAAAATTCACTTCAAATATGAGATTTGCTCACTGCTGTGGTCTCTGGGAACCACCTATTTAGCACAGCTTATAGAACTTCTGTGAGGGGGTAAGTTTTTTTTTTTTAGAAAGTAAACAACATACTCTAGATTTTTTTCATTACAGACTCTGATAGCAAATGTATTACTCTCCTCCTTCCAGGTACAAATCAGAATTTGATTAGTGACAGAAAACCTTCTAACACTGCTTCTCTAAAAAAATTCATACACTGGATAAATACACTGGATACTTCAGAAAAATTGTAAAACACACCTCCTTTGTTTAAAAATCAATATCAATTCATTAATTAGAGTAAAGACTTGGCCCACACTACCAGAAAGGAAGACTGATGCTGGGAATGAGATTTATGCCTACATACTTTATGAATTCTGTTCCCTTTTCCCTCAATTGCATGTTCTATTTTTAAGAATTAATGGCTTTCATCTTCAGGTGTATGAGTAAACTGGTGTGGGGAGGGAGAAACACATTTCCTGCATTTAAAAGAAGATGAATTCTCTCTGGACATTCGCTAAGTAAACTAAAACTAAAACAAACAGAGGGAGAAAAAAAAAATCTTTCCTGAGCAGCAAAAATCAGGATGATGCATATTTACAAAAACATAAACACTGAATTAATTCCATGATAAGTATCATATCATGTACCATGCTATTTACTGTTTATAGAAAATGTTATATGTTAAAACATATTCACAATTAAACATGTTTATAACTTAAAACTCAAAGGTATTTCCACCCCCATTGTTTACCTGGTTAAGCAGTACCTGTGAATTCCAAGAACTAATGAAGAATATGTCAACAAAGGACATAATCATAATGAAACAAGCATGATTTTGTACCGTATGTGCTGGGTCATGGTGGTACACATGACATTTTATACTTTCAACAGAGAAGTTAAATGATATGAAAAATAACCTGGTTTATTTTCTCAAGTTGATTAAAACAATCAGAGACAATTTCCAGGTGCTCTAACAGGGACTCCAACAGGCCGAGAACATCCCTGGACGTATTTAACATGTACACACGGTATTCAATTCCATTCACAAAAGAATTATCGTTCTCATGTTTTAAAAAACAGCAGCAGCAATTAAAAAAAGGAAAAGACCAGAAGTCTTGTTTGTTATTTAAAAAAAAAAAAA
>VXBB01018433.1:422603-460557 GCA_013399915.1 Illadopsis cleaveri
GAGCGAGGCGGGGGCCGCCATGTTGGAAGAGGGCAGCGCGGGGCGGGGGCACCCGTCGGCGGGCGTGCGGGGCGGGGCTCGGGGCTGCGCGTGCGCTCGCGCAGGGTGGGGGGGGCCGACCCGAGGGAGGGGCGGTGTGAAGGAACAGGGGAATGTGTGCCGAGTACGCCTGTACATACACATATACATACACATATACATACACGTATGTGCACACGTAAGTATGCACACACGCGCGTACGCGTGCAGATATACGTATATACAAACATATACCAATATAAACGCATACACATGGGTGCAAACGCACACACGTGCTGACCCACACACGGACGCACACAGGTGCCCAGCCGCACACACAGCCCTGGAGGCCGGCGGGCAGCTCAGGGACTGGTGGCACAGCAAGGCACAATCGCTGCTGTGGGCAAGGAGAGTGACCACCACCAGCTCTGAGTCCCTCGGCAGGTCCCCACCAGAGTCCAGCCTGTCCAGCAGGCTCCATGGCAGCCCGCCCAGGGTTTATCGGGTTTAATCTGGGCAGGGAGCCATGGTCGGCTGGCAGAAGGGAGCAGTGGAAGGGGAGCGGCCGGTGACCTCTGGAAAGAAGCCCATGCTGGAGCCAGTGTCAGCCAAGGCATGAGAACACAGACAGTGCCAGGCCTGGCCAGCCCTGCCGTGTCTGCCCCGCCCAGGCAAGGGAGGAGGGGACGGGGAGACCGAGAGCTGGGTGACCCATAGGTGGCAAAGCATGGGGACAGCGTTGCTGTCCCAGCCTGCAGCGCTGGGCAGAGAGCCACCACGGTGTAAATTCAGGTCATCAAATGCTTGGTGTTATTCAAACCTTGCACCCTGGGTGGAACAGAGGGCAGAGCTGGCTGGTGGGGCTGGAAGGGTCAGAGACTGGGACCCAGAGATGCAGCCCGAAGGGTGGGCAACAAACCCTCTGGTCCTGTGCAGTCCTGCATGACACCTGGCTCTCTCCTCTGCCCCATGCGTTGCCTCTTGGGTCATTCCTTTCCTTCCCCTACCTACACCCAGGCCTATGCGTTGCAAGTACGCTTCTTGTGTGATGTTAAAAGCTCAAGCAAAAGTTGTGTTTTGGCAGATGAATGTTAAGAACAACTTGATCAAATAATTTTAAAACTGGGAAATGCATGCAAAATTTTACTTTTTTTGGGATACTAACATTTTTAAGCTTTAAATATGTGGACCTACAAGCGTAGAAGGGGGAAGGAGTAAGTAGGAAAAAAAAAAAGGAAAATAGATCTGACTCTTCCACATTATCCCTTAATAAAGGAAATTAAATAGAGGTGTTTCTATCCTGGCAGAGAGTATGCTTTTTTGTTTTGTTTTGTTTTGTTTCAAAAAGTATAGACTAGAAATATATGTAGTTCTCAAATATTAGAATAAGCTGTTAAAATCGTAAACACAAATTCGGAAAAGTATGATACTAAAGCCAAGTTCTGGGCTAGGGAATAGGTGTTTAAGAGGACATGTCTTCTTGGGCACAATTTTGCAAGATCTGTTATATTTGTTGCAGGGCAATAGCTGGTAAGATCAGTGGACTCAAATGGCATTATTACAAACCAGTGCAGAGGGTCCTGGTACTTGCAGAGGACATGGTGGGCAGATGTATCATTGAAATATTAACACTGAATGAAGTATTCTTCTACTTCAGTGTAGTCTGAAAGCAGGGTACATTGCTGTGCTCAGGTGGACACTGATAATCATCTAAAAATAGTCACTGGCATGAACACAGCCTTCTGCATCTGGAGGCTCTCTCCCACATAGTAGCAAAACCAGCCAACTTTCATGTATTAAAATTTCAGATTCAGGCCAAAGTTTATTATGCCATGATCTTTCCTGTAACCTCAGAAGTAGTAATATTGAAAAAAACTGCATCTGGAAAATGCACTAGCTTGCTACTTTTCCCTTGATCTGTTGCAGAGTGCACATGTCCAGTCCTTATCTTCTGCTTGACTGTAAGGATGCTATGGGGAAGCATGTCACAAGCTGAGTCCAAGTAAACATCTTCTGCGCTCTTCTTACCTACAGAGCCTTTTCTTCTCAGCCCAGCCTGGCCAGGCATTATTTGCTTCTGGTATATCCATGCTGGCTGTTTCCAGTCTGGAAGTTCTTGCTCTTAATGTGTCTGAAAATAATCTCCCAGACTTTCAGGGGAAGCTACTCTGCCGTGTCCTCCTTGATCTCCATAGCTCAGATCCCTGCAGCCCTTGGGGACCTCTCACAAACACTGTGATTATTGAGAGATGGCAGAAAGTGGCCTCACAGTGACATTGGCCAGCTCTGTTTGTGTCATCACTTGCCATCTGATCCCATGAGCTTACGTATGCCCAGTTTACCTAAGTAGTCTCTGACTTCATGCTTCTCATCTGAGAACAGCATCTTTCTCTCCCTCAAGCTTTGCTACTCTCCATAAGGATCTGGGAGCTCCAAGACCGTGCCATGCCAGCAGTGATGGCACTGACATACTCTTTTCTGTATCCTGTGCTGCTGGTGCTCTGTCTCATTAAGGAGCAGTGTCATAATTTCCTTAGTCCTCTTTTTGCTGCTGGTGTACCTACCCATGCTCTTATTTGTCCTTCACATCCCTCACCTGTTCCAACTCCAGTTTAACTCTGGCCTTCACAATTTTATCCCTGCATACTCAGGTGATGGTACTAAGGACCTACCTGGAATTTATGGCAGTCAATCATCGAATGGAAGCTGTCTTCATAACTTGTATCAGGACATTGGGTCACCTTCTTGTCTCCTTATAGCAGAAAAGACGTATCCAAGATAGGAACACAACTGATTTATACAATGATGTTGTTTTAAACCCTCTGTGTTTCCAAATAGTAGTTGACACTTTTTTGGGTTTTTTGGCCATTGGAGAGCATCAATTGCATTTTTTTTCCCATGGATTGCAATCCTGAGATCTTGTCCCATGTTAGGATAGACGGGTTCATAAGCCATCTCTGCTCTGAGGTAATATAGTTTAGATGTGTCACATGTTTTCTTCTGAAGAAACCAATGCAATTATGAGGAAGGGGCAGATGATAATGGCCAGAGGAAATGTGGAGGATGGATCAAGCTGATGTGGGCACTGGTGGTTATTTATTGCACTGGCTAGATGCAGAGGTAGGGGAAGGAGACTTTTCTGAAAAGGACACAGGTGTGAAAAAACTCACCTTTTCTTCTGTTTTGAGATGTGGGACAAATCACATTGGCGGTGGACAGGCGAAGAATGATACATTAAGGAATATACCCCAAACTAATTGCAGTGTAGCAATGTTGCATGGATGACCAAGCTGCATGATGGATTTCATTTTGATTCTGCCCGGGACAGGTTGCCATTTTGGGGGAAATACTAGATCACTTTTGGGATTTTTAGCATATGCTTGGGGCTTTTTTTTTTTTTACTTTGAGATAGCATGACTAGCAGTAGACTAACTGTGGCCATTGATGTGCCTAAGTTGCTTGTGTTACAGTGGGGATGATTGTACTTTCCCACCTCATTTACATATGTTACATATTCTGAATTGATGAGATACTAGGGTACAGAAATGCTTTTGCTGCCATGAGTGCTTTCAGCTACTTTACATTGATATAGCCAGCTGTTGGAAAGCAACTGGATCTGCCCTGCTGAGCAGGCTCCAAATTTGGACAAATGTGACTGGAACACCCAGTGGAAAAGCCACCACTCCCCTCCCTGCTTCCTTGCTAATCCCTGAAACTCTAGGGCCTGGGTATGGACTGCAGCTGAGGAGAACAAATGGTTTGACTGCCTTTTGCAGTGATCTCTTCACAGTGCAGGCTCTGGTGAGTTGCTTCAATTACATTATTGAAGTAATGCCTGGTAAAAAAGTAAAAATCAGCTATTATGGCTAATAACTTGGTCATGAAGTGGAAGTTCTGTGGAAAATCTCATTTTAACATCTGAATATTTGGAAACAAACAATATTTTTTAACTGCTGAAGGGAACAAATGGAACTTGTCTCATAGACAAGTTGTATGGAATAGGCAGTGGTTCCCAGCAGGAGGAAAAAGACTAAAAATAGAATCCCAAGCCTCATTCACAATTTAGTTATGATGCTGGAGAAGTGCCATCGTGAACCAAGTCTGCTGCATATTAATTTCAGTAATGTTGATATCTCACTTCAGAACTTTGTAGCAAATAATTTCCTGTCTTTGTAAACATACACAGAGTGCTGTGTGTGTTCTGTTCTCATTTAATTTGAAAACCCCAATACAAATGGTTTGGTAATACTTTTTTTGGCATTCATTTCAAATAGTTATGTGAGTGAAAATTAGATTGTGAAGCTCTGTAAGTGTAACCCCTTAGGTGATAGGGGTGCACTGAAGTGTAATGGGATGTTGTGAGTCAAGTCAAATGCTTCAGCACCCCTTTGCAGATAAAAAGATAAGGAACAGGAAAAGATCATCAGTGATGGAATGAAATACTGTAGTTTTGAGTTAGGGCTTAGTCTGGGCAACTGGGAGATTCAAGAAATCCCCTTTATGTGGGCATTTCTGAAGGGCATACTTCTGAGTCCTGAAAAGCATACTTGTTCTTCCTTTTCTCCACACAAATAGATGGACTGGTCTCTTGGTTAAGCTGTGATGTGGAGGTTCATGTCTTGAAGTGGCTCCTGTTTCTGAAGACTTATCTCAATTGAGTCATGTTTCAGTTCCTCCCTGTGAGCTGAGGGAGGTTTCACAACTAATTTGCTGAAATAAGCTTGTCAGAGAGAGGCTTGTTTCCCTGAATGCTTAACCCAGCCCAGTGGCCTCTGGAAGGAAATAGGGTGAAAGGAGACACAGCTCACATGCACCTCTTTGTCTCCAGGCCCAAAGTACCAACTTTCTGCAGGCCTTGCACTTAAGTCCTCCAGTCTTCTTGAAGACGGAGCAGAATATAGGCATTTCAGTTCTTTCTCAGGGGGTGAGAGGTTTGTGGTTTGCTGCAGGTCTTCATCTGTGCACATTAACTGGAAATACTCTTTTGTTGGCCATTCTGCAGTTTTGAGGGGGTTTTTTTGCCTTTTTCTTTGTTGCTGTGCTGTATTACATGTTTCTACATTCCCAGTCTGGCCCTGGTTCCTGACGTATCTCTTTTCAGAAAGAAGTCTTGAGCAGTTGTAGCTGTGAAAGATGCTTAGAAGCAATGATTTTGTTTGCTCAGAGATTTTGTGGGGACATCTTGGTATGTTTTGCGGCACTCAACACAGCTGAAGCTGCCTTACATTACATATGCAGGTTTGGACTAGCCAATGTTTTGATTGTAGAAGAGGAACCTGACTGACAGCTGTTTTTCTGACCACATGCCTACATTTTTTTCCCAAGATATATATAGAAGTCTGATTTGCTGAGCAGAGCAAAATGGCTTTGTGCAATTAATGTGACATGCTTCATAATGCTTGGAAGGATGTAAGCAACTGCAATTGTAAACCTGCCATGGCTAAAATATCTATCTATCTATCTATCTATCTATCTATCTATCTATCATCTATCTATCTATCTATCTATCTATCTATCTATCTATCTATCTATCTATCTCTGACAATTAATCCCAGTGCAAACGTGTTTTTCTATAAAAGGGACCATGTAGTGCCTAGTTGTAATGTTGCTTTTGAGACAAAGCACTCTATTTTTCTAAGAGAACTTGTGTCATGCCAGAAACTCACTTTATCCTTGGGTTATCCTACACAGTGACAAATTCAATTTATGACTTTTTTTTTCTTCTTTGGAATTTTAATGTCATAATTACTTTCCTATTTAAACAGCTCATTCCTTGAATACAGAGTATGGTTTGGTTATTAGCACTGCAGTGGCACCTTGGTGAAATCAGGTTCGACCAGCTCTCCATATTTTTTCCAGTCAAAAAATGATTTTAAAAGGTCATCATGACAATTGAAAAGCTGAAGGCTCAGGTAATTAGCATCAATATGCAGCTTTCTCCACCCAGTATTTTATAAGCTACTTTACTATTACTGTTGTCTGGGGAGGTTCTAATCTGAAAAGGGCACTCGTGTGGGGTATCTGCATGAAGATGAAACCTTATTTAGCTTGAGAAGAAATAGCACCAGCCACAGCTCCAACATCTCTTGTCTTAGGTGCAAGAGGATGTTAGAAGAGAATCCCATCTCCCTTCCTTTCCTCAGCATCAGTACTCATTTTACTGTAGATGTTGCCACTGCAGTTCACACTAGCTACAGCTACACACCAAGGTCAACCTCCTGTAGCTATAAGGACCTACCCTGCAGTATGACCTTACTCTAAAGGTAGAATGTACAACTCACAACGTTTCTTCATCAGTGTGTAAACATCAGATGCTTGGCTGGCTACCCCTTTCAGGAAAACAAGAGGGATGGGGAAGAAGATGGAGAGCTGAAGCTGTTTCATGTACCTTGTCACAGTGGATCACCTGGGTTTAGTATCAGGTGGAAGTTTAATTCCTGTACTTTGTGTCTTGCTCCCTGTCTTACTTTCAAGGAACATCAGAGGAGGAGGAAGAAGGACAAGAACCTAGGAGGCATTAATCACTGAAGAGTGTAGCTGGGGAGAAGTGGATGGAAGTGTTAATTTATTACCAGAGTGGGTATGTGATGCCATTTTACACCACAATGACACAGACTCTGAGCTTCAGAAGGCTGAAAATGACTTTTTTATTTTTGGGATGCGTCTCCCTTATATACTACTTTACACAGACCAATTTGATTGGTGACACAAAGGCAAACCTCTTCACTCACATTGGTCAGACTAGAGGGACATCAAGAAGAAGTTCCTCCTAGAAAAAGGAATGAATAACATAGTACAGTTACAAAAACATCTCTCCTGTTTACAGAAAATTCCCTGGGAAAAGAATTTCAGAATACCAAAACATCTCAGGCACAGAACCAGGGCTACAGGTACGAATTGTGTTTGAACCCAGAGGTTAAAAGTAGTATAGTTTGTTTGTGTCCTGAGACAACCGCTGTCCCCAGAGCTGAGTTCTCCACAGAAGCGTGGGATTGAGAGATACCATACAGATAAAGTTTTATGCTTGGGGTCCTGCTGGAGTGTGTTGGAGGCTGAATCTGATCCATGTGACCTTGGCATGTGACCCTGTCACACCTCTTAACCCCAGAACTGGAACTTACTCTAGACTCGTTATGCCCATATTGCAGAAGAGATCACCCAGGCTATTTTGTATCCAGCAAAAGCATTCAATAAGTGTTCGATCTGGCGGAGCATTGAACATCTATCCCATTTATATTGATCCAATAACTGCCCAAACATACATCTATGGTAAGGGGTCTTGTTAGCATTTGTTCTTTTGCTTTCAGTTTTTCTTTCTTAATTTTGCCTTTTGTAAGATCAGAAAATAAAACTTTCTGTCTGTCATGATAAAGAAATACAGCTGTTTACACTGAGAAAGTGAAATCCTACATGACAGAGGAAAATCCACTTGAAATATGCACAAGTTTTTCCCTGAATGAGCACTGAACTGTTTGGCCCTTGGGATGGAAATAGACCTTGGAGTTCTACCAAGGTGCTTCAGAGATCCCTGCTCCCACTGCTTTTCTCTTTCAAATATGATGACTGGAGCTGTCTGGATGGGAGACTCATTTGAACTAAAAATAAATATCTTTTAAAACAGGATCCTCATTCTCTGGTCTCTCAGAAAGTCTGCTAAGGTGTGATACAGTTTTTGGTGCTGATTTTCTAGGCTGGTTTTTAACCTGTGTAAACTGTGAAAAGCAGATTTTACTTTATTTACATTGAAAGGGCCAAGCTTGTGAGTAAATTATTGTGTTGCTGAAGATCTGATAGGCTTTTTAGTACTAGTTCTTTCCTAACCTTCAGTACTCGTTTATTGCAAATACTTAAAAATAAAACCAGCTACTTCACTTTGTTTGGAGACATTGAAGAAGAAATAGAGCTCTTTATGTACATGAGAATCAGATTCAAACAGATACAATGAATGTTAATTGTGACTTGTCATGTTTTCCTTTGGAAGCCTAAAACTTCCTTGACAGCCTTGCAATTGTGGAAAGAAATATTTTTAAAAAGTCACAGAGCAGATGTGATTCTGTGCCCTGAAAGGCTGAACTGACAGCACTTTTGCAGAAGGAGGCAGTGGGTGAGTGCCTCTATGATTTTTCCCGAGTGACATCTGATTTAAGAAGTATCCTCCCCATTCCAGAGAGGATATTGAAAAGGAATATAAATGTCATGCTTCTAAATTGATCAAAATTGATGTCATTGCAGATTTAAGGGCATTGTAAAGCTGGATGAACACTCACAAGGCCAGGTAAGGTAAGAGCCTTAAACAATGTATGTTCTGTAACAGTGGACATCGCAGCATGGTCTGCTGTGTTGCAGTTCCTTTCATTTGCTGTATGAACAAGACTGGATGCTTGTCTGTTATTTAGGGCTTCTTACCTGTAATGACCATAAAGGAGGTGAAAATGAAAAGTTAATTTTCAACGGGTGTGTGTTGGACCCAAAGTACCAAGGATTACATCTTTGAAACTCAGTCACAAACTCCTGTGTTGGAATGAGAATTTTTCCTTCAAAGGACTAATTATCCACTCCAGCTTGGAGTGAACAGCTGAAAATTGCTGAAGAATCTGTACCTTGGAATGAATGGATATATGGCAAGATGCATTGTGTAGGATGGAAAGGTTGTCTTTTATTAAAATACCCACACTGAACTGATGTTACTAAGACTTGTATGTTACACTCCAGAAGGAATATCCTTCAGCTTCCGATTTTGGTTAATTTCATGCTTACGAATACTCTTAAGCTCTTCACTCTTGAACTAAATTAATGAGCCCCTAAATGTAGTAAGTAGCACCCCACTACTTTTTTTTCCTTATCCATAAAAATACTCCTACTGAACTCAAAAGCAAGATTTGCACAAGAAAATCTTTTCCCTGAGAGTGAATACTGTGGCTTGATTTTTCTGTCAAAGCTGCAGGTTTTTCAAAAGCGTGTTTATGGGCATGTAGGGTCCTCAGCTAAGAGTTATGGAGCACAATAAGTGCTTGCAATAATTTATGAACTGAATTAAAGTAGTAGAGTTATTTCTAATACTATAATGCTTGTAATGCTGGAAATAGTATTTTCATATAGCATGTCATATATTTTATTATTAATTAAGATATAACTCTAGCTATCATGTCTAAGTAATCTTTTTTCCCCTTATTTATTGTCTTTCAGAAAAATTATGCCAAATCTGTGAGCTGAAAATAGATTAAAATAATATCAAGATTAGTGTCAAAACACTCAGGGTTAGATATGAGCTCTGAAGTTTAGCACTAAGTGAAGTTCTGTTCCTCAGTTTTACTGTGACTATAAGGAACAATAGCTTTCTTCTTCATGTTGAACTTTGCTTATGTACTGGTTTTGTCTGGGGTGGAGTTAATTTTCTTCACAGTGGCTGATATGGGACTATGTTTTTGATTTGTGCTAAGCACAGAGTTGATAATATAGAGATATTTTTGTCATTGATGAGCAGGGCTTACACAGAGCCAAGATTTTTTCTGCCACACCATACAACATCCTTCCTAGTATGTAAAGTGGAGGGAAGAAGGAGGAATGGAAAGACATTTGGATTTTTGGCATATATCTCCTCAAGTCATCATTATGCATGATGGACCCCTGCTGTCCTGGAGATGGCCGAACACCTGCCTGCCTGTGGGAAGCAGTGAACTAATTTCTCCTTTTGTTTTGCTTCCATGCATGGCTTTTGCTTTCCCTATTAAACTGTCTTTATCTCAACATGTGAGGTTTCTGGCTTTTACACTTCTGATTCTCTCCCCATTCCTGTTGGTGGGGGAGCGAGCAAGTGGCTGAAAGGGTTTGGCTGCTGGCTGCTGGCTGCTGGCTGGGGTTAAACCATGACACCTTAGAAGAAGAAAAGACCTCTCATGCTGTCCCACAGAGAACATCATGAGATGTCCTCAGAGACACAGAGGGCATACATTTATGGTGAGTGAGAACTGGAGAGGCCACCTCACAAACTGACACCCATTAACAATTCCTTTTTGCTCATATTTCAGTTTCCACTCCCTTAAATTATAAATAAGTAAATATAAATCTAGCACAAGAGAAGGCAGCTTTTCATGGTGTTTATGCTACAGACTACATGTAAGTCATGCGAATGATGAAATATTTGAACTGCAAGGTCTTTTGTATTACATTTACATTAAACAAAGTTTTTCCTGACCTACTTGAGCAAATAATTCTCTTGTGTACAGAGATCATGACATGTCTCATTTTCAAGTGTCTTTTGGTAGCAGTGGTTGGTCTAGAAAGTATTTTGTTTTCCCTAGCTTTTCTGTTTGTATTTATGTGGGAGGGGGACATTGATGTGGGAAAAAAAGAAGGAAAATGTACGATGAAGGCTAACATTTGAAACGGTTGCTTTGGAGTGTTAAAACATACCTGTATTGGGATATCATACATCTATGAGAAAGAAAATTTTATTTTTGTCCTGATGAGGAATTGATAAGGAAAACAACAGTGGCTTATTTAAATTTTTTTTTTTAAACAAAAGGTTTGAATGAATCCATATACCGTTAAAGTAAAATGGGGATAACTGGAATAAATTGCTAGTTGTTTATATACAGACATTGTCAATCTAAATGAATATTCTTAAGGAATGACCTGACTGATAAGACCCTTATATCATGTAGATTCTACATCAGTGGTTATCACTGTCTAGTCTGATGTTTTACAATTTCTTTTTTTTTTTTACCATTTGAGGATGACTTGATGTTTGAAAAGATGTGTGATATTGTTAGCTTTGTGGCTGTGAAAATGTTTTCAGTCAAGGCAGCATAGATAAAAGGCTGCAGGGAAAGCATCAGGGAGGGATGTCTTTGCTCCGCGGGTGCTGACAGAAGCTGATTACTGAAAGAGAGTTGTTCCCTGGACATTTGTGCCAGGTTCTGATAGCTGAAAATAGTGGTGACTGCTGTAGGGCTGTCTGTGAAGAACTACATTTTATCTGTAGATAAAGCAATTATAAAGGTACTGTATGTACTGCTATCACAATACTATTTTTTACCCAGTTGGATAAATAATGTGAGAGGCTATGAACAGCCTCTGTTGATCTGTAAGCATCAGGGTCCTCAGGCTGATGAATTACTAGGCTGAAAATGCCTTGTACTGGATTTGGACCAGAGAACTGGATTTGGAAGCCAGTGGAGTTTATGCAACACTGGAGTTGTGTGGCCCCGAGGGACAAACCTGGGTGTGCAGCTGCCTGAGATCTGAGTTAAGCACAGAGTAACAGCACTTGGGGAATTGTAGCAAAGTCCACACCTCCAAGATGGGCTTCTAATACCTCAGCCAACTGGACAGGAAGAAACATCCCTGACTACTGCTGCTAGCAATTGTATGACTACAGTGTGGGGTCCAAGCAGGAGATTTTACGTTTAGGGGTCAGGTTCCTGAGGGGGCAAAATGGCCCCCTCACATTTTCTGCACTGGGTAAGAGATGAGTCATCCTGTTTGCAGAGTTATGCACTGACTTAGGATGGAATTTTTCAGTACTGACCTAGTAACTTTCTTATTGGTGTTATGCAGAACAGAAGTGGGCCAAAGCTAACCTTTTAGTGCAGCTATTTAAGTAAATGGTGCAAGTAACACCTCATGTGTGAAACTTGCAGGAAGTCCCAGGGTGTCTAGGTGGATGTCTGAGACACACTGAGAGGGTGTCACAGAAAAGGAGTTTCCTTTCAGCTCTCCTGGCTTTTGTTCTCAACGATTTATAACAGGTTTTGCTGGGATAAACCAAGTGGCTTTTCCCAACTGCATCCTGTAGGTCTGTGATGCCCAAACTGAATGGCCTTTAACATTAGTCTTTAAATCTTTTAATGTAGTGATTAAACATGACAGGGATTAAGTCCCTGCCCAATAGCAGCTCACCTGGGTGCGTTGTTGGTTAGATGCAAAGCACAAAGCCAAATGCTCTTAAGCACGCAAGCGTATGGAGGTTTGAAAATGTAGCAAGACCCATCATGTCTGGTGATTAGGAAGCATTTCTTCTTTATTGAAGATAGAGTGGAACAAAAGGGTGCACAAAGAAAGCCTTTCAGAGCAAAAGAAATATATTGTGAATAAAGGTTGGAACAGAAATTGGAAGGTTTTATCCTAAGTGTTTTTAAAATATGTGTATATAGTATGATTTAGACGTATTTACGAGGTACCTAGTCTAATGGGAAAAGAACTTAAAATTTCTTAATTTCCTCAAGTATCCAGGCAAGAGACTAAATTACTCATATAAAACAAATCAAATAGAGTTTGACAGACAAACGATTAACTAATAAAAACATTATTCTGGTTGCCAAGTCACTTAAAAATCTTTCAGGAAATGTCAGAAAGGAGGTATATGTGTCAGCCATACTGCCTTTAATTATGCCAATGCATGTTATATTTATTCTTGCAGGCTCAGTATGTTTTCTTTTCTCCTCATTGTTTTATGTGGATTTTATGGTTAACGCACACTTCATGCATGATTTAAACCGTGTTGTGGAGACAAAGTCCTTTTTTCCCTTAGTGGCCTTTTCCTATGGTGCTAATTACTATAGCAACTGAGTGCTTCCTATAGCTTTATTGTCATAACATCTCAAAATGTTGAGGGAGTAGCATTACTGTGCTTTACAGATTAACAACAGAAAGTTTGAGGTAGAAAAATGAAGTTTATTCATTTATAGAAGGAAAGTGCCATGTCGAGAAAATTAAATTGTCCATTGGTGAGTTTTGTTTTCAGGTGGAAACTGCTCTGGGAAGTGTGATTGTGTAACTCTGGAAGTGTGATGAATTGTTTTCCTCCAGAAGAATAAAATCAAAATATTTTCCTTCCATGTGCTTGAATTTAACCGGAACACATTTGTGTTGCACTTGCTCCAAATATTTCAATTGAAATCTCTTCTCCTAAAATGAAGTGAACTCGGACAGTGGAGCAGAGTCCTTGGCAGATTATATCTCCTAATACATAATCTCTGTACAGGGGTTACATGATGGTCTGTGCTGCAGCAGATGGAAATACGATTGTAAGCCTGGATTTCTAAAAAGCAAAGAAAACATGTGGATGTATCATATGATTGATTTTTGTGGACATGCTAACAGCCAGGACAAAAATGTCAATTTTCCTGCAGGACAGTTTCCCTGTGGTAGATATGCAAAGAAAAAGGTGGTAGACAGAAGCTGCCAGCTGCCCTTGGTGGATTGCCCAGGGGCATCTGGGAGATCTGGGATGCTTTGTCAAAAACTTCCATAGGCATTTCTGGACAGAAAATTCAAAAAGGAGACCCTCAATGCCTGTCAGCTCCCAAAGCTTTTTATTTAATCTTTCTACCTTTTCTTTGCATGCTGCTTTGTATCTCTTGCTCTCTCCTGATGCCACATGCTCGCATTCCTCTGCATCCCTGGTTCTCCCCAGCCTTCTGTGCTTCTTGTACAATGTTTTATTTATGCATCACTCTTCCTACTGCCTTGCTGAACGCCAGCCCTTGCTTTGCTTTCATGCTTTCATTACCCAGCCAGTCCAGTTTTCCAGTCCTACTCCCCTGAATGTTATTTTTCTCATTGTCTTGACAGTGTCTCAAACTTGTGTTCCCCATTTTGTCCTCCTGATCTTCTTCTCCTTTTCCTGGTCCAGTTGCTGGTCCTCATCTACCCCCTGCCTACCCCAAACCCTGCAGACTGATGATGACCATCCACTCCAGGTGTGAATTCAGGTGTCTTTTACATGGTGCTTGGATGGCATGTTGCTATTCAGTTTCAGCCACTGCTCAGTCTGAAGTGTCCCAGAGTCATGGAAGTGCAGCTCCAGGCACGAGGGAGCAGATGGAGCATGTGACAACAGCATCAGTCATTTTGAGGAGATCTCTCTGAGGGCAGAGGGGCTGTGGACATCGGAAGGCTGCTCATGGACAAGCAAGATGTGTGAAACAGGATCCTTTGGCAGGTCTGGGGAGAATGTGGGAGACAGAGAGTAGTGGGGAGGGGACATGGATGGTGGGCAGGGGCCCGAGGTGAAGACTGCCCCATTTCTCCAAGGCGGCCTTTTGGACAGCCTTGTTATTGACAGCTCCTCTCTGGGGTTTGCTTTTCCCATGCCCCCCGAGGCAGCAAGAGCTAACATAAAGGGAGGCAGCTGGGCATGGCTGAAGCCCTTGGCAGGCTTGTCTGATCCTGCACCTGCCTCCTTCACTCTGTCTGACCAGCACCCTCCACGCACAGGGCTGCCCCCTCTCTCAGCCAGAAGGGAAGCATGAGGCAGGCACTCTTTGACCCTGCTCTTTTATTTTTGATGCACAGTGGCATGATCCAGCTACAATTTTTGTGAGGAAGTGGAAAGGATATTCTGACCCTTCCCAAAATCCCATTGCATGAACTGCTGCTAGAGACAAGCTGCCCCCACAATGGGGAAAGATTTTTCAACAGAGGAGATTATTTGCAGCAAGGTGTGCTGGGGTGGTCGGAGCAGTCTTCCAGTTTAGCTGCTGCCTAACCCTAATTTTGAGATTGTTCAAGGAAGGCTGGAGAAATGGGGAAATGGTGCATAAACTGAGGACAAAGAATACCAAGACTGAAAAATTATACAAGGCAAGACATCGTGCACATGGCAAAGAATCCACAGATTCCACAGAATCCACAGTGGTCTGTACTTACTGCTGGACTTATCTGTACCTTACTTCTGAAAATTGTATGGGTAGCACAGCTGAGTTAAGTTTAAGGAAACAAAGGTTTTGCCCAAAGATATTTTCTGTCCCAGCAAATGAACTGAAAATATAAAGATGTATGGGGCAATCTGATTTTTACAATGCTTAAAAAAAAAAAAAATAGGGAAAACACTTTCACTGTGTATTTTAGAGTTTCAAGGACAGCAAAAAATCTCTGGCATGATTTAGCTGTATCTGGAGAGCTGATGCAATCCTTATCAGTTGGGAGTTATTTAACAAATCTGGGCAGAGTTCCTGCTGGTGGCATCTGTCGGACATCTTTGCAGTGTCATAGGTGATATGTGGATGTTTTAGGGTCCCTGCTCAATATTCCTCTGTTAGAACCTGTCAGTTCTGCTTGCTGACAGACTTTGGAGCTGGGCTGTCCCATCAAACAAACATACACATTTGATCCAATGTGCCTTGGACACCCAGAAAGTACAGATAGAAATGGCAGAGGCTTTTCTGTTAGCTAAAATTAGAGTATTTTGCTATCATTTATATTTCTTTTGAGCTGAGAAGCTCATGGAAGAAGATTTTGGTACCCTTGCATTGAGTTTCATAGGCAAAATAATCATGAGCATTGACAATAAAAGTGCCTGTGTTATACCCTTTGTGGAGAGAAGCAGGAGGTGAAGACAGCGGGTGCTTTGAACATTGCCACGATGATGGTCACGGTGGTAAGCAGAGGTCCCAGAAAGCCTATTTCAGCTAAAATAAACCACTGCAGCTTCCCTCTCACAGCAGACCAGACATTTATGCATTTTACACTCAGTTTAGGATCCTCCCAAAGCTCTTGCAGCCTCTTCTGAACTCCTGCACACATACAATCCCCATCTCCTGCTAAGAGTCCAGGCAGCCCAAAAATAATTTATATCTTTGTGCTTTTAAATATCATTGTTGCTAAGGAGAAATCCCTGCTGTTTCCTCCTCATCTGTCTCTTTGCTTCTCTCCCCCTTGCCAGTGAGGATTAGGCTTGACTGCAGCTGACTTTGCTGTCTCATTTCCTGCAATGGGGTGCCAAGCGTTCCACAGTGATGCAGCAGTTTTCCCTCTGTTCCCTCCATTTCCCCTGGCTGCCCCACTCATTCAGTGCCACAGGGCTGATGATTTTGCCTGGTTCAGGGATGTGATAAAGCCCTGAACTATTGCTGGGGGCTGGCTTGCTACAGTGGGTCTGAAAAGTGCAGCAAGGTGAAGGAACAAGTGAGGAGCCACAGGATTTTCATAGATTTTACCAGGAATGAACCAGTTCAGAGTTTACTAATATTCTGCATTGGTGAAACAATGCAACCTCTTTTTTAATGACTTTTCTTTTCTTGTGGGAGGAAGGAAACCATTATGAAAACATTTTAAGTTGTATATCCATGCATGCATGGTGCACACATACTTGTTTGGATTCAAAAGCAGAATAGATAGCAACTAAAACTGGAAAAAATGCAAGAACATTTTTTTAAAATTTCTGTCAGACTTTTTCGTGAGCCTAAAGCATTGTCACAGGACTTGACCGGTTGCTAATTTTCAAGAATTCAATGAGTTTGTGATCTCGCTGAAATTTCTATGTGTTTTAAAATGTACAAGTTATCAAGGAAGTGAATAAAACCTAAAAGACCTGTTTTTTCTCTTGATTTTGAAATATGGTGATTTATTATTGTTGTTGTCATTCTTGCTGGCAGTCTGATGTGTAGAGGCTAAATTTCAATATTTTTGAAGACACTCCTGGAAAACACATGAGAAAGAATTCTGCATTAGCATGGGTGGCTCACATTTTGCTCTATTTGGTATGTTATAATTTTCCCTCTTCTTATTTTCCTTCTAATTGTCAAAAGTGGTTTTTAATTTCTCCAAATCACTCTGTGAATTTACATTCTGGGTTATCTAGTCTATTTTTCTATTTTAGAAAATTCAGATTGAATTGGCTTGGCAAAGTAAATTACTTTCCTTCAGGTGAGAGGGGTTTCACTCAAGTGTTGGTTCACAAAATGCACAGTTCCCTAACTGCTGAGCTGCATTAATTGACACAGATGCAAAGTTGTCCAGCTGAAGTTGCTGCTACTTGTGAAGGCTTGAGCAGGAAGGAAAGTTGTTCCATTTCCCCCTGCCCCCACTCCCTGCCCCGTGTTACCTGTATATCCAAGGCCAGGTCCAAGTTTTTGGGTGTGGTGCCTGCAGGGCAAGCCTAAGGATGAGCAGCAGCAGAAGGGATCTTTCCTCTGTTTTTGGTTTGGGGTTTCATACACATGCTCATTCTCTGTCACAATCACTTTGGTCTTCACTGGATTAAGTTTTTAATTCAAGCTGCCCATCTCAACTGGACTTCAGTAAACCTAGGGAAGCACATTAACAGTTTACAGGGAGAGGGCTGCAGAACCAGGTGATATGAGACCACCTGATGCCAGTGAAGAGGCTGAAGGTATCAGATGTACTAGTTTTTTTGGTTTTCTATTTATACTTTATCCCACTGTTGTTTTCAGAGGAGTTTGAGCTGTAGATGATTGTGTAGGCAAGGTTGTCTTTTCTGTTTCATTGATGTTCATCATCTGTTCAAAAAGTTTTATTCATTCTAACCTGCTTAAAGTCTTTTGGCTTTATCTTTTTTTTTTGACTGAAATCATTGTACCTATCTCTGACTTGAGAATTCTTATGCAGACTGAGAACCTGATTATGAAAGGTCTGTGAATAAGTATTTCTACTGGTTAGTGTTCTAGCCTGATACTGGTGAGCAAATGATCTCTGTCTGTATTAAAATGCTGACCATTCAAAGCACTGGTTCAAGCTTATACTGATTATGGCAAAACGTCATCATCTTTCTCATCATTATCTGTGTACTGGAACAGCCCCTCTATGCAAAAATTAAAAATCAAAGAGCAGATCAGATTGATGGTGTTCTCAGTCATATTTCTTTCTGTCAGTGTGTGTTGAGGGACTAAAGAAAAGAGGTGTCTGAATTTTCCCAGGCTGTACTTGGCTGTTTTTCCCTGCTGCTCTGCCTGGCTCTCGCCTCTGGCTGAAAGCGGAGGATGAATTCTGGTGCAGAAATGGGGAAAATCTCAGAGCAAATGCATGGCCCTCCAAAAAAGCAGCTTGTCCTTTATAGAAGAAAGAACTTCTAGCAAGCAATGTTTCATTCCCTTCTTTAAGGGAAAGGAAAACTACTTGGAAATAACTGATTTTCTATGTCATGCAATTTCAAGTCACTAAGCAAAAATAAACACATATAATGCATGGATAGTGGTGTCAAGAGAATCTTTTCATCTGGACTTTTGGAAAATGTTACCCATTAGTTCTGTAAAAGCCTATGTTATGTTCACCTCTTCAAGCAGGGCGGCTGCATAATTAACCATGCTAACTGGGGAGGATGCTGCATTAGAAGATCATGTGAGAGAAGTGAAGTTAAAATAGCACAACAATAAAAACCATGGAGCAGAACTGATGTTTGAAACAGCCATCCACACAAACAAAGGAGTAGCAGTTGCATTTAAGAACCTCTGCTGCTTGTGAAGAGGCAGAACATCTCTGAAAACATGCTGAAACAAGGAAGAGGGTGGCAGATTTCTGAAATACTGAGTACTTGTTCTTGTGTGTGTGTTGCACCATCTCTTTCTGTTCACAGGTCTTTGTTTGTTAGCTAGGTGTTTGGCCCACCCTGAGTGCCTGAACAGGCAGCAGAGAGAGAGGGACTCCTGGCTGGAATCTCCAAAACTGATGAAACATCCCTGCTTGCTCACGTAATCCCTGAGAGCAGCACAGTGGGCCTTACTGAAAATTTTAACACAAAGCTGAAAGAAGTGCAATATGGCAGCTATGCCAAAATTGGTCCTATTTTTCTATTTCATATCTTCAAAAAAAGACAAAAACCATTTAGTTTTAGCCAAGTCAGCAAGGAAAAAAAAAGAAACGAATGTATCTGTTCTTACAGTGTGTTTCAACATTAGCAAAACCACAGGAAAGCTGTCAATTGATTATGAGTTAGTACATGTGAATGTCAGGGGTGAAAGTGAAACCAGTTAGCAAAATACAGGGTATTTTTATTCCTCTCTAGAGCAAAGACGCCATCTCCAGTCTTCACTTGACACAGTAGCTTGTGTCAGTTTGTTAATCTCTTCTTGTCCTGGAGTGACTATATGATGCTTGTATCCACAATTGTATCATCTGCTTATGCATGCTTGTATCATCTGTTTATGCTGATATTAAGTTCTAACCCTTAGGACTGGTTCTGAGAGCTAAGGGGGGCAGAAGCAGTGTGGGGTTTGTTTGCAGACACTGCACTGACTCCCCTGCATTCCTTCTCATGGACTGTGGTGTCTGCAGCACGGACAGTGGGAAAAAGCTCTCCTTTGCTTTTAGGTAGTTTTTCTTAACTAGCTGAGGCCAGAAGTTTTTTGGAACTGTTCAGCTATTGTTCGGTACGGGAACACCATGACTGTCATCCAGGGGCCCGCCAAGCTGCACTGCACCCAGGACACCGGACCCGAACCCCAGAAAAACTGAGTGAGCCGAGCCACACCCCAAGGAAAAGAGACTCGCTCTGAATTTACCATCTCTTGAGAACAAAGTTCCATTATTTAATATTATTCATTTTTTCATGTTTGTGAGTAGTTTGCTTGTTAAATAAAGTTTTTTCCACTTCTCTAGAAAAAGGTTTATATCTCCCAAACCAATGGGGTAAAGGGCCACTTAAATTTGCTTTCTAGAGGGACCCCATTCAAAAGTTTCCTCCCAAATTTGCCCTAAACCAAGACACTCCTGAAGACCATTGTGCCCAGAGCTTCTCTCTGTTTTCCACTGCTGGTTTCCAAGTGGGATCATTATTCTCTCAAAGTCTGGGTGTTTGGTAACTGAGCTGAACTGTGGGTCTGGTTTTAATTTTTGCACTCCTGCAAACTCTGTCTCTTTTTGTCTCCCTGTGGCCACATTTAGTGTCTTCCAGATTTTTCCTGTTTGCTGGTACAGTAGAACAGGACCTGTTGCTCCATAACCAGCNATCATCTGCTTATGCATGCTTGTATCATCTGTTTATGCTGATATTAAGTTCTAACCCTTAGGACTGGTTCTGAGAGCTAAGGGGGGCAGAAGCAGTGTGGGGTTTGTTTGCAGACACTGCACTGACTCCCCTGCATTCCTTCTCATGGACTGTGGTGTCTGCAGCACGGACAGTGGGAAAAAGCTCTCCTTTGCTTTTAGGTAGTTTTGCTTAACTAGCTGAGGCCAGAAGTTTTTTGGAACTGTTCAGCTATTGTTCGGTACGGGAACACCAGGACTGTCATCCAGGGGCCCGCCAAGCTGCACTGCACCCAGGACACCGGACCCGAACCCCAGAAAAACTGAGTGAGCCGAGCCACACCCCAAGGAAAAGAGACTCGCTCTGAATTTACCATCTCTTGAGAACAAAGTTCCATTATTTAATATTATTCATTTTTTCATGTTTGTGAGTAGTTTGCTTGTTAAATAAAGTTTTTTCCACTTCTCTAGAAAAAGGTTTATATCTCCCAAACCAATGGGGTAAAGGGCCACTTAAATTTGCTTTCTAGAGGGACCCCATTCAAAAGTTTCCTCCCAAATTTGCCCTAAACCAAGACACTCCTGAAGACCATTGTGCCCAGAGCTTCTCTCTGTTTTCCACTGCTGGTTTCCAAGTGGGATCATTATTCTCTCAAAGTCTGGGTGTTTGGTAACTGAGCTGAACTGTGGGTCTGGTTTTAATTTTTGCACTCCTGCAAACTCTGTCTCTTTTTGTCTCCCTGTGGCCACATTTAGTGTCTTCCAGATTTTTCCTGTTTGCTGGTACAGTAGAACAGGACCTGTTGCTCCATAACCAGCCACTCCTGCATTGAGTCCATCATCCTCTCTGGGACAGTGGAAAGTGCCGAGTTTGGCAGTGAAAGGTCTGAGAAATTCTAGAGCATGATAATTAAATTGAATTTCCTTGGAGCGGAAAAAGTTGCTCTTGCCTACCCTCAAAAGTCACTTTATGTCCTGCAGCCTACACTGGAAGATCGCCTCCATTAAAATCAATTCACATCTTTATTTTTAGCAGTCTACATATTCTCTTTTTTATTTTTGCATTTCCATTCCTTTTTAATTTGCAAAAATTAACTGCTGGTCTCAGTTGTCTCTGGTGGAAAGGAATAGCACCAGACAATTGCTGTGGGAAAAGACTGTTCTTCATCCTTTGTCTTTCATTTTCAGCAGATGCCCTTCTGCTCCTTTATGATGGGAAATGATGAGCAGAACCCACTTTCTTTGGTGCCATTCATTAATTTGAACACCTTTATCTTTTTCCTTCTCTGAAGTGAACAGGTTTGATTTTATTATTAATCTAGAAGCTTTTCATGCCTCTAATTGTTTTCATTGTCATTTCTAAACTCATTTCATGTCTGTTTTGTCCTTCTCAAGGTGTCCAGAACTGATCATGATGTGCTCAGTTTGGGTACTAAAGAGTATTTTCAGTATTGCTTCTCTGTTCCATTCTTTTCCCTCCCTAACTGTTCCTCTTTTTAGCACTACAGGACATCTCTGACAAAATGCCAGTGACACCCAAGCATTTTTCTTACTCTTCACAGTTAAATTTAGAAACCAGAAGATGTAGTTCATATTCTACCTCTCAGAAAGCACCATCTTCTGTTTGAAAATGCTGCATTCATCTGTGATGGCGTCTTGCTTTACTGGTATCTCACCCAAGTTCGTCTCTTGATTTACCTAAATTTTTTTGCCTTCCACCTTCTTGACTGTCCCATTTCTTTGTTCATTTTCAAACTTTCTCAGCAAAAAATCTTTTGCGCTTGGCTGTCCAAGACTGTTTTATATCCACATTTTATTCCTCTCCATTCCCAGAGCCTGAGTTCATAACAAGACAACTTGAGTAATCTTCTACATTTAGTATTGTACATATTTAAAATACTTTAAATTCAGGACAGATCAAGGCAATACCATGGTTTATTAGCATGTCTAAAAACACTTGGTGGGTCTATTCTGTGCTTATGGCAAAACCACTTCATCAGCTAGGATAAATCACTAAAGTTCACTCAGAAGCACAGGTGCACATCAGCTCATCAGTCAAACAGGCTGCAGGAGGCCATGGGGCAGCAAACAGTAATAATTAATGGCAAATTAGTGGGCTTTTTGTTTTTCTTTTTGTTTTTCTCAAACAAGGAGAACAGTGTAGCTGGATATTTCGTGACTACCTCAGCCATCAGAGAGGCATATTGGTGGGTCAGAAATGAAGATGACAAACTTTATTTTTAAATAAAAATGCTTACTCAGGAATCAAGAAATCTTTTCTCATTACTGTAAAATAGTATTGGTTAAAAAAATGTAATTATGTATTTTGAAAAATAATCTAAAAAACTTCCCAAAAATGCCTGTTTCTTCTTTCTCTATTGCCATTTTCTGACTTGGGGACTGTTTCCAGGGCAACATAACAAACACTGAAGGAAGTACATGAGAGAATTCCCTCTCCTATTTTAGGTAGAGTTATGTCCCTCCCTTATTGCTAAGGAAATGAGGAGTATTTTGCATTGAAAAGTATTTATCCTGTATCTCTGCCTGAAGAGCAGAGCCTGTGCCGTGTGTTTTGTACTTGATATTTGCCAAGAGATGGAGCTGCAGAGTAAGGCACCTACCAAGCCTGACCCTGTAAATCAGGAGAGATATAATAAAACCCTTGGCAGCAAAAACCTGTAGCCTCTTGTACTGATGCCTGTTACTCTTCCCCGAGTGGCGCCAAGTCTTGTGTTGGGCACTTAGCCAACTCTGTTCAATCTATTCCAATTTATTTCATTAAGCTGTGGCTCAGAAAAGCAAAGAAACAAGCTGTATTAATCTTACTGGATATCCTGGCCCCTGCTCAGATAATGTTACAGAAAATGCTCAGCAGCCCCACAGTTGAGCAGTAACAGGATGAAAACAGCTGCTCTTTTGGACTTGCCTTAGAACCTCTGTTCCCTACAAACACTCCAGTGAAATATTGGTTGCCTGTATTCTTGTTACTCAACTGGTAATTTTCTGGGGCTACCTTCACATTTTAGGCATTATGCAAAACATATTTCAGTTTCTAGGCACCTGCAGTATGAGGCAGAAGATAGCAAAAGGATTCCCAAACTGCCAGAGACCTGAGTTTGTCAGTCTACAGGGTGTCCCTCCCCATATGGATTTACAGGCTTAGCTCTGGAAAGCTATAAACCTGTGTTAGTACTGAGCAAAGCCAAGTATTTTTGGAGCAGAGCTTGGGTTCAATGCTGGGTTAATGCAGTGATCTGGCATGAGTGAGCCAGCCGCCATCCACGCCATGCTGCTGTCCTTCCTGTCCCGGCACTCTGGCAGGTAGAACAAGTCCAGGTTTGTCTATACCTGCCTGGAATATCCCAGGATTGCCTGAAGCTACTTTGGAATTAGGGACAATACAGGGAGCCTACTGAACTCCTTAGCCTCCCATCCATCTCCAAGCTTCAGGGAATTCTCAGAGTAGACATTCCTGCAAACCAAGTCACTCCAGTTTGTGGGTCTCCCCAATATCTGCCACATCAGTTCTCACACAAGAAAAAAGAGCCATGAAAGGGCAAGGATTGATTTACCCAAGTACCCTCTTGCACCTGTGAGCAGTCAGGGCGTTTCTTTGTTTTCAAATCTGTGTTCTGCTTCATTTGCCTAATTCCAAATCCTTGTGCCTACTGATTCTTTTGATGAGAACCAGCAGATTAATGTGGGATAAATTCTGCCCCTGTTGTGCTCCCAGGTGAGGGAGGAAGGGAGACAGGGAGGTGAGCAAAGAGAGATCAATCTACCTCTGCCTTTGGATTGCAGTGCAAAACCTGGGGCTGTGCCAACCAGTTATGATCCCTTTTTCTAATGAAGATTTCATAGATTTCATCCTTTGTGTTATATAAATAAGACAGAGACTCAAAACTAAATCAATTAGAAGAAAAGCCACTTGTATATTTGCTAAACAGGGTTGAGAACAGTCTTTTTTCCTCCCTGTTTTTTTGGTGGGAAAAGGCTGACCTGCGTAATAAGCATGACTCCAGCAGGAAAATCTTGGCTGGGAATACTGATTAGACTGAGGGGTTCAAATACTTTTCAGGATAAGGATTCAGCAGCCTGTGTCTAGTCGGTATTTCCCTTTGGGTGTCCAAGACAGCTCTTTGCTTGCTAATTTCTGTTCTTTTCCCTAATTTTGGGCTATAATTGGCCCCAGCTGTCAGATATTTGGAAAATTTAGCATGGTAGCCCCACGGTCACAGTTTTAAACTGCACAGAGTTGGTGAAATATTTTCTAATCTGATTTCCCAGGGAAAAGTCTGTTTGTCAATCAGTCTATGGTTTTATAGTAGGTCAGGGAAGAAAATCCAAAAATAGTACAGGAGAGAAATGGACTATTATCCATACTTGTAGGTGATGGGTGTCTGATCAAAACACATGTACATTTCAGACATGTGTAGATCCAAAATAGCATAACACACATTGTGCCTTTCTGTAGTGTCAAAAGAGGGAAGATTTTAAGTTGTGGGGGAAAAAAAAAAGCTACCTGACTTCAGATGATAACTTTTTCAAATACCTGTGGGGTTTTAATGTGGTAAATAAATTATAGGGGTGTTGAAAACCAAATTAATCCCCTTAGACTTAAGGTTTTCTCATACAATGACTTCCAGGTCTGTACACTCCACTGAACAGTGAATCCCAGTTTTCATAGCCATGTCTGCGAGCCCGACAAATCCCTGTGGAGCACACAGTGGACTGGTGGGAGTGCTAGCTTGGGCACTGGGCTATGGTCCAGGTAAAAAATGTTTGTTCCTCACCTCTGAATGCTCACCACATCACTGGTTAGAAACTGTAGCTGTAGGTAAGCCCTGGTAATTCACTGAACCTCTGTGCCTCAGCCTCTCTGCATTGATAAGTAGAAATATCAGTAATGGATAAATGTAATATGTTACATAGCTTAAAAATATTCTGCTTTTTACAGGTGAGCAACACTTTCCTACTGTCTCCCACTGTCTCTGGTTTAGAGATGTGGTTACTGACAGAGGAGTGGGAAAGCAATTCCACATGGAGCTCAACAAATTCACCAGGAAGCTCTTAAGAGGTTTCACTTAGTGTTGGAGAGATGCCAGTGTGTTTATGTGTGTATATCAGCTGGTTACAATACAGCTTGTTGGGACCTTTTGCTCTGTGAAAGACCTGAGGCAATTTGGTCCTGTCTCCTGTGCATATTTATCTTGGTTTTCAGGGAGTAGTTTCATGCACTGGAGAGCAGACAAATCACATGCATGGAGCTGAGCTGTGTTTTAAAAAAGCATCTGAGAGCAATATTTTTGCACTGCACAGGTAGTTGATATTTTAAATTATGTAATTGCATGCACAGGCTTTGTTTATTAAAGATAAAGAATCTCTTTTAAAGTGCTATAATTAAACAACTGCCTCTTGCTGGAGCAGCTCTATTTTTTGCATTATAAAACCACATTCCTCCAGCACAAAATTTGTGCCAGCATTCAGTTGCCCTCTGAGGCTATGAGGACATTGCTCTGCTCCACCTAACCTGGGAGCTGGTTGTGTCTGCTACTCAAAACCTGCCAGCTTTCAACAGAAGAAGTAGGCATTAGTGGTTTCTTCAGGAGTTAATTCTTGAGACCAGACAAAATCTTTAAACATTATTTAAACAACAGCTTTAGTCTCTAGATGAAGTTCTATGCTATGCTGATGTTAGATGGTTTAAGAGTGAATCAAGTAAAGCAGACATCTCTTGGGCATTCCAGTTTTGCTTCTCTGGTAAGCCACGGTGTAGTAGTGACTCAGAGCTTAGGACTTTTAAAAATCATGGGATACTAAGGACTATTTAAGCCTCTGCTTCTTCCTGTGCTTACCTGTTTGTAGAATAATGATTCAGTGTCAGTTATAATGGGTTTGTAATGGGATGAGTTTACACCACATTATTTTAAAACTAACTTATATATGTATTGTTGGTTGATACCATACATAAGATTGAACTGTGGGAAAAGAAAAACATCACATTTGGGCTTTTTAGATGAAAATACTAATGGAGGAACTTGGAGTAACTGGACAACAGATGGCATTGGTCCATATGCTTCCCTTTAGCTAGATGGGTGTTTGATTTGGCTTTTTTAGGCATTCCTTTGGGACAACATGAATAACATTTTCTGGGGTGATGTGTCTAAGAGTAGTTTGGCCTTTGAGAGGCTCGGGATGAATGTAATAGCTTTTGGAAAAGTTGTATCCAGCTTTGTTATTCTCAGTTGTTGGGATGAGCAGTTTCAAAGACCAGCAGGGATTGCTTTTCATCTCAGACCTTTTTCTCTGACTCTTCTTAGCCTCACGGCAATTAGATTCCAGACTTATCATAGTATTTGAGTCCCACAGAACTCTCTTTATTTGTGAGGGTGGGTGGGTTGTGCAACATATCTCCCAGTGTTACCAGTGCCAGGTAGTGGAAAAGAGAGGTAAAGCCCTGTCACTTTTGGAGCTGTTAGTCCTGGTGCTTTTCACAAGCAGCACATTCAACCTTTCTTTGGTGGTGGCTCAAGCTGTTCCTGCTGAGCTTCCTGCACTGTCCTGATATGGCAATAGGCTGACAGATTTTACATCAAGACCAGTGTCACAGCACTTCGCCCTAACAATTTAAGGTTGTTGATTCAGGATATCTGGAAAACTTCCTGTGCTGTTTCCCTTACCTCTCTGGACCATCAAATTCATATCTATTTTTCTTCCCACAAAGACATCAGATTATTTCCTTTCCTGTTGCATTCCCTTCTGGAGCAGTCTCTCCATTGAAGCATACAGTTCTGTGGAGAGGTAAGGGCAATGCCTTGCTATTTTTGATGTAGACTTTAGCAATGCCAAGTGCTTGCAATTCCTGGACCATTAGACTACTGGAAAGCCTAGTTCTAGAGGAAATCTGCTTCATTTCCACTGTTGCAGCAGCCCTCTTGTTAGAGGGTAGAAATGAGCCAAGACACAGACTTCTTATTTATCACAGCATGAAAAGGGTCCTGGCTTATTCCTCTTTACAGCTTAGTCATCCTGACTCCAACCATTTACTGACTCTGGCTCCCACTGTAGGTTTCCCTTGCAGCCTCTAACTGCACGTATTAGTTTGCAGACTCTGAATGCAGGCTTTTACCCAGCTAGACTGTGACTGCAGGGTCCAACAACAGGTCTAACTGCAGATCCAGACTGACCTCACAGCAGTGATCCTCTCTCCCCAAGATCCTGCTTCTGCATGATTCTCCCATTTATGGTCTCCCTCCATGATGATGATGATGCCTTCACCAGCTAACCCACTTCCTTTTATCACACTTATCTTTATTGGATATAGCTGTGACTCATTAGGGTAAGGCTGTATTGGGTAATTAACACAGCTGTTACCTAACAGGGACGAGGTCACTTGTATTCCCTTCTACATCCCACCAGCTCACAAACTCAGACTTCTGGCTAGTGGTTTAGAGGCAGCCCTGCCTTTCTGGCAGCTTTTGATTTGTATGCTCTTATAAAAAAGGTCAAAAAAATGTGTCTGAGGCTCCCTGGCAGGAATGGGATCAGAGGATGCTGCAGGTTGTGACCATTAACTGGGCATCTGAGCTACATCTGTGGTTCATAAGGGTTGGGGCATGTATTTGTGTGCTCTGTAGTTTCCCACACTGCTTGGCTGGGTTGTCCTGACTGCTGGCATGGCTTTTTCAGTACTGATTACCAGCTGCAGATAGTAGGCACCATGAGGAGGGCAGCATATGCCAAGGACCCTTTCTGCCAAGAACTCTGAACATGGTGACCCTAATTTTGGGAGGAGAGGAGTTTGCCACACACACGGGAGAGCTGAGTTCTGCCTTCTGTCCTCAGTGTCAGGGCACAGTCCATTTTCCTAGTCCAGAAAAACCAGTAGGTGACTGCTGAGAGATTAATTGTGCCCTGGCTGCTCCAGGGCAGGATGCTCCCACAGCAGTATGAAGGCCTGTATAAAACAGTTCTGTTCAGATGGCTTGAGGCTGGCTGCCTCTAGGGCAGGCTGGAGCCACTGTCATTGATATTGTCATGAGGATGATGAAGTGTGACTTTCTGGGCTTCCTACCTTCAAAATGTTTTGAAGGTTCTTCTCTAACCTACCATAGCAGCACTTTAATGTCAGGAAATTGCAGGTGCAAGATTCATGCCTTGAGCTGGGGCATAAAAGCCAGCAGGAGCACATGGAGGTAAAGAAAGGGCTGGGGTCATGCCAGATGGTGGTGATGGGTAGACAAATGCAAAGTTGGTGTCACCACTTTCACACTGCCCAGTGGGAACTGCTCCTGGAGCCTGCTGTCACCCAAAGCTGAGGGTGAAAAAACACTTATCCAGAGTAGAAGATCATCGAAGGCCATCAAGGGCTTAACAAGGAACTTAGTGTTATTTGAGAACAGACATACCATAATAGTTTGAATTAGTAATTATGAAGCCCCAGCTGTGAAATTTATGGGCTGCCACCGAGGGGCACATCACTGTGCCGTCTGTCCCCAGGACTTGTCCCAACTGTGCTGGAGACCTCCTCAAAGACTGACAGCTGCCCTGACATGCCTTTCAGTGGCTCCTTGGGAGTGATGGGGCTGTGGGTATCAGTAAACAAGGACAGCAGCAAGATGTTTCCCAGTTTCCTCCCCTAGACTGATGGGTGTTGTGTATCTGAGTATTTTCTCTTCTTGCAGAATGTCAAAAATGGCAGGTTGCACCCCAGCAGCATTTGTGAAAGCTCACAGGGAGGTCTTCTAATTCACTGTGCAGGAAACATGTGAAAATTCCTTTTCCCCAAAAGAATATAACAGTTTTCAAATAATTTGACAATATAAAGAAATTATTTATTTTACTTTAAGGGATGAAGAAACAAAGTTTGGGAATATAATAGTTGTCTGGGTTCAGTGAACCAAAACTTCAGAGATGTTATTTTAGGATGATTAGTTTAACAGTCCTGGTGGAATTTCTCCTTTTAATTAAAACCAAGTAGTTTTCAGAACATGTTACATGCATCTTGAATAAGAACTATTCTGGGAGCTTGCAAAACTAAATGTGAAGTAGTTCTCCTTAAGCTTCAATAACTGATCCATTCAAAAGAGGGATAGACCTTTCCACTGTGAATCTTAAGTGCAACATCCTTGCTAATCTGCTTTTAATTGATGGCAAAGACAGCTCTTGTGTTTTACACATCAGTATTTTCCAGTTGATGCCATGCTGAATTACTAGGCCTTAAGGTGAAAAAGGAATTCAGACCTGAAGATGCTACACTGCTTCCTAGGATATTGCTATCACTTTGATATAATTATAATTTAGAATTAAAAAATGGGTAGAAAAACTGCTTCTTCCTTGCCATTGTGATCCCAGATATATCCTCTGCTTTATACCTGGGCTAATGCATCATTTGAGCATAGAGGTAGTTAGCAACATGTACTTTCATGAGTCACACTCCTGATGTTTCTACTTGAGCCAAACCCATGAACTATTTCGTGGTTAGCTTCATTTCCACATTTGAAGAACTGGAGCTCATGGGAGCCAATTATGAATAACATTGCTGAATGTCCTGGTATTCTGTGCTGCTTAAGTGATACACTTGTTCTTCTGGATTGTCTAAAAAAGGATAAAAGTATGTTTTTAAAACATGTTGAATATGTTAGCTAAGAAGTTTTAATATTTAGACCAGGCAGGAATACCTGAACCTAGTGTCAGGTTAATCGGTTGGCCTGGAGTCTGGTGTTAAAAATACTTCTTCAAGGAAACACCAGGTTCTAAGTATTGAAATGTCAGTAAATTTTTCAAAGATCTTAAGTTTTTCTTGGTTTTTAAAGAGACAATAACTTCTTACTTTCATAAAAGTAATATTTCTTGAAAGACACGGTAACACCATCCACACTGTCATTAAAAAAGACATATTAGTTGCAAAACTGATAAGAGGTTTTGGAGCTTACAATGAGTTATATATCCAAACAGGAGTACACATATCAAGGTAACTCCTCCTATGGAACTCCAGGGTGAAAAAGGGAATGACAGGTGACATATTTTTGTTATATTTTGCTCAAAGATGAGCTTTATTTTTCTACTGTTCAGTGCATGGTTAAAAGTTTTAAAAAGGATTTATCCCAGAATCAGCTGTAGTCAAAGAAACAGGAATTGCTTTACTGAAGGTGAAGTAGTTGGCTCAACTACCAAAAAGCATGATATAATGGATAGGCTGAATTTTCCATCTCTGTCACATTGAAAGTGCACTTGAAATGTAATCTTCCTGCATTTTGATTTTTTTCAGGTTTTTTTTAGAAGTAATCACTGACTACAAACAAAAGGCAAGCTCTTACTGTGTATATGTCTAGTTATTGTGAGTTTATACTTCATTACTTGAGTGTGAAAAGAATAACAGTATTCTTAAAGAATGTTTTCTGGTTGTTTCTCACTCCTGTCCCACCTGTAAGGATAGGTAAGGATATGTATTAATTATATCAGGTTTGATACCTCCAGAGCTGGAAAGCCATGAACACCCAGCCACAGCATATATGGCTGTGCTCGGACACCTCAGTGGGAGAGGAAGAAGAGAGAAGATAACACCCCATGTTGTTTCATTACACACAGATAGCTACGACTGACACTTACACATATGCTCTTGCCTTTTGCTTGGTAGTTGTTTTCCCCATGCAGCTCCGTGCCACTCTGCATCACACAGTATGAAAGCTGTTGGAAAGCGTATAGGCTGTTACAACAGGAATGTTTTGCCACCTCAGAACCATCTGCTCACGAGCACTGGAAGTTGAACCCACCAGTTGAACTGTTTGGAGGCAGCTGAAACATGATGCAGAAATGTGATCAGAGAGGACTGCTCGATGCTTTTGCTTCTGCCTGGTCCTTTGGTGAAACCATGCCATCCTTCTGGCCCAAGGAAAAGAGGAGTCAGTCTTTTGTTCATTGATTTTATAAAAAATGCTTGGTCTTCTTAGAAGTTGCTATAGTTTAAGGGGAAAAAAAGGTCATTTTGGGTGACAACAGCAGAAGAACTTTGAAGAAGAGAAGAAAGCTGTCCCAGTCAGACCATTCCCTAATGAAGGGAGGCTGCAGGAGCGAGGAGAGGGAGGAAATGAACTCCTTAGTGCAAAAGCTAGGCTTGACTTCATGCCTTACCATAACTTACCTTGTTTCACTTTTTCCAGTCTCTCAGGCAGGCTTCACATTCCTAACAGCAGTTGTTGCAGTAGGAGTAAGTCACTGTAAGAGTTCATCTCATTTTCTAGCCTCTCCTTGTGGGAAGGATAACATACCTTAAAAAGACTGCAGTGCCAAGTGCAGTACACCAAGAGGCAATGCTGAGGTGGATTGCAGAAGCACCATGCCTATGCTCTGTCTGTGATAGCTGGGTTTGCTGGGAAGCTTTTTTTTCTTTTCTTTTTTTTCTTTTTTTTCTTTGCTACTTTCTTTTTTGCATTATTTATTTTGGCAATCTGGGAGAATGCAATCCCTTGGGAACAATGAAGGTGTCATGGCAGGACTCACGTTTAAGCCACTATTAGGGACAATACTCGAGGGACAAGGTATTCTTAGTGCAGTGAACTATGATAGGGAGACCTGGCATCAATGCAAATAGTGCTCACAAATTTAAAATGAGCTTTGAGCCTCGCCTCAACCAGACAGTCTCCCAAGTGGGTGTTAACTGTAGGGTAGCTCTGAAATTCTGAGTAGAGAGCAAGCCTGTTTACAACCCCAGCACATTTACTTCTAGTCCTAGTTTCTGGACTTCAAACATACTGAAGCAGTACAGAAATTAGATATAATTGGATTCTGCAGATAGCATGGCTGCCTCACATAAATCCTTAGAGGTTTTTTCTTTCACAACATAGTCTGAAAAGGCTGGCCAGGGTGTCCTCTGCAGGAGCTGCTAATTAAGACAAAAGAATGGAGAGACATTTAATTCCTGTTTCACATCATGTTTCAGAGGTGCAGCATTTTACCCTTCAACTTCACTTTCCTTATGATGCTTTGGGTTTTCTTCTTGTCCCTGATCAGAGGAGGCTGTTTATTGCTTTTGTGTCTCTCTGGTCCTTTCCTGAAATTACTTGTGCATTAAGAAGGAGTAAAGGCCTGCCATTTCTTACTCTCTGGTCACCAGCTTACAGTTCTCAGTCTTTACAAAGCTGATAGAATCAAAGGAAACAGCAGAACATCTCTTGTTTCAGTGTAAAAAAAGAGACTTGACCCTGTCTAGCTTCATGGGAAAAGCTTGGAAACATCAAGAAGGTATAATCTGTATTGGCACAAAGAGAAGAAAGACTCCTCAGCCTATTTTTTGAACCTCACTCTTTTGGTGCTAACTTCAAGATTTTGACTGCTCTGAAGAAGTGCTGTTGCCAATATGCTAAATTTGAATGTGCACCCAAACATATGCATATATGTGTGGCTCTTTGGGGCTCTGTTACTCAGCCTCCTTCTTGGTGCAAGTTTGTTTAGCAATCATTCTGCCTGCTTTAAACACCAGCTTTTGCCTAGCAGATGCATGTTGATCGCTTCACAGCGAGAGAAGTTAGTCTTGCCTGTGCAGAAAAAAGAATTTTCTGGTGCTGTCTTAAGTGCTTTGTTCAGTTGTCTTTTGCTTGTGGGTTTCCATCAGATCTCCCCCTGTAGCAGTGCATGAGTCTGAAAGGGCTTCCTGACACCCGCTGTGTCATCTGCAGCTCTGTGGTCTAAATCAGGCAAGGCTGTGGTTCTGGCTGTCCCAGCTTTCCTTCTCAGCACTGTGAGCTGAGTGTTGACTCTTCTGAGTAAACTGGTGATTCATATGAAAATGCTCAGCTATGTGGGAAGAGTCACACAATATAGAAATGAAGGTTTCTTTTTCCAAAGAATCTTTTGCGAGATTTTACTTTTGAAAATCTCTTTTTTTCCTTCTTCAGATCACAAATGAAAAGCCAGATGTGTTAATTATTTTCTTTTCCTAGCTTAAAAATTATAGTTTCATGTGTAATTTGAGGTGAAAAATCCCCCTGCCACGTTAAGAAAATAGAAAAAGAGCTTTGATAGCCCCTATTTCAGTATTTCTTTCCTTCACAGTCTCTCTTCTCCAGTGTCTCTCCCCTCTATCTCTCTGTTTTTCCCAAAGCTGGGGGGAGAGTCTCCCGAATTCTCCACTTGCTTCTCATCTGTTTCTTCCTGGCTCTGAACATTTCACTCCACCTTGTGGTGTTTGCCTTACTGCAGATGTTTCTCAGTAGCTTCTCTGAGGATATTTCTCACCTTTCTTGAGACATCTCTGTGTCTTTTGGTAGATCAGGTTTTGATAAAACAGCAAGAAAGTAGATTATGGGATTGTAACGTCAAGTCAGAAGGCTTTTGGGATGCAGTGGGCAGAGTCATTCAGAGCTACCGTCCTTAGAAAACTCCTATTTAAAATTTGTGCTTTGCCTGTATCCTTCACAAGGCTAGAGCCTCACAAGCAATGCCCTATTGCAAGCAGCATGGGAAGGAGCTGAACACCAGCATGGGGATAGAGCATCATTCTGGATAGGCTTGTAGCCACACACCTCTCTCCTTGGGTACTTAAAAATTTAGGGGAGGCTAGAAAACAGAGCTCTTGCAAAATCACCTAACCATCACCATACAGCCAGAGGGCTGCTGAGCCTAATGAAGGCCCTATATGGTGCCTGAATTCTGATTTTATGCATTTTAATGTCATGATGTTTTTGAGAAGTGTATTTGTAATGCCTCAAAGTGCACAGCTTGCTGCTTGGCAGGTCCAGTGCTTCACTCAGAGTGGCAGATTGTATTTTTCCTAATGTAAAGATTTCTTTTTTTTTTTAATGGGAGGCAAAGTGTAATATTGTGTCATTTATACAGGACATCAGAGATGTGCTACACTCTGGTTGAAAAGACACCCCAGTGCCTGGAGTAATGCAGTCCTCGCTGTCAGTTATTGCTGGCAATTCTGTCAGGGAATTTCACTTTTAGATAAGTTCTGTTGTAAATATAATACAATGAAAAGGGGAGGCAGCGGGGAGTCAGAGTAGCACCAGTGGGAGAGAGATGAAGGACTGCAATGCTCAGAGAGACACATGGATAGAAGCTCCTGTCACTCAGCCACTGTGTGTCATGACCCCTTCCCCACACACACATGCAACCTCCAGCACTTGAAAAAGCAGTAAGAAAACATATTCAGTCCTAATGAGTTTTATCAACTGCTCCTTAATACACTCAGACTGGTAATTACTGTATAGGCTTAATTGTTCCTACCTGGAATGCATGGTGTGCAGCTAATGAGCCCTGTGGGCAGTGGAAGAGCCCTGTCTGCCCCTGCTGGCAGAGGGAAGGTGGGAAGGGAGGGATGCAGGGGGTACAGGGGATGGAGTGTGCAGGGATGCTGCACTCCCCGAGAATACAGTCCACCTCCCGGGGATTTTTCCCAGCAGATGTCACTGTTCACCCACCAAATAAAACCACTCCCAGGCAGTAAAGGGCCTTTGGAAAAAGCCACCGCAGGCTATTACTTAGAAATGAAATACGCTGCCTCAGAGGAACATTTCCACTCGGGGATGAGACTGAGAGCAGTTTATTTTTATAAAGATGGCATGGGATGGAAATTTGCTGTAAACCTGGAGGAGAACGTTACTGGGGGAGCCGTGCCCACAGCAGCCCCCTGGCCCTGCACTGCCATACTTGGCACACAGCTTTAAGGTGGGCAACGAGGAGATGGATGGGAACCTCTGAGGGTGGAGGAGGAAAGATTTAGTTGGTTTCACTAATGTTCCTGCACTGCAGGATTTAATTATGACTAACAATTTAGTGATTTATTCATGACACAATTTTGTGGTATTAAATCATGACTAGCCCTACCCACGCATTATTTATTCAATATGTAGGTCCTTATGATGTTGTATAGATGCAAAAATCATATTCAATATTGGAAGAACTGAACTATCTTTCCCTCACTACATAAATTAGCCATGAGCAATTTGAAACTAGGCAATTTACACTAGAAGCAGCTTACATTCTTGTTCTCTTTTAAAGATTTTCAGGGATACTCTTCAGTACTCTTCAGGAGAGAGGCTATAGGAGGGCTTTGTTTTCCATGCAGTATGACAGAGCTGTTCCTGGCAGGCAAGCAAAGTATCACTGCAGAGATATGCAGATACAACAATAAAGAAGCTCAGATACCCAAGTGACAGACGAGCAGAAATGCTGCACTGCACACAGGAGAGGAGGGAAGCCAGGATCTTGCTGCCTAATGATGGGGCTGTAAGTGGGATAATGGGCATGTACAACCTGGGACATCACAAATGTCCACAATGGAATAGTTACCGATCTCATCCTTGGTGATTTTGCATTTTAAAACAGGAGAGAAGGCGTGCATCAAGAGAAAAGCAATCATCTTACTGCTGGGACATCATTAGCCTGTAACATGCTGACACTGATAGGGGCGTGCAGCACAGAGCAGCAAAGGGCAAAAGTGTGTGCTACTCACTGCTTATCTCAGGGCCCCTGTGTGCTGAGCACTACTGATGCTACAAAATCCCTTGAAGAAGGGCTTCTCCTGAAAACGTGCTCATTTTTTTTCCATTTCAAAATCCTGTATTTTCCTGCCAGTCTAACCTCCCTTGTCTGTTCACCCCACTGACACACCTGTGCTTTCATAAGCACAGCAGGCTCCATTCAGGAAGAAGTTTAGACTTTTCCCCGTTGTCCTACACAAAATCTGATGCTGGATCCCTCCTCTCATCTGATTTTCCAGACTGAATTATTCATAGTCATTTAAACTTGTGCCAGCATTGTCTTTTGAGGTGAGGAGCTCCTCTACCCCCAGGCAGGCATTTCTAGGAAAGCAACTGCATGCCCCTCTGTCTCTCCTCCACAGGATAAATGACTCAGGCTCTGTGGGTCTCTGCTTGTTGGACTGGCTGCACAGTACTGGCCCTCCCAGCAGGCCCACATGGAGTTTGGGCATTTAATGTTCCTTCTTGTGAGGAGGGTGAGCAAAAGTGGACTGTTGTGCTGTGTGAGGCCCACTTGCACCCTGTACATTTGTTTTACCAGGCATTTTTCATTTCGTTGAAGAGCTCATGATGGAAAAGTTTGAGCAGTCAATGATGTCTGAAAGCAAGTGTCTGTATTCAGACTGAAAGCTATTGCTAAGACACTCCCTGAGATTGCTCCAAACGTGATTTCCTTGAGGAACTTCACCAGCGATTTCCTGTTCGCTCAAGAGTTCTCCGTATGGGGCTGCTTCAGTCTCATCTCTAAATAGTGCTTCATCTACTTGACATGTCCTGACAGTAAACTCTATTTCCAGCACTATGAAACAGCAGTGAAGGTGACTCTGTGTGGAAGATGAGATATGTAAAACATGCCATGGGTGGGCTCAACCATTGCTGTTATTTTCATTGTTCATGAAGCCTCAATAGAAAAACAATTGGTTCAAGCAAAAAAGTCGTTGAGTACCCAAACCCTGTAATGAGCGTGTTCACTCATGGGGCCGGGTTCCTGCTGTGGTCTCTGACCTTCCCTCTAACTCATGAGCGGTTTCCATCAACTTTGGCAGGAATGGGAAGAGTTTGTTACAGAAAACATTAGAGGCAGATAATTTTGGGATCAGGGAGTAGATGGCTGTGAGATACTGATGAAAAGGAAGAAGCCAAAGCAGGGCAGCAATAACAGAATCACAGAACGTGTAGGTTGGAAGGGACCTTCAAGATCATCGAGTTCTACCCAGCCCTAACACCTCAACTAGATCATGGTATCAAGTGCCACATCCAGTCTCTTTTTAAACACATCCAGGGATGGTGACTCCACCACCTCCCCGGGCAGACTATTCCAGTAGGCCAGAGCTGGGTCTCTGCAATGTGGTAGAAGAAGCAGATCATGCCTCAGGTGCTTTTGGGCACTAGGGTGACTCCCTTCCTGTTTGTGCCTGTCTGGATTGTGGGACCAGCCATGTCCCCAGGAGCGAGGAGCCCAAGTCAGCTGCCTGCGTGAACCACTTCAAAGCCCTTTTTCTCAGACAGTGGGTGAGTATTTTGCTAAGGCTGTAGAGTGATAAGGCACTCCCTCATCATCTGAGTCTTACCCTGCCTGAAATCAGATTGCCTCACTTGCCGTCTCTCAACTCTGCTAAGAACAGTTATAAATTGGCCCTCATGAAATGTAAAATGCTTGTCTGGCAGAGTGAGAGAAGACATATTCCATTCCTTGGGTTTTGCTGTGACTGAATAACACTGCAGTGAATGGATAAGCCCCTGGAGAGCACCTTGTTTGGGAGAGGAATTTATCAGTGTCAGAGGTGTAAATTAAATGCAGTGCGGACCTGGAGTCAGTGAAGGGGGGAAGCTCAGTGCTTCACTGCATGCTAGTGCAGTGTATGCTCCTCTGAGAGCACCAGCAAGAGTTTAGCTCACCCAAAATAGAGCATTGCAAGCATGAGCATGAGCAGATTGGGTCTAAATAGCATCAGATTAAAGACGTAGTATGGGCCTCATCCTAGAGCTCAGCAATTTGTAGTTAGATTTGTGCATGTAGACTCCCAGCGGTAAACCAGGTATCCAAGTCTTCTTCTGCTCAGTTCAAGGTCTCGATTCAGGCCTCTCAACACAGGTAGTGGGAGCAGTGGGAAGCCCAGGTCCTTCTGGAATGGCAGCTGAAGACATTTCAGGTGGCCCTGGCTGGCAGTGGCACTAACCTCTAACTCATATTTAGGCACCAGGGTGGAAGAATCTCACTCACAGTGTAATCAAAATACAGTAAGGCCACTGCTGCATCTTGAAAAAAAACCACTTTGTGGATACCAACTTAATTAAAGCAAGTTGTGGTGGGCTGACTTGCTGCAGGCTCTGTTGGTGGGTTAAGCTGGAAACTGTCAGCACATGCCTGGGGCTCCTGTGCATCCTAAGGATGACCCCAGGGAAAGGTTTTGGGACTAGCAAACTGTGTAAAAAAATGTATATAAGTTGTTCTTGATGGAAAGTTTGTGCTTTGCTAAATTATACTATTTCATGAGAAATGCCACCTCCTCAAAGTAAAATGCAGATTTTTGTTGTCAAAAGGTAGGTTATAGAAAATGAGCACAGAGCCAGGGTACAAGGATTTCTTCATGTGGGATGCTGGGTTGTCTTGTGGGATGGATCATCTTAGCTAGCTGCTCACACCATACCAGCAGGAGGAAAATGAGGCTCCTGAATCAGTGCTGTTGTGAAACACAGCAATACTCACAGCCAAACTTTCAGAGGAAAGCTCATTTTTGTCTGAA
>VXBB01018433.1:460921-528670 GCA_013399915.1 Illadopsis cleaveri
GGACCAAAAAAAAAATCAGAAACAGAAGCTTACCTAAAATACTATTGTTCAGGGGCAGATTGAGGGAGTTAATCTCTCTTGTTGTCCTGCTGTGACCATGGCATCGCAGTACAAGAAGTATTTTTGGTGTGTGATACTCAGTTTCACAAACATGTGAATCCATAACTGGACCAAAAAAAAAATCAGAAACAGAAGCTTACCTAAAATACTTCAAAATGCACAGCATTGTTACTAAAAATTTGCTTTTTAAAATTTTCAAAGTGACACAAGAGTCTTGCCCAGCACTTAACACCTGCAGATAGTAACAGCTGCATAATCTCAGTAATTATGCAAACAACGTTCTCTAAGCTCAATTTAACTTCCCCCATCCTTTCCCTCAGCTAGAAACTTGGTGCTAATAAAAAGGTCTGTCTATCTGTGTTTATTTTCGAAAAAGGGAGATGGNGCCAGAGCTGGGTCTCTGCAATGTGGTAGAAGAAGCAGATCATGCCTCAGGTGCTTTTGGGCACTAGGGTGACTCCCTTCCTGTATGTGCCTGTCTGGATTGTGGGACCAGCCATGTCCCCAGGAGCGAGGAGCCCAAGTCAGCTGCCTGCGTGAACCACTTCAAAGCCCTTTTTCTCAGACAGTGGGTGAGTATTTTGCTAAGGCTGTAGAGTGATAAGGCACTCCCTCATCATCTGAGTCTTACCCTGCCTGAAATCAGATTGCCTCACTTGCCGTCTCTCAACTCTGCTAAGAACAGTTATAAATTGGCCCTCATGAAATGTAAAATGCTTGTCTGGCAGAGTGAGAGAAGACATATTCCATTCCTTGGGTTTTGCTGTGACTGAATAACACTGCAGTGAATGGATAAGCCCCTGGAGAGCACCTTGTTTGGGAGAGGAATTTATCAGTGTCAGAGGTGTAAATTAAATGCAGTGCGGACCTGGAGTCAGTGAAGGGGGGAAGCTCAGTGCTTCACTGCATGCTAGTGCAGTGTATGCTCCTCTGAGAGCACCAGCAAGAGTTTAGCTCACCCAAAATAGAGCATTGCAAGCATGAGCATGAGCAGATTGGGTCTAAATAGCATCAGATTAAAGACGTAGTATGGGCCTCATCCTAGAGCTCAGCAATTTGTAGTTAGATTTGTGCATGTAGACTCCCAGCGGTAAACCAGGTATCCAAGTCTTCTTCTGCTCAGTTCAAGGTCTCGATTCAGGCCTCTCAACACAGGTAGTGGGAGCAGTGGGAAGCCCAGGTCCTTCTGGAATGGCAGCTGAAGACATTTCAGGTGGCCCTGGCTGGCAGTGGCACTAACCTCTAACTCATATTTAGGCACCAGGGTGGAAGAATCTCACTCACAGTGTAATCAAAATACAGTAAGGCCACTGCTGCATCTTGAAAAAAAACCACTTTGTGGATACCAACTTAATTAAAGCAAGTTGTGGTGGGCTGACTTGCTGCAGGCTCTGTTGGTGGGTTAAGCTGGAAACTGTCAGCACATGCCTGGGGCTCCTGTGCATCCTAAGGATGACCCCAGGGAAAGGTTTTGGGACTAGCAAACTGTGTAAAAAAATGTATATAAGTTGTTCTTGATGGAAAGTTTGTGCTTTGCTAAATTATACTATTTCATGAGAAATGCCACCTCCTCAAAGTAAAATGCAGATTTTTGTTGTCAAAAGGTAGGTTATAGAAAATGAGCACAGAGCCAGGGTACAAGGATTTCTTCATGTGGGATGCTGGGTTGTCTTGTGGGATGGATCATCTTAGCTAGCTGCTCACACCATACCAGCAGGAGGAAAATGAGGCTCCTGAATCAGTGCTGTTGTGAAACACAGCAATACTCACAGCCAAACTTTCAGAGGAAAGCTCATTTTTGTCTGAAAGTTGTCAATTTCCATGGAAATATCCATGAAATCTCTTCACTTATTTACATTTTGGCTGTGAAAATAGTTTGCTTTCTGACCAGTCCTAGGGAGGACCATCCTGGGAGAGGCAAGGACTCCAGCTCAGGGGTGTTCAGCAAGGCAGAAGACAGAAACAGCAACGTGTTTCAGATGGCAGCAGTCATCAACATCCAACCTGGAGTTACAGGAGGGGTTTATGAACACCAGGCAGAAGGGGCAGCCCAGAGATTGTCCTCACAGGGCAGGCAAGATAGTATCTAGTAATAGGTGGCTCTGAGCAGAGCTAAAACATACTAATGCTGGGAGAAATGGCCTTTGAGAGAGAGACTTGGAAAAGTGAATTACAGGATTCACAAAGAAACTTTCTTCCAGAATACACACTTTTTAAAAAAAAGCTAGAGATGTGAAGGAGACAAAAAAATCAAGGCAAAGCTACCAGGTGAAACAAAAACCAGCTGTACTGCTCCTGCCATTCCTCTGTAGGCTCATTAATAGGACTTCTGTCCTGTTTTTTACCACCCATCTTGATGAAATATCTATGAAGCACAGCAGAGACTGCTACTGCCTCAGTCCAGAGGAAATTGGCCTAAATTGCTAAGAATTGGAAGCTGCTAAGAAAAAAATGGACATACAGGAGAATCACATTAGGCTTGTTTCCTTCAATGCACAGGCTAATAGGAAATCCATAATGTACCCGTGAATTGATTGCCCTGCTGAGCCTCCCACTGGACTTGAATGGACCACAACGCGTGTGGTCAATGCTACGAAGTCGAACAGGTCACAGCTTCTCAAGGTGATAGTTTAAAAGTCTCTTTTACCAAGAATTGGAGGGGGGGTNTGTTGGCAACATCATTTCAACCAAATGAAGAAAACAGAAGAGAAGACAAAACTCTACTGCCTTTTATCCTTCCTTGATGCTCTTAAAGCACTGTGCAGTAAAAATCTGTGTTGATTTACTGAAAATGTGGGATTCATTAGTTTTCCCATCCAGGGGAATCCACACTCATACAGTTCTTCACGAGTCCATATACAAAAGCTGTTAAATTCAATGCATGGCAGAAGGAAAAGTGGGAGTATGACCCTTTCATAAGTGCAACAAATTTGCCTGGAAGCCATCTTCTTCCACAGAGTGGGGAAAACCTTCCCTTTCACTCTAGGCTCTAGAACAAAATATATGTTTCAAGATGCACATATATCTCAGATAAGAACGTTTATGGCACAAAATCTAGGCTTAGTTTAATGCTTATGGGACTATTGAACCGAAAGGCTAAGCTATTCCGGGCAACTCCTCTTCCATAAGAAGCTCACTGATGGTCCTGATAGTGAGAAGCATCTTGCTTGGTGTGGGAAGTACCAAATCTGAGAACAAACTTTAAGATAGAAAAACTTAATATTTCAAATTAGTTTCTTAAAATCTTAAATAGTCCATATGGCAAAGATGTTCATGAAATTACTTCTGCAACTTGGATAAACCCCAGCAGAACTCTGTGATGTGTAAGAAACTGTAAATATTGCACATGATCCAAAAAAGCTGCCCTGCATCTCTTTAGAGAGCAGAAATTTCTGTCTTTGCTAGATTTTGACTGCACACTGTGACAACTCCTCCTGCAGTCAGTCATATGTGCAGATGGAGAGATGGGAGGAAAATGTGGTTTGTGTCTTCCTCTCCCAAAAGTACCATGCCCTGGGAGGAGTGGTGTCAGAGAGGGCCTGTAGAGGGGAGTCTCTGCAGCATTTAACACCAGCAGCAGAAAGGAAAGGGAGATTCTAGATGGTGCCTTGTCTCTGGGGGTGCTATGTCACAGCTAGCAGCATGTGCAAAGAAGGTACAGCTCATCCTGAGAGTTGTGTATGTGGAGTGCTAGCTGCATTTTACTGGTAGGAGGGGAAATTCCACATTAGGTAATTCTCACCCTGCACACCCAAAAATAATGTGGGCACTACTCAGTGAGAGTGGCAAATTGCAGCTTCTTGTTATTTGTGTCCACAGCTTGAGCCCGGTGCTTTCCAGCAAGGATATCCCCAGCCTGGTTTTCATTGGCTTTATTTTCTTTCGTCCACACAAGGGTAAGATTTCTCCTTTGCTTAGGACAGACTCTAAGCTCTCTGAATGGGTATGTCAGATCCCATCCCTCCAAACCACTTTGTGCTTTGTCCTCCAGACTCTTTTACAATTGAACAAAGTGGATGTTGATACACACTGTGGACCAGATTCTGCCATTCTTCTCAGTTGGAGATGGTCATAATTCAAGTTCTGGTGACAGGGTGCTGCCTTAGAAATGCAGGGTCGTAATGTGGACTTCTAGTATTTGTTATTTGCTATTTAGAGCTCTTAAAAAAAAACAAAAACAAAAAAAACCCCAAAACACCCAAAAACCACTCAGAGGTCCTTGTCAAGCACTCTATAAATCTATGTGATGATATTTTCATTTACTTTTTATTTACTAGTTTAAAATGCCACCTTCTGTGATTTATGTTTTGCAGTGTTCACCAGCAGCCTTTAAATATATCATAGCAATGATTTATCAACAATTTTCAACAATTCCCTGTTGGAAGTAGAGGTTTTGTGTGAAAAATTAGGAATTACAGCACTCTCTCTCACATCAGGCAATAGCTTTTGACTAATAAATTTTGCACCCACACATTTACCACTTCTTTAGTTTGCAAATGACGATTATGATTCTTAATGGTGCAGTGTTAATAATAATTAGGAAAAAACTCCTGAAGATGGTTTTCCAGAACATGACTAAATAGGGCTGAATGCTTTATTCCAGTATCCAGGACTTTGTCAGCTATTACCAGGCAGTGAATGAACATTTATTCAGCTTTGAGAGGACCACAAAAGATACATGATTAAGACGAATTTTAGTTATTAGCTTCCAGTGTGTGACTGTTGTAGCAATGCAGTGTGCCCTCGGTGCAGTGCCCTCAATTTGAGCGGCTGCTTTGCCTCTGCCTGTCCACATGTGATTTCTTTGCTCCATGCAGAGCCCAGCATCAGCCAAGTTCAAAGGAGAGTAGTGATAATTTAAGACTCTTATGCTTTCACTTGTTAGTCATCAAGATGAAATTAGGTCTAAGAGAAAAAATGCTCAGAGGATTGACTTCAGCTCTGCATGCCTTAAAATTAGATGCCAGAGTGAGACAGACTCCATGGGCAGTTCTGCTGCCCTGCTGGACCATTTCCATCATCCATGGAGAGCGACAGGCAAACCCAAAGGGAAATCAGGCAACGTGATGTTTGAATGGCTTTCAGAGTGCCTCTCTGGTGGCTGCAGTGGGACCTGGGCATGCTGAGTGCTCAGCATGATGGTGCTAAGTGAGGTGAAACCATGCCTTGCTTGCCCTGTTCATCCTTTTTTTCCCCTTGTTGTTGGTATACTCCACCTGGCTTGAGCTAGACATTGCTATTCAGAAACTAGAGCCAGTCTTTGCTAAGTTTATATTAAGATCAAACTGCCCAGTGCTTACTATATCTAAAAGGAGATTTTCTTTTTCCCTCTTTCCATGGAAAGGGGCTGGATTTTGTCCCACCTACAGCTTCCCAGTACAAAATCACGTCTGAGCATGCAGAGCAGAGTTAGTGCTCCTGAGGTCTTATTGAGATTGAAGCCAATGCTCAGCATTTGGTTGCCTTTAAAGCTCATCCAGCTCTGCAGGGACTCATGGTTCCAGAGTGAAAAATGAATCAGAGACAGTCTGTAGGTTTTAAGTCTTTTCATATCCTTTCTCCAATTGAACATCCTTTGCAAAATGAAAGAATCATCATCTCATAATTCTTGTTGCATAAAGAAATTACATGAAAACAATCCACCTGTTTTTTGAATGTATTACATGAACCTAGAAGAACCATCATCCTAGAGACAAAGATCTTTTTGACCTTCCATGTATGCATGACAGAGGATGTATAAATCCAAGTTATGGAGCTTGTTCTTCTTTGATGCAAGTGAACTACTTGGTGCTGGAAGTGTAGCCACCTATAAAGTTGGATTAGTTGTAGATCTATAGTTGTCTGTAGAAAAGGCAGGATTTGGTTTGTTTGGTTGTTTTGTTGTGTTGATTTTTTTTCCCTTTTTCTTTCATAATGTAGAATTTAGATTCTTTCAGGGTCTGGCTGGGATGCAGTTAGCTTTCTTCATACCAGCCTCTGTGGTGCTGGACTTTGCATTTGTGGCTAAAACAGTACTGAGGAGACACCAGTGTTTTGGCTGCTGCTGAGCAGTGACTGCACAGCATCAAGGCTGTCTTACCAAACCTCTTACCCCAAAAAGACCAGTCTGGGAGTGGGCAGGAGTCTGGGAGAGAGAAGTGGCCAAAAGAATATCCCATACTACATGATGTTGTACTCAGTGATAAAAGTAGAGATAAAGGGAGGAATGAGGAGACATCATGTTGTGATGTTTGTATTCCCAAACAATTGCTATATGTACTGAGGCTCTACTTCCTAGGAAGTGCCTGTGGATGGGAAGTAGGGAATAAATTTCTCTTTTCATTTTGCTTCCCTGCACAGCTTTTGGTTTTCTTACTCAATCCATGAGCTTTTTAATCTCATTTTCTTCCCCCATTCTGCTGAAGAGAGGGAGTGAGAGTGTCTGGGTGGGTGTCTGGCAGCCAGCCAAGGTGAACCCACCACATCCTGCCAGCACAGCCTTCTGCCAACAACTTCATAAGCCTCCAGCCTTTGTGTGACTTCACAGTTGGATGTTTGAGTTTTTAATTTCTGTATTGCTAGTGACAAATTGAAAGGTAAAGTTTTACTGTGAACTGTGCTGAGCCTCAGAGGGGACCATCATGACAGTAAAAGTAGGATAGGCCTTAAAATGGCATAAGGCAGGGAAAGCAAAAACAAAAGCAAATGCTGCTTGTGATTTAAAACAACAGGGAATCAATTCAGAATAACTTTTTCCTGTTTTTAATCAATGTTAGTTACTCTGCATACCTGTGCCAGACCTGAAGCTGCCCAGCTCAAGGGCTCTTGGCTTGCCCAGCTGCCCATGCCATAATTTGGACAGCTGGTGGGTGCCACTGTGTCAGCGCTATCCTTGACCAAGATATATACTTCTTACACAAAAAACAGAAATCAGGGGAGATCCTCCAGGAGAGGGCTGAGGAACAGAGCCTCAAGCTGGGGTTTTTAATGACTGTCTATGAATAACCTGAGAAACAAGATCATTAAACCTACTCTTGCAGGGATTTGCTGGTTTTTTTCCTTTCTTAGTTTTTACAGAATCTCAGTGACTCACCTGAAAATTTTCCTCCTCCAACATCATTTGTGTTTGACATCAGAAAACTGATTTTCCTTGTCCCTTTCCAGGACAAGGCCAGAGGTAGCTGCAATTGGGTGGGTGAACCTCTATCTTACAGGTTTTCCTGTTGGGCATTTTGGATGTTAGGACAAAGAACACTCAGTAATGCTTAGCATGGTAATAGACACCATTTTTTAGTGTTACTTGTACAGACAGAAAGCCATCCTTACTCATTAATCTGACTAATAATGTTGTTTAGGCATCTCAAGATACCCCCAGGTGCATTTTGGGATTTATTAAAATTCCTGAACAGGACGAGATCATAGGTGCCCTACATCCAGACCACTGGTTCAACAGGCTGCACTGCAGGAGTGGATCCTACAGGATCCAGGAGGGCCAGAGGAGGTGACAATCATTGCTGTTCAGCTGAGAGCAGCACCTGGCTGGGATGTGAGGCTGTTCAGCACTGCAGGCAGAAGCCACACATCCAGGCTGAGAGCAGTGTGGGTTGGAGGCCCTGCCCTTAGCATGGGGACCTCTGTTTTTCTGTGTCCTTATTTCAATGCTGTAGGTTTGGGGGTCTTGCCTGCCTCAAACACCCACCATAAACCCAGTCTGGCTCCACAGCTTAGGGCAAGGGATTCAGTGCAATGCAGGGCAAGGCACTTCTGCTCCCTTTATTTTAATGAATTTTATGCATTTTAAGCTTTTAAGCAATGAATATCTAAAAACACACATATAGTTCTGCAGCAGTGTCATGTAAGTAGAAGGTATGGTTTACATTAACTGAGTTTCTCCCATAGTCATAATGATCATAGAACCATAGAACTGTAGAATGGTTTGTTTGGAAGGAACCTTAAAGATCATACTGTTGCAACCTCTGCCATGGGCAGGGACACCTTCCACTAGACCAGACTGCTCTGCCCGCCATCCAGCCTGTATTTAACACTTTCAGGGATGGGGCATCCACAGGTTCTCTGGACAATCTGTTGCAGTACCACACCACCCTTGCAGTGAAGGATTTCTTCCTAATATCTAATCTAAATCTGCCTTTTTCAGTTTGATTATGCACTGTCAGACTTAGTAGTAAGCCAGGCTTCTACACCCTCTAAAGCCTAAATGCTCAGGTGCTTATCTGAATTGCTTAAGCCAGGAAAAAAAGAATTCCTATGTTAACTGCAGTATCTTATTTCAACTGAGATTTTCATAATTTCTTTTGGACTCTGCAGTTTTACCCATCATTGTATCTGATAAATCTGACTCTGCTAAACTGCAGAGGTTATAAGCCTGTAAAACAGTGTGGCCTCAGCAAAAGCACAGTAGTGAAGTCTGGGAGAAGTGAATGTTTCAGAAACAAAATGGAATTTTACTGTGTATGCTAAAAATAATGTAAGTGCATTGGCTGGGACAAGGACTCCCAGATAAGCTGAAGCAGCAAAGCAGAAATCTTTGGCTATCAGAAACACGGAAGGGTTTGCAGGGAAACTTCTGGTGAGGGTAGTTGTTGGTAGTGATTTCCCTGGCCCCAAAGCTCCCTGAACTTTTCCTAAGTTTCACAGCCTTTCACTGAACTTCCCATAGGCAGAGCGTCCCACAGGATGGCCTGAAGCTTTCACTTCTCTGTTTCTCAGCATCCTTCTCATCATACACTCTTTCATTTTGTCCCCTTGGATTCTCCAGCTTTCAACTGAGAGACCTCGGGATCAATTTGCCAGCGGTGCAAAACCAATGTGTGTCAACCCAACTCAGTGCTGATCCCCTCTGTGAGAGCAGGCTGCCTCTGTTCTCATTGTACTGTACTTGGCCTTGGGTTTTCCTTGAGTCACTTGGGGTACTCCTGTGGCTGTACTTGTGTGGGGATGTGTGAGTGTCCATTTTGTTTTTGCACTTTCCAGGGAAGCAGAAGCCATGCTAAAGGCCACCAGAGTGATGCTTTGAGAGTGTGAAATTGGTGTCTGTGTTGCAGGCTCTGGGGAGCAGCACAAGAGCTTGCAGGCATAAAGGCAGTACAAGAGGGTTGTGCATGCTGTAGAGAAACAGACCTGGGATTGCTTTGTCCTTTATATCTTTTTTCAGCAAAATGTGGGGTGCAGTATTCCTATGAAGTTCCTGTAGAGAGGATGTATGTGGTATTACCTGGCAGGCTTTTACAGATTCATTCTCTGTGGCTCAGGGGTGTTCCTCAGTAAGTAGCTGCAGACAGACCATCATGTTAATAATCTTTGGTGGTGTTTCATAAGCTGTTCTAATACCCTTTCGAAATGATTACCATTTCTTCACTTTGCATTATCCTGTGCCTCTAAGTTCAGTGATGCAATTATGTGCTGGGTGAAAAAGTTCTTCCTAATCTTTGTTATAAACCTGCTACCAGACCATGCCACTTTCCCCAGAAAACCGGTGAGTAGGGAACGACTTTCCCTATTTGTTTTAGCAACAGTGTGTTGACTTTGGAGCCCTGTGCTATGTACCCCTTCAATCATACAATTTCCAAAGTGAACTCCTAGTCTCTTTAATCATTGTTTCATTTTGAAGTCATACCATCCTGCTGCCCACCAGCACTGCTTCCAACTGTATTGCATGCCTTTCAAGATGACATGACCAGAGTGATACTCAATATTCCATGAGCATATACTCTGAGGATTTTTACAATGGAATGGTAGTGTTGTCTGTTTTTTTTCTTTGTCTTTTGCTAGTATTTCCTTCAGTGCCTTTTAAACCAATGCTGAACGTGGTTACTCCCACAGAAGTAACACATAGTATCAAGATTTCTTTCCTGAGTGGTTAAACCTTCTTCAGACTCCATTAGATATCATTTAAGGTTTTGGGTTTTTCCCATGTGCATTTTTTTGCAGTTACAGACACTGAGATTTGCCTGCCATTATCTCCATGTTGTGTAATCCCTCTGCAGCTCTGCAGCATCAGCTTGCTTCCAGCTTTTCCCCACAGTTGGGCCTGGCTGCTCTGAATCCCTCTGCACCCCCTGTGAACTTGTCACTTCACTTATCCCCCTTTTCCTTTCCAGGTCATACATGAATATGCTATTTAACACAGGTCTCTCAAATCCTCACCGGATCCTGCTGTGAAGTTCACTTCACTGTGAACTTGGACCATATCTGTGTCCTTTGTGTTATATCTTCTCACTAGTCACTGATTCAGAAGAGTGTATTTTCACATGTATTCTGACAACTCAGATGCTTAACAGTCTTTGGTGAGGAGCTTTTTCAAAGCCTTTTGAAAATCAAAATGTGTACATCTCCAAGATACCATCCATTTGCTTGCATACTAATGTCCCATTTCTTTGGTTTGAAGTGAAGATTTCTCATTTTATGTGAACTCTAAAATGATTTTCCTGCATGTCTGCATAGGGTTTGAGAGCTGTTACTCATGTGTAAATGCCAGAGAAGATCATTGCCAAAGAGTAACTGCAGCTACATGTCTGTTTATTGAATAAGTTAATCCACATCAGTTAGCTTTGAATTTAGTTGATTGTATCATTGCAGTTTATTTGACTGAGAGGAGAGAGACACTTCTTCGTTGCCTAATAATGTGTGTTTGATGAAGAGATCAGGTCAAGGATATTTCCAGCCCCTCTTGGTCATATTACCACTGAACAATTCACTTAGTGACAAAGACTGCACTCAGGGAAGTGGAACCTGGACCTTGAACTCTCCGTCTGTCAAATCAGAAAAATAATCACCTCCAGCCCTTGCCAAAGATGCCATTATCATCTGACAAGACACAGTCCTTTCTTTTTATAAAAGGGCAGATTGCAGGCTTTGGCAAACCTTGTAACAAAAGGCAATTATATAAATATTTCAGTTTTGTCTTTGTCATGCATGCATAAAGTAATTTAGAGTCCATATTTTCATCTCCATGTTCTAGAATGATGATTGCGTTGGAAATACCTCTGTGCCTTACCTGTAAAACCCAACAACCTTCGGTCCGCCAAGAGCCAGCCATGAAGGCAATTGTGGATGACTGCTGTTACAAAAACTCACATAATAAACCTAGTTATGAATAGAGGAAGAAGACAAGTTAATACTTATCACAATATCATGCATAAGTTTTATCATTGTTTCCTCAAGATGTTGTAACAGACACACAGCCTGAAGCCAAAGCCAAAACCATGAGATTTAACTTTGGCTGTTGAAAAGTTTGTAAAGACACCTGTAGAAGAAAAGGAAAGGGAAAAAAGGTTACTTTTTCATCTCTTTACTGGACATGGAGCATCAAGTGCTGTCTAATGCCAGACGTAGGCAACAACGAGGGAGGTTTCACAGGGGAGAAGCAAGCAAAGTTTGAACACCTTGGCTGGGGCTGGCATGAAGGAATGATCTCTCTGCTTCCAGAGAGAGGGCAGGTTGAGGAAAAGATGCAAGAGAAATCAAAAATAATCTCACAAGAAAAAAGAATATAATTATTATTTTTTGACCTAGAACAACAACAAAAAAAGGCAGACATGAGCGGCTATGGAGGAGGATCTCTATTGTTAAACATGCCCTTGTTCAGGAAACTTATTTTATCTTTTATAATGTCATTCCATGATTGCCTATAAATTTAAAGTAAGTATTTTATTCTCAAATCCTGATTTGTGCTAAACGTGATTCTAAGCAACTTGGCTGACAACAGATGACTCCTCTGGAGGTCAAGTGCAGGCAAACCCAGGGACCAGGAGCCCTAAATGAGCATCCAGATCTTTGTGCATTGCTCCAAAACAAGAGTTGTTCCTACTGCCATTGAAATAGAATGGGTTTGGGTTAAAAGATGAAATCAGTGAGCTGGAAAAGATGGAATGTGTCTTACAAGGGAAAATTAGGAAGTTCTGTGCTAAGGAGGAATATGTTGGTTTCCTGAGCTGCTAACTGGCCAGCAGTAGCTCTTTGACCAACATAAGAGGAAGGCTTGGTGGGTTTCAGTCTCAGGCTGTAGCGTGGTCTGGGGCGAGGAAGGAAGAGTGGACTCTTGGTGTGGTTTGAAGAGGTTTTATTCCAGGGAAAATCTCGAGCCAGAGTGATTTTTTGGCCTCTGTTCTCCCCGTAAGTACTCAGGGTGTACCCTGAGCAGGGGAGAACTTCGGACCAGTGGGGGAGATGGTGGGGGGTGGCCCAGAACAGAGATATTTAACACAATAATTGGAAAGGTGGGTACTTGAGTACCTGGTCAAATGGGAGAACATTTTCTTTTAGGTCTCTCAGGGTGATTGACAATGTTTTCCTCAGGGTGATACCACAGGGATTTGGGGATGGGAGATTGAAAGGGATATACCAAAACAACAAATAAACAAAAAACATATACAACTTTGAAAAACCTTAATTATGCACAGCCACAGAGGAAGATGCTTCAAACCTGAAGGTGTACAGTAATATACCCTGAAGATCTACAGTAATATACTAGCAGAATCTCATAGAGTTCAAGATGGTGATCTAGTCAAAAGCCCTTTGCATGCTGATTTTGAGAACATTTAAAAACAGAATACCCATGCCAGACTTCTGAGTCTCAGGAACAAGAAAAGAAAGCTTTCTATGTCTGCAGTAAGAACATCAAAAATAATATAAACTACCAGCAAACCTCTCCTTCTTTTGAGAATTATAAAAATGGAGAAACTTGTTGTTTGTATTAGTTCACTATTGTGTGTATTTTGGGCCAACAGGTATTGCCTATATTAAGTAATTAAGTGCCAGCTGAGTCTTAAAAATTTTAGTCTGGGACAGTGTAGTGGGTTGACCCTTGGCTGAATTCCAGGCACTCACCGAAGCTGCTCTCTCACTCTCTCCATGACTGAATAGAGAAGAGAAAATATAACAAAAGAATCATGAGTTGAGACAAGAACCATGAGAGATCACTCACCAAATACTGTCATGGCCAGAACAAGCAGCTTGGGGATGTTTATTAAATTTATTACTAACAAAATCTGAGGAGGATAACGAGAAGTAAAACAAATCTTAAAAACATCTTCCTCCCTCCCATCCCTCCTTCCTGGGCTCTACCTCCTCCCCTGCAGCAGCACAGGGAGATGGGAAATGGGGGTTACAGACAGTTCATCACATGGTGTTTCTTCCAGGACTCAGGGAGAGGAGTCTTTCTCCTGCTCCAGTGTGGGTTCCCTCCCGTGGGAGACAGCTCTTCACAAACTCCTCCAGTGTGAACCCATCCCATGGACAACAGTTCTCCCTGAACTGCTTCAGTGTGGGTCTATTCCACACAGTGCAGTCCTTTAGGAACAACCAGCTCCATTGTGGGACCCCACAGGGTTGGTCACAAGTCCTGCTAGGAAACCTCCAGTGTGAGCTCCTCTCTTCACAGGTTTATAGGTCCCTTCCAGGATTCTGCTGTAGCATGGGTTTCCTATGGGTTCACAGCCTTCTCCCAGGCATCCTCCTGCTCCAGGATGACTCTCCTCCATGGACTGCATGTGGATCTCTGCATTCCCTGTGCCCCTCCATGGGCTGCAGGGGCACAGCTGCTTCACCATGAGCTGCACCATGGGCTGCAGAGGAATCCCCTCTCTGGCACCTGGAACACCTCCTACTCCTTCTCCTTCTCCACTGACCTTGGTATCTGCAGAGTTGTTCTTCTTATATGTTCTCATTCCACTGTTTTCAGGTCCCAATTACATCTGCACAATATTTTTTTTTTCTTTTATAATACGTTATCAAATAGGCATTACTACCATTCCTGATGGGCTCAGCCTTGATCAGTGGTGGGTCCATCCTGGAGCTGGCTGGCACTGGCTCTGCTGGACATGGGGAAGCTTTTAGAAGCTTCTGACAGAAGTCACCCCGGTAGCCCCCCACAACAAAATCTGGCCATGCAAACCCAATACAGTTCATGGTGGAGTTTTGTACTTGCCAGCTGCAAAATTCACCAGTCTTGTTGATGGAGTCAACCTCCACCTGTACTTGTTCCTGTGATTCTTACTGTTCTTCATGTTTAAAGATGATTTTTATCATTGGGATGTGTTTATTTCAAAGCATTTGAAGAGACTGGTTTCATGGAGATTAGCATTATTATTAGAATGGTGCTTATTTTACTAATCTCCATTATGCAACTGTTTGCTCTTGATTATTAATAATCATTTCCTTTTGATAGAAGCACTTCCACAGCAACCAATTATAGTGCTTTGTGCAAACGCAGGATTATGAATTCCAGTGGGGAATAAACAACAAGTGCAGTGGAATTTTAAAAACAAAGAGCTTGTTTTCATGCAAATGCCTCAGTGCTAAAAAATGGGGAAAATTGTATGCTGGAGAAGCAGAAGTTCCTTCCAATTAGAATGTTTTTCAACAATTTCCACAAAATGCCTAAATTAAGAACTTAGCACTGGCTGGAGCAGTACATCTCATCTGGTATTCTCCCTCCAGCAGCAGCCAATGTCAGAAACATGTAATCACAACCACAACCCAGATCCATATTCCTGGAAAAAGCTCACTGGATGCCGTAGCTGGTCCAGTCTGCCTAATTAGTCAGGACTGCAGCCATTTCCAAGCAGAGCTTTTTACTGAGCAGATCCAGCTGAAAGAGGATGCCCTGACTTTGTGATTTGTTTCCTGGCTCTAATACTGCCTATCTTGGGCAGTGCAGCTGGACCAAGTGGTGTCTGTGCTCTGCAAATACTTTTGTGTATGGTTAGTGCTGTACACTTGATGAGAGTTTTTGTATCTAACGATAAGCAGAGTAGAAGGAATTTGCACAACCTGGTACACATTTGCTCTTTGCTCTACAAAGGGTGGTCTATCTGTGAGTGGTGAGCTTTGCAGTTTCTTTAAAACAGCTGATAGTTCTTAGACTTAAACCAGAAAACCATATGTTACACACGTCCAAGTCTTAAGATTAGAATAAGATACATGCCAAAAATATTTTAAAACTGCTTATTTAATTTTGGTTTTATCAATCAGGAGATTTCCTCTGTGTTCATGGCTTCAATTTACTGTTTATAGCTCCACAGTGTGATTTTTCCCCCTAACAAATACAGCCTTGTACCCCTTATCTACAATAATGATTGCTTCAAATAAAATTTGCTTTCTGCCTGTGAAAACAATTCCAAGGGTAAATAGCAATTTGCTAGTGTGTGCTTTAAATAAGCTTTATTTTGTTGATGTCTTATGTGATTATTTGGAAAAGAGATTTTATTCCCTAAGAATTGGCTTGTGCTGTGAGAAAACTTGATCACCTGACAAAAGCAGACATACAGTTACCTCACAGTAGAAAGAAAAAGAGTATAAATGTCTCATGGGCACATTTCAAAGACACAGACTGCAAAATCAGAGAGCCTCCATCCTACAAAGGTCAGCTGTGCTCCTGATGCCTGGAGAGGAAACAGACACTTCTCTCCTGAGATGAATTTCCCTCAATTTAAAAAAAACCCAGTGAGGGTGGTGAGGCACAGCATATAATGATTTCTTCTTTGAGCTGGATCTGTGCATTTCTAGTGTGGTGTAAAGCAAATGACACCAAAAAAACAAAAAACAAAAAACAAAAAACAAACAAAAAAACCCCACCAAAACCCTTGCTCTGGCAGGAGTTGTGTATTATGGGCTGTATCAGGTGCAAGTACAAGGGACCAGGAGGGATAAGCCATGAATCTCTCTGCCAGTCCCACAAGGGCTGTGGCACAGGAAGAGATGTCCCTAAGGTGTGGTGGAGGTTGGCAGGGATGTGCCTGGTACCTGGGCAGTGTTGCTGCAGCCCTTTGCCAGGATATGACACAGCCCAGTGCACTCCTGGATGAGCCCTGAGGCAGTGCCTGGATGCTGCTGGGCCTCCAAGCACAGGTGTGGGACTGAAAGCAGTGCAGGACTGTGTTCACACGGGGAAGGTACCAAGGCTAAGAGACCCTGAGCTTTTAATGGTTTTCCAGTTGTGACTAGAGCAAAATTCTCATGGGTCCCATTTATCCCAAGTGCAATATGTCTGAAATCAGTGTGAGTGACCTCTTGGTTTGATTCCCCACAAATAGCAATGTCAGAGCTACCTCTTAACTGCCTGGATTTTATTAACCTTGTCAGTTTTTCTCAGCTATCCAAAGGAATTCAGGGAGCTTAAAAACCCAAACAACCACTCTTGCTATAAAGTAACTGGGTTTTAATCTGCCAGCCCTGTCCTTACAGGGGAAGAGTTGGAATTTCATAGCCACCCATGTCTCAATGAAGGATTCCTGTAGCAATAACAGAAATATATGGGTTTTCTGCTCAAAAAAATCTCCCTGAAAAATTCCTTTACAAATTCTGTAATTATCCTATTTGATAAAATCTGATTTTTTCTGTTAGGATCCCTCTGTTTTTTCCCATGGGAGAGAACTTGATCCTGCTGTAGCTGAAGTCAAGGGCATCTTTGGCACTCATTGCAACAGAGCAGATGCAGAGTTGCAGAGAATTCTATTTGGGGACCCCACAGTCCAGCAGGGCTTGCCTTGGCTGCTGTGGTGCTTTTGCCTTGGTGGAGTTGCTTTAGAGACATAAATGGTCCTTTCTATTTCTTTCAGAGCAGCAGTGTCAGTAAGGTCAGCTCTTGTTCTGGGACATCGGGTGAGAAAACGCTGACTGAGTAGCAGGACTGCTTCCCAGGCACAGATGCTTCAGTGTGATTTGCAAACTTGGCACATATCTGCAGGTTGTGCCTTAGCAGCAAGCAGACAGTGTGGCACAAGTATAAACCCAAAGTTTATGTTTTAAATTCTTTTCTCTTTCTTTTGTTTTCTTCTTCTTCCCATGAGTCTTTTAAAACTTACTACTGCTTTTAAGCCCAAAATGGTTTGTGCTTCTTCACACAAAGGCATTACACTGTGAATGTCTGTAACCACCGGGCTAAACAAAGATTTTTTCCACCTCTGCCTACTGTTCTGACGTGGCTATAGCAGCCCTGTGTCAGGCTCTTCACAAAACTCTTTTGCTTATCCTCAGAGTTGTGGTTTTTAACTTTTGTCTTTTATTCACTTATTTGGCTAAACCTTGACTGCCCTAAAGCTCTGCCACCTCTTGCTATTTCTGGAAATTCCTGGCAGCTTGGTTGTGGTTCTTGGTTCTGGCTTGAAGAGTGTGCTCACAAGATTAAAAGCCACATTTTCTTCACACTAGGTTTCTGTGGGAGCAGGGAAACATCTCATGTGCCACATATGAACCGGGCTCTCAGAAAACCCATAATAGAATGAGAAGAGGATTCTATGAGTACAGTTTGACCATCTTCAGCTACACACATAGAGTCTAGTGGACACTGTTGTCTAGTAATGAGCAAATTAGCCACCATCAGCCACAAAGACACTAAATATGTGTCTTTACTCAGGGTTGTGGAATGGGGGAAAATTGTACTGCAAATTGTTTTTTATTAAGTGGCTGTTTGTGTTCATTTTTAACACTTTTAAAAAATTTAAATAATTATGTTGCACTCTGAGCAGTGGTAATTTGAACTTGAAGTTTCAACAGCATGTAAGAGAGTTCATATTGGACCTTGTCAGGAAAGCTGAAAACACAAACAAAGAGCTTGATCTTTTCCCACTGATGTAGGCTTTTTTCCTAATTTTGCATAGTTCCTGCCCTTCCGCCTCTCGCCAGGGACAAACCTACTGACCTCATCAGCAGATGTATTTTTAGATGTATTGTTTCTAGCTAGAAGGTTGCAACAGAGAGGGCTGTTAACATGTATTACTTTGAGTTTGTGCTTTTTGCGTTTCGCAATACAAGTAACTGCAGCCTTCAGCACCTTTGAAGGGGATGGCCTTGCTGATCTTTCCTTGCTCTTTTATGGACTCACAGATGAAAGTTCTCTCTGTCAACGAAACAGTCTTGGGTTTGACCACTTTTGATTTGTTTATATGATTTGATATTGTTTATAACACTGCTAAATAAACAGAATGATTATCCTAGATTTGACTCCCTCTGAAACAGAAAGAAATAATGTGTAACATAGAAATAGATGTTTAGTAATTATTATGCAGCATCAGAGAGACACTCGCTGTCAGAGCACACACCGACACTGCTCACTTGCCTCATGGCTTGCCTGTACATTTTCTTACTTGAGTGATAATGTTACAGTACAAGATGTGCCTGCAAAGCTGTGACTCCAACTCCTTCATGGACCTCATTCTTCAAATCAAAATTAATTTTGAGTCACATTTTTACAGGAAAAAAAAAAGTGGAAAGAATTGAGAAGCTTTTATAGAGGGCCTGTTTCATTAATACACTTCTGCAACTTGGTGGGACAGAGCTCTGATTGTCACCTGTATACCACTCCTTCCCCTGTTCTTCTAGCTTTGTTGACCATAAAAGTGTGCTCCTAACTTCCTAATTTCAATAGTAAAATAGAGCATTTTTGTGGAATAGAGACCAATGCTAAATAATGAGGGACAGCTGTCAAATATTTAAATTGAATAACAAATGAAAAAATATGCTAGCTGATGGTTATGTTGACACATGTGGCCAAACACCTCCCTCGCCTCCTCTTCAGGGCACAGTCCTCCTGTGCTGGGTGACCCCATCATCCGTGAGTGAAAGATGAGTAATGAAAATATACGTGCTTTTGGGCTATGCAGTTGGACATGCCTTTCCCAAGGTGTGCAACGCAAGGGGATGGTGGATCTCTCAGCAGATGCAGTGCTATCTCCTTCTGGCCCAACCCTAAGCCCTGGGTGCATCCCAACACTATCTCTGTGGGAAAAACCCTGCTCCTGGGGCACAGTGTGGGCAGAATTGTGTCTATATCAAGAAGGGAGGCTTGTCCTACACAGCTGGCCCAAGTACCAGAGCCAAGTACTTGAAAGGGAGAGAGGAATCTCTCTGGGCCACCTCTGCCTTGACAAAGATGACCTGTGTTCTGGCCAGTGAGGACAATCATGGGGACACTGGGAAAAGCAGCATCATTTTCCATGCAACTTCACCTCCTTCTTATCGCCTCCATGGAAAGAATTCCCCTGGCTGCTTTGTGGGTATGTTATATATAGCCCAAACACTTACTGCCTCTACCTATATGGATACCTATTGTGTAGCAAAGAAAAACAGTGGAAGATAATTAATCCTGGAGGCCCAGTCCTCTCACCAAAAATCAATGAAGAGATTTCCTTGCTATGTTTCCAGGTAAGAGAAGAGAGGACAATCTTTATTACAACTGACAGTTCCCTTCCCTGGAGCAGAAAGGTTTTCCCTTACATCTAGCAGAAAGAATAGTGTGTTGCACCTGCCAGATGCCGTTGCCATGGCAATTGAACTTCACACTTACGTTGGAGAGGCAAAGCCCCAGGAGTAGGGACAGAACAAACACAGCAGAGAGGGTGCTCTGCTGGGGGCTGCCAGGTAGCCCAGGACTTTGCCTCCTGGTTTCCCCATTCCATAGATGGGTAATTTAACTTTTTAAACAATTTTGGAAGGAGTTTTAATTGAGCAAATGACGCTGGCTGGGAATTTTCTTGCCAACAGATTTGTGTTTGGGCTGCTTGCCCGTGGGTCTGGATGTGCTGATCTGCAGCAGCTGAGTGTGCCCTCAGGGCTCTGCCAGCCCAGGCTGCACTGATGCCTTGTGCCCTACTGGGCCTGTCCCCCCCTGTGCCCAGACATATGGGTCAGGTCATGGTGAGACAGCTGCAGGTTTTTTAAAGCACTCCTCCTCATTTCCCTGAATTCCTTCACTGGTGCCTAAATATTCACAAGGTAACCTTTGCACAGGTGCAAATCCACCCTAAAGTGCCCAGGAGCCACGAGACAGTCAGCAGGCAATTTACTCCCAACACCTCATTTCCCAAATGTCCCAAGCAAATCCACATTTTGGCTAAGGACTTCCACACCAAATGTAATTCCCGAAGGACTTTGCATTATTCAAACACAATTAACAAGTTATGGAGTGTGTGGTGTAATGAGCACCCAGAGATCCTTCTTGGCTCAACTGCTGCTTTTTTTTGAGAGCACCACACAGGAGGATATGACACATTGACCTTAATCATTGATTGGTGCTCCATCCTGCCAGGCATTGCATACATCAAGAGAGACTTGGCCTGGAGAGAAATCCTTGTTTATCAATGTACTTCTGGCAACAAGAGAGGTTTATAATGTGGTGAGATGTGCGGCTGACAACTACAGAGTGCTGTGCACTCACTGGAGGAAAGGAACTTCAGTTGCACAGTGCTATTTTTTTGAAGATAATTTTCTATGGAAAATAAACCCCAAAGCTCAGAGAAATGCTATAGGTGAGACATTTCATTAGGAAAAATGACTGACTGAATTAAATACTAATCAAGCAAGCTCTGAGGCAGCATGCTACAATCTTTAGCCTCTAGGATCTTAAAGAATTGGCTTTCTTACAATTTCTACTTCAAAAAATAAAAAATGGATGATGGAACAAGACTTCTGCTTTAAACTGTGTACTCCTAACTCTTTTAACCTCTAGTTACCCTGGCTGAGAGTTATGCCACTCTCTGCATCTCACTTAACATGTTCATTTCAGCTACTGCATGTTCATATTCATGTTCCTTCTGTAGTTAGAGAAGAGAGTTATTGCTCTCGAGGCAGACATCCAACCCCAATCTGATGAACTTGACAAGTGCCTGTTCCCCTCCCTGTTTCCAGGTGGAGCTGGTGCCACAAGTGGGGATGGACATCATCTGCACTGGGCATTTCTAAGCTTAGATATGTGGCATTTCTAAGTTTAGGTGACAGGTCTCACTGTCCAGGTCAGCAGAGAAGCAGCACTACAGACAGGCAGGAAATGCCAAAGTCCAGCCACGCTCACTGTGTGTCCTTGAAGGAAGTTGTGCTTGAATCTTTGTGGTAGTATAGCATGAGATAAACAAAAGGAGTAAGGACAGAGGGTGTTGAGCTCTGACTACCCCAGCAAGCTATCCCAGCTTCCCCTTAACACAGGAGAAAATGTTTCTTTCATTCTGCTTCTGCTTGTTGGTCCTGCCTAATAACACAGTACTTCATGGAACACCGTGTCTTTCTCTGGGTCTCCACAACAAAAATTCCTCTAGTCTCTCATGGAATCTGTCACAGAGCAAATAATAAACTGATCTGTCTGGGTAATTATAACAAAATCAATCACTTGAATGGCAGGAAGAAGGTAATGTGCAGTGGCTGAAGGAAGGGTCTTCCCTTCTCATCTTTAGCTCTGTGTTTCAATCACTCAGGCCATTCACCTTTGCATTATCTCCCAGAAAATGCTACAGTAGCAGGGCTGAAGCAGAGTTTAGTCTTAAAAAAAGGATCAGTGAAGAGTTTGGGTGGGGCTCAGTGTGGCTGCCACTCATGAACATTTGGTGTCCTGGCACCAGCACATGCAGCAGGTGAGAATGGACAGATGGACTTTTCTACCAGGGCATATTGAAGGGGTCAGACAGGCCAGTGAGAAATGTGCAAGTGCAATGAGAGAGGGATGTGGCTTTCTAAAAAACATTTGACCTCCAAGTGCCCCCCCACGCCACCCCGAGGTAAGAGTTATGGCTTATGCTTCATCTCCCATCCGTACACCAGTTTCCCTTGAAAATGAACATATTGTACTTTGCAGAGGCGGGCAATTTGCTGATTTTCATTTCACTCCTTCAATCTGCTTAATGAATAACAATAAGCTTGAAGGTTTCACTGGATTCCAGCACTGAGCTGAAATTTTCATTAACAACAGGTTTTCAGACTTCACTTGAATTTGGTTCTGCCTGGATCACCTACCTCTTGCCTGTCCTTGCCTGGCTAAATTTTATGTTGCCAAATTAAACCAGTCACTCCATGTTCACCTAAAAGGCAGAAAGAAATAGTCTAAGAGGAAATTCTTGAAAGAGATTTGTAATGCCAAAAGTTACTGGGTGGACAGATTTCACTCTTCTGGTAGTTAATATGACTCATTTTGAAATTGGATAATTGGTATATGATGGTGAGTTCATCACTTCAAAACAAAGTGAGGTGTGGGTGTGTTTATGTGTGTGCAGGGCATTAGCATTTACTAGCCATTAAAGAAAGTATACCTTCAATCTACTAGTTCAGCTGTTTTCCAAACTGAAGTGGAAACCCTGTGTTCTATAAATAGCTAAAATCCAGGCAAGTGTTGGTGGTCTTCTGGATTCTGACTGCCATTCATTGAGGACAGGTGATCTCTGTCAGCTCTGTCCAGGAAAGGGTCAAGGTCCTTGCAGGAAGGACCCAAATACACACAGCTGGATGGATGACTAAAGTGAAGACACAGAACTTGCAGTGGTACAGCCCAGGCTCCGGCAAGGCTTGTTGTGGTCATCTAGGCTGAACCTGCAGTGAAGAGAGATGATCAGGATAGAGGTAGAAAGGATTCTCAAATAATCCTTTTGGCCTCATAAGCAATTCTTATGATTTATGGTTGTCTTTTAATTTAAATATGCTTAGATTATACGATAAGTAAAAATACAGGTAGTCACAAACCTTTTTTCTCCTAGAGATTCTATCAAATATAACTTTAGAATTGAATTCTTGAGCAAGTCAGGCTCACGCTGCTTCAGAACTTTTCAATGACATGGACTGGCTACAAGAGCAAATTAACTACTCCTAAGGTGGAGACAGAATGGAAGAATTCCCTCCTATGTATTTTTCCATTGGGTGAGGAAATGCAAGTGTCTGAAAATTATGGGAATGTTGCTCTGTCACTGAAAAGCCAGCTTCTCCTAATATTTAATCCAAGTCCTACAAATCCAAATGAATGCCTTGAACTTGAGTCCTTCAAAGATATAATCTCATTTCTTAAGTCTTTCTCATATTTCAGAGAGACAGTAGAATTGAAAATGTGTTCTGGGCAAGACCTTGAACAACATTTTGAAGTTAACCTTGTTTGGAGCACACATTTGGACTAGATGACCTCCACAAGTCCCCTTCAAGCTAAATTTTCCAGTTAATCTATCTTTCTCTGTGGGGGGATTCTCCCCAGGCAGTTTCCATCTTTCTTGAAACACAGTATACATACATAGACATTGAACCACATTTTGGCTTTGGACAAAAGTTATTTTGGGTGCTTTATAATCCTGTTCATACACCTCACTATTATCTTCATATAACAGTTCTGCCCTGTGTTCAGCCTGCGATGGATGCATCACAACCCCTACATCCTTTCCTGCATAACTCTCATTGAGTTTCCTGACCCAGGAGGTCCCTAGTTGAATATTTTTGTATACCTGAACTGACTTGCATTTATCTTACTGAGTTTTTTGGGTTTTTTTCAGCCTACATCTCCTGTTTGTTGAGATAATTTTGAATTCCAACCCTATCTTTTTGATGTACTTTCACATCAAAGTCCCCTCAAAGCTTGGTATTTACAGATTAAATAACCAGGAGGTTATTAAATACTTCCTGATCTCTCCCTCTGTTCCACCTACTTCTTACAAGTGAACCACAGAGGAAACATGAAAGACCAAAGGAAGATATTATTTTGCTATTGGATACTACTTCTGAGCTATGTTTTCACTGAGAAAAATAAAATCCTCTCTTATGCCTCCCCTAAATAAAGGCAGTGTCATGCCCCAGAGCACAAAACAATAGAAGTCCTACCAGGATGAAGGGTCATACCCTGAACCAAGCCAGCTAACACCCTTGAGACACATATTCCCCTACATAGGGGCAAGGCGCAGAAGGAGCAGTGGGGGAATAAGCCTAGCACTTGCAGCACAGTGCTGAGAAGTGTGCATTAACATCTTCTGTTGAGCTGCTGCCTTCCTTCAGAGACCTGTGCTGTTACCTCCTCCCACTGCAGGGTGTCTCAGCAGTCTCTGTGTCTCAGGCCCATGGCTTATTGGCCAAATGTTTTTATTTCACCCATGCAGAAGAGCATCTGCACAGCTGTTGCATATTAACCAACGTGTGGTTCACAGTTGCAGGAGCCATCTGTGCTGAGTGCCATTTTGACTGCTGTCCTGATGATTCTAAGAGTAGCCTTGCTCTCCCTTTTTTTCAAATGTTATAGAGCCCACAAAACTACACAGCACATTTGTTAAGTGAACAGAATTTGTTCCACACTGATAGCACTCCCTGGGAACGTAGCTCTGGAGCTAAATGCTTTTGCCATGCACAGATGTCAAGCCCCATAAGGCTACCATGACCCAGACATGGAAATGTCAGCAGTCTGTTAAACGGGGGGTGGAGGGAAGCTTATATGATTATCTCCAATTAGCTGGAAATGTGAGAAAAAATTCTTGCTAAAGAACTTTCAGACTTTTAATCACCTCTTTTTGATGGCTACAGCTCTTCCCATCTCTACATAACGAAGGGACAAAGTCCTGAAAGCAGATCTGTAACGTTGGCTTTGCAAGGACCCAAAGCCTGGACTGTCTCTGCACAAAGCACTCCTTTGGAGTATGCAAATAAATCTGCCACAAACTTGCATCATATCAGTGCTGTAGACAGTCCAGTGCTTTTGGTCCATGCACTCAGCTCATCACCATCAGGAATGATGGGCCAGGAAGTAGCAGCTTACTTCCAGGATGGTATTACTAGCCCTCAGCTGTTTCCCTCAGTGCTGGCCAGGGGGGTTCTGCACCAAGCTCCCAGATTTAGGATACATCCTTGTTGTTGCAGGCCCATGTGAGTTCATGAACTTATCTTTGGATAGGTGCAGCATAGAAATAAGAATATATTGCCAGACATAGGACTGACTGTTGAGGGCAGCAGAATGGGTGTTCCTTGGTGTTGTTACCCTGTAAATGAGATAAGCTACCTGAGATAAGGGAAATCTAGCTGTGCAAATAGTGTTTTATAGTTAAAAAAATGAATTTAAAAGAAAATTTTACAGTACTTCAGTCCCATTGGCAAGGTGCCTATTCTCCTGCCATTTTTTCCTGCAGGCTATGGAAGCAGTTTCTCCCAAAACTTTCTATTTGCAGAGGTCAGAAAGGGCAGTTCACATCAGAGGAGGTCCTGGTGTAGATACAGACACAACTTTTTCTCTGCGGCAATGGTCCTACTGCTTGCCCCAGTGTCCTGCCTTCCCTCTGATCCTCTGCCAGATTCTAGCTTTTCCAGCTCACTCTTCCACTAAGCACATTCCACCAGAGAATACCAGTTGAATCATTCCAGTTTCACAAACTCTCTTGTATTACTAGTAATAGGCCAAATTTCAAATACCTATGTAACAAAAAGAACTAGCACTCCTGCATTAGCTCAGTTCACTGGAGAAATCCAGTTTGTGTATCCAAGTTCAGACTTAGATGTTCAAATAGGAGACCCCACAAAGCCTTGAGTAGAAACTGTGATCTATAAGCATACATGACTAATGTCAGGTGCATTTTTCACTCAAAAATCACATTTCCTCTCAGAGATAAAAGTCCTTCCAATAATTGATAGGGCAGGTTTAAGACTCAGCATTTAAATGCTCTCTATCAAAGGCTGTGTCCATGCCTGCACCCTTATTGAGAACCTTTTTGGGGAGATTCAGCTCATATTCATAATTGTAGGTGTCTTCATCTGAACTAATCACTCTGGACTCCCTTTTATAATCAATAGAGGGAAATAGGCAATTTTACACTGTGACTCATCTGACATATCCTAACATCTGTTATAGAATAAAGTGAATCATGCTCTAGAGCTGTTCCTTTTCTTTCTTATTTTTTTCCTCTTGAGGCAGTTAGGCTTACTAAATTGGGCAGCAATATCTACACACCTCTCTCCCCTTCTGCTCTAGAATCCATCCAGATCACAACATCTCCTCTTAGGCTCCGAATATGTAATTTTTGCTTCAGCTTTTTCACATATGCAGTTTGTGTTCTGGTCAGTGCTTTGCCATGGCTAAGCAATGTGTTCACTGTTGAAGTCCTTTGGGGGTTATCCCTCAGTGCTTTGTTCCTACATCTCCCTATCATTCTGCAGCTATTTCTTCACATACTGCCAGGGAATGACCAGGACAGCATAACATCTCTGTGCCTTGTGAATGTCTGCAACCTGAGCAAAACATTTGCATTTTCCTAGGGCTGGCTGACTTATGCTCCTATGTTGCTTCTGTCTCCAAGTTTTCATGGTGTCCAGCTGAAACCCAGTTAGGTGGTAGTTCCACACCCTCCCTTCCTCATGTTAAACAGGCAGAATACAACAAATGTAGTTTAGTGAGAAGGAGCCATATTTCAAAGTCATATTCTGCATGAGGCCAGCCTCAAGTGAGCTCTGCAGAATGCAAGAGGAGCATTCTTCTGGAGAGTTCATCTACTGATGCTTGCAAGAGAGCATGAGAGAGATCTGTCTGTGCCATTCATGTTCTCATCACAACCTGAGAATCCCATTTTCTTTAACCTTGCTAGAATTTCAAATATACCTGCAATGCTGATTACCTGTAGATATATTAGTTCCATAGTAACATTGCCAAATTCTCCAAACATGCCCTCAAATTGTATCTTGCATCACTACACCATTTACCTGGGTACCAGAGGCAGGCTGTGTTCCAGACAGCAGTAGTCTCTTGGTTTTGCACTGATATAGTATTGGGATGAGAGCTGCCTGGGGCAAGCTCATGGTAGAGATCCACAGGAATTCATTGCCTCCTGCAGAAATTCTGGAGCCAGACCATGACTTCGTTGTGATGTGTGAATTTGCTTGCTCCTGAAGAGCTGCTTTGCAGGTGGGGTAAAAAGGCAATCACAAGATGCACCATGCTGTGCAAGGATGTGATAATCTCTGCTCCTGGAGATCCCTGAGGATCCCTGCAAGTCCTAAAATGTTTCTTTCCCTTTCAGCAGCAACTGGGAAGTTGGGTTGTTTCACCCAGGTATGAGACATTGAGTGGTGCAGAAGGCTGTCAAACCATCATTCTAATGTGAGGCAACAATTTCCATCTTTCAGAGCTGCAGAGAGGAGAAGGCAGAATCCATTGCTGCTGTGCTGTGCCAACTGAGCAAAGATCATTGCTCATGCCTAGAAAGGCTCTGCTTAAATATCCACTGCGGAGCTCGCTGGACTGCACAGCGATCCCACAAACTGAGCAATAAATTCACTCCCTCTGGATGGAAAAGGGACAGTCATATAGGCTGATCCAGAGAAATCCTCTGCTGACATCCTCTCTTCTTCACATGTCAAAATTAGAAGACACAGGAAAGTGTGGGGTAGGATACCTCTTCCAAGGGCACTTAAAAGCACAAGGCTCATTTACCTTACAGGGCTCTTTTCACTGTAATATCATGTATGAGCTTTTGACATGTGGCCTATTTTCCTAATCCTCTAGTCACTTCCCATATTTCTTAGTATTTGTTTGTTGTTTTGTTTTGTGTCCTTTTTTTTTTTTAATGATAGAAGCAGCTGTGGTCTAAAAAACTTCTAGACAAAGGGGAAAAAATACAAGCAGAGGGATAGATTGAAACCTATTTCTAGTTTCAGAACAAACTCCAGCAATTCTATTACTGAAAAGGAATCTGTAGAGCAATATTAAAAGACAAATTTCTTTAAAAATGAAATTACTCTAAGAAGGATGAATATTCTATTGCATATGTAAGGTTGGTGTTCATCCAGGAGAGAAAAGGACCTTTTATAAGGTCATATGAAACATTTGCAGCAGTAGAAAATGTTACTCATTTACATTCCACAGTTTTTTCTTCTTTTAAATATTTTCTAGCAAAGAAAATGGTTTCAGGCTAAGAGAACCCATTCACTATATTTACTTTTCTCTTTGGTTAGCCCGCTATGTATAGGCACAAGCGTAGTTTTGCTATCTGCTAAATCTGAGCAGTGTTTAACAACAGAGCAGCCCAGCTGAAACAAATAGTCTCCTTTGTGGAGAAAGAGATAATTCAGTGAAAAAGTGGCAGAGCTCCAACAAAAGGTTCAGTCCTGAGAGATACTTAGTAGTCTGGCACTGACCCATCATGACCCCCAGTTTGAAAACTGCAGATCTGTGTCTGTATTGTCAAGCATTTCCTTAGGCACAATGCAAGAGCAAAACACCCCAGATCCTGCAGGACACAGGCCCAAACAAGAGGAAGAAATAACCTGAGCACATCTTCTAGGTGTAACAGAGGTCTATGAAATGCTAGGACAGCTGATGAGATAAAAAAGTTGACCTCAAGAAGCCCCTGATTTATGTACAACTGTTGTGTGAGCCAGTTTTTTTAGATAATGACTGGTGAGGTAGCTCTCTTTACTGTCAGCTGGTATCCTGTTCTTTATCTTTGGGTATAGGGTGGAAGCAATTAAAGTTGACTCCGTTATACATGCTACATGGAAGACTTGAAAGCTAAAGAGATTGCTTGGCACCTGCCTTAATTTTTTTGGGGTGGGTTGTGGGAGAGGGCATGTGGAGAGAGTTGGTATATTCCATATCTTCTTTTAAGCATTAGCACCTCAAGGTTTTCATATTCTTGCAGATTCTGATTTTTTTTTTCTAAATTGGTGTATTAGATACTACGTCCTGAATTCCCTGCCAGATTTGAAAAATATAGTATTTGTAAACCAATAGTTTATTTCTTCAGGGATACTTTTAAGTTCTATTTCTGGAGCTTTAAAGTTCTCTGATTTTTAAAAATGTTTTCTTATCTTAATAAAACTGGAATGATAAATGCAAAAAAAATGGTAAGGCCATATGAATGAATATAGAAATATTCACAGAAGTCTACCCAAATTTTTAAATTCTGTTATCCATTTAAGTAAGCCATTTAAGTGACCACTGGCCACTTATTTCTTTATAAACATTTAAAAAAAGACTATTTTGTGTCAGATCTTCATGGGCTGCAATTATTCTCCAACAGTGGTTAATCCTGGATATCCTGGGAGGAGGACCAGGATATATTGGGTATTTTATCTGATCTTTAGGCTTTCGCAGATGAGAGGTTTCCTACAGGGATGCTTCCTAGCATTGCTTCTTGGTCACCAGCTTTCTGAGGAGGACATGGCTCAGGACTGCCCTAGGCTGAGCAATCCTCTAAAAAACTCTTATCTGAAGTTTTCTGGAGGACTCTTCCATCTAATTTATCTTTGAAAGGTAGGATCTTTTCCAAAATGAATCCAAAAATCACTGCATGATGTGGATCAGAACAGATGCATATTTCTTGATTTCTCTGGTGCAGTTGCACTGGAGAAAAATTGAGAGGATTAAATTGGGCGTTTGTTTCTTGCTACACATCTGCCTTTCAGCCACTGAGTCATGAGCTGGTCAAAAGCTGTTGGGATGTGGTGGCTGGAGCTGCTTCTGAGGTGCTCTTTTCCCATGCTCAGGATTGACAAAAGCAGCTAATGACTGTCTCTTTGCTGAACCATGTCAGGGTGTTCTGCCCCCCTTTCTCCCAGGAGCCAGGGTGATTGCTTCTGGCCAGCTCCATTCCTGGTGCTGTGTGTGCCAGGGGATGTGTTGGCTGCTGAGGCATCACTTTCCTCCTGGACATTGTCAGGCTCTTGGGGGAAGGCTGGGGCCACATGGAAATATCCCATATCCGTGGGCTGCCAGCTGGACCACTGTGAATAGAGGTTGATATTGCCCCACAAGCACAGACAGAAGAAGGCCATCCTTCCTTCTGTGGAAAACAACAGAACAATAATCCTCTTGTTTCCTAATAAGGAGATTTCACAGAGAATTTTAGTTTAGCCAGTTTTTGTCACACATTGCTGGTTAATTGTTTTTGTCTCTTAATTAAGTTCATCTGCCAGGATTTACCCAGAGAACTGTATCTAAGAGCCCTTTTGCTGACTGCAAATGTCTGTGGAACATTTTTTTCCTAAATTATTTGGTTTGCTGTGTTTGAATTTGTTGATCAGAGTTGCCAAAAGTTTGGGACAGGACTTTTGGTTCATTTAAGGAAGGCTTCAAAATATGTAATTGGCAAAGTTTACATTTTGGTAGTGATTTTAGAAGTTCCCACATATTTCTCCCCCTCCAAAACCTAAAGAGCACAACAACAACAGATCAGAGGTGGATATAGATTTGCTGAGCTTCATAATAGCTACTTAAGAGAACCTGAACCCAAATCCCATAACTTGAGATGATTCATCGTCTCACAGCAGAGTCATCCAAAACTTGGCATTGTGTGGCTGCAAGGGAAAATTCCACAGCTTTGACATCTCTCTGATTTTGTTGTACTTGCACAGTTAATTTCTAAAAGGCATAACAGATGCCACTTTGAGAAAATCTAGTAAAGAAATTAAAGGGAAAAAAAGAGATGATTTCTGGCTCAACTAGAACAAAAGGAACAGAAACAATTTTTTTAAAGCTTTATATACTGCAAATATGTAACTGCTAATGTTGTGCTTATCAGAGGAAATAGAGACATAGGAATGATCCCTTACACTGGTAAATATTTTTTTCCCTTTTCAGAATAGTTTTGAGGTACCACATTGGTAACTTTAATTTCAAGTGATTGTTCTTTCCTAGATTTTGGAAAGGAGAGTCTTCTATGTAAAAAAAAACAACCCTGAACTTGGCTCCAAATTGTAGTTAGTGTCCAAATAGGTACTGTGAGATACAGCACAAGTTTTCCTGCCCTTGTGTTTTAGTATTCATACTGATCACCTCTCATTTTGTTTTTCCTGGTTCAAGAAGAATTATCTGCATTTGTCTGGCTTCAGAAGAACTGCTGTCATTATTTATAAAATGCCTGCATCTCCCTTATATTTACCTTATATTTACAAATTATAGGTAATGGACACCGAACATGATGGACAATAAGGCAATTGCTATAATTCAATTTCTCAGCCTGTGTCTATTAGGACCTCCCTATTCCTGGAACACTGAGTCCATATTTCCATTTAATGCTTCCAACAAACACATAAATGGTTCCAGACATATGGAGTAGTGAAACATCTCTAATCCTGAACAAATGGGAGACAATTTCCCAGCAATCCTGAATAAACCTTCCCCAAATCACATGAAACAGTCCATCTCTCACTGGAGTCAGAACCTGAAGAACCTAACCAGGAGGCTGAAGCTGAAGCTCTCCAAAGTTCACTTTTGATGCATTCGGACACGCTCGGACACGTTTAGGGTCACCACTTGATGCAGGATCGGACCCACAGAAGGAACGAACGAGACATGTAGCAGTTTAAGGGAAAGCTTCTACTTTATTCTCTGACGCTATATATATACATCTGTACAAAGGTTAAGAGATTGGCTAAAAAGGTCGCCACCTCTTTAACCTGGATGGTGAACACCACCATTAATTACAGTTCTCCTCCCAGAGGAGAAAAATGAAAACAAAGTAAATAAATTCTAAAAATATACATTGTTTTTTTGAAGCTGTTTGAGAATTTGCTTGCAAGATTCCAAATACTCAAAATTAAGAAAACTGAAGGCAACACACTTTGGCTGTGGAGCAAGAGGATAAGGGAGGAAGGCCAAGAAGAGGCATCACTGCATGCATTTTCAGGCCATGTTATGCTGGAGAATCTTCTTTACCCCCCTGTGCATCTTCTTAGCCTTATAAATCTCTTGGAAATAGTGCACATAAGGACTTTCTATCTATTTGTAGAGTGCTTGGTGAAATGGGAAGTAATTTTTGATGTTAAATGTTGTGGGCAACAAAGCTGAGAGGAAATAAAAAAAAGAAGCTGCCAGTAGGTGATGGCTAAGGAGAGTTTCACTCCCATCTGGACATTTCCAGCTAACCCATCTAAAATGAAATTGTTTTTTAACAAGTACATAAGTTCCTACTCAATCAGTCAAGAAGTGATCTCATAAAGACAAAGCATAAAGTGTAATCCTGCAGTAAGCAGGCATGTTGGCACCAGGAAAAAAAGAAAAAAGAATAAAGGACATAAATACATTTATGCAGGCTGAATGTGCTCTACAGAATAAAAGGGGTTGCTACTCTGTGGCAAATGACACTGTCCTTGTACGTTAAGCAACCACAGTCACAATAAGTCTCTGAAGAGAACTGCAGAAAATGAAAAAATCAAGTGTCAGACATGGTCTTTTAAGAAGATTATTTTTCCAATCAATCTTTTATGTAGAGGGAAACTGATTTTGTCCCATCTCAATCTTAGAGTTTGTTACAAGATTTGCCATTTTTCTAGTCTTCAGTGAACAGAATAATAGTTTGCTTTTTTCCTTCACCTTGGAGCAAAACACTGAAACCTAGAATTACTGCCACAAAACAGATGGGGATATTTCTCATGAAGATGAAAAAGCAAAGACCTAATAAATGAAGAACATTTGGGAAGAGAAGGTTAGAGCAAGCTCTGCTGCACTGTGTTTGGCATTACTATTTTAGCAATGTAGATGGTTTTACAAACCAATGGTTTTTTATGTTTTAACTGCTGCAATGCATCTGAAGGGAAGGGTGGATGGTGCTCCCTGTTCACTGCAAAGGTGGGTGCAGTCTGGTCACAAATCTGGCCATAGTTCAGCATTTCAGATCTCTCATAGCTCTGTTCTGGCCAAAGGGGTGCACTGCCAGATTTTCTCCATGGCTTCAGCATCCCCTTTCCTTGGGGTGTTTTTCCTGCTGGGCCCAACCATTCTGACAACATGAGAACAGGGACACAGCCAGGGCTGGGATCTGTTTTCTGGCTTGGCTTTCCCCCTCTCTCTGTATGCTCAGACATGCTGGTGGATAATATGACCAGTGACCTTGTATTTTTGGTCAAGGGCTGCAGCTGATGTAACAGTGTGAAAATCAGGATAAGAGTTACAGAGCTGGGGTCCCAAGACAGGCTGTGTACTGTAGCTGCAGCCAGATAGTCTGGATAGTACCCCATGTGCCTGCCTAGCTCTCCCTACCTATCTTCCTTGTTTGAGGTATCTGCTCTTCCAGAAAGGAATAGTCTGACTTTGTGGTAGCCCAGTCTCTGCTACACAAATTAGCCATTTTTTGTTCCTTATCTTTTTGACTGAGCAGTGGTCTCAAGAGAGGAAATGGAATTACTGTTTTGTGTGTGTGGTAGGTTTTTTAAAATTTTTTTTATTTCTTCAATTTCTAGTCAGCTGAAAGTTTTCTTTCAAAATTAATATACAGACAATGTTATCCCCTGAGACCAAACATGAAGAATTTGAGGCCCATCAACGACTTTATCATAAAGTTAGCCTGTGAAAACCAATGCTCCTAATAGAAATTTATAGATTTAAAATCCAGAACAAACACTGGGAATGCATACTATGACCTCTTGTATAACATAATTCATAGACTTAAAAATTTTCACCCACCTTAAATAAACCAAATAATATTGGAAAGATAGATGGCCTCATTTCAACAATTCAAGATTAAAAGACCTAGCCAAGGATTTTGTTCTGTTTTGTTTTGTTTTGTTTTGTTTTTTTGTTTTGTTTTGTTTTGTTTTGTTTTGTGTGGGTAATTTCTTTCACTGTCACAATATTTTGCCCACTTCTGTTGTGAATTAATCATGACTGTAATACACATCTGTCTGCTCTGAAAGGAGTCTTCTCACATGCAAGGTCTTCTCACAACTGATCAGCTCATATGCAGAAATAAATAATTTCCTCCCCTTATCCTGCAGATTAATCAAAAAGAACTCCTTCATGTTTGGTGAAAGAGCTAAATTTTATATTCTTGTTGTCATGTAGCGGGGTATTTTTTTTGTTTTTGTTGTTGTTGGTTATTTGTTTTGGTCTTTTTTGGAGGGGAGGGGTGGTTTTTTAATTTTTCTTTTTTTTAGTATTTAGCTGATATGTCAGGATCTTCTTCACTTACAGAGAAAGTGTTCTTTCCTTTTAGTTCAAATGGTAGAAAAGCAAGTAGAGCATGTTTTGTGGGCCAATCCATCCTTGAGATTACTGATGTTGGATAGCAGATCTGCCTCTTTACACCGAGGCCTTTTCTATTTTTGCCTGTATCGAAGTAAGTGCTTCAATCAGTGAAAATTTGGGGTGGATAAATAGTAAAACAAAGACGTGCAGGGCCTCATGCAAGAAAGGGGCCTTTCCTTTATGTTCTATCAATAACCCCTATGAGTTACATGGATTTGCAGTACAGCATCGAAAGCTTTACAGAAATCCAGAAAGATGACATCAATTGGCTTCCCTTGATCAACTAGATGGGTTACCTTGTCATAAAAAGAAATTAAGTTTGACATGAACCCACGCTGGCTGTGACTGATGACTGAAGTGTCCTTCAGGTGTTTTTCAGTAACTCCTAGAAAAATCTTCTCCATAATTTTACCAGGCACTGAAATGAGACTGAGAGGCCTGTAGTTTCCAGGGTCATCTGTTTTGCCCTTCTTGAGAACGGGGACAATGTTAGCCAGCTTCCAGTCAACTGGGACCTCTCCAGATTCCCAAGATCCCAATTCCCAAGCCTGCAAAATCATTGAGAGAGGCCTCATGATGATATCAGCCTCCTACTTGCTCCTGGCAAAACAGTATTTAGAATGAATGAGGACCCTTTGATCTCCAGCATCTCACCCTTGGAAAAACAGAAATGTCACCATAGATAGCAGGATGAGGGTTTGAACTTTTGTTGGAGTGTTAAGCAGGCCATTATTTCACATTTCCTACTTGGATCCTTAAAAAATTCCATTTGATCTAACTCCACTGCTAGTAGTCCAGAAATAAAGCAGTTCCTTGGGGCATGAATGCTATTCAGACAAAATAATACCAAATTTTGTCTGCTTTCCCTTTCTGATATCCAGCATCTCTGCCAGCTCATTTTCCCTTAAAGAGGAAATAACCCACTTCTGGAATTTAGATTTTCCTGACTTCTTGGAAAAAGGGAGTATCAAATGTTCTGAATAATGTTCCCCTTTTAAACCTTCTCAAAATAGCCTTGAAAATATCTACTGCTTTGAAAGTTTTAAGTTCCCTGGGGGTGTAATTCTGCTGACATTGATGGCATCCGCCAGCAGAAACTCTGTTTCTGCAGTTTCTTCTGTGAGCTGCATTGCCTTTTGCTTGATAAGGAAACTGCATGAAGCAGGTCCAAACCCAGCCATGAGTATCATTTGCTGTGCTTTTCTCAGGCTGTGCTCAGCACTCAGGCAGGTCTGATGCTGGTCTGACAGTGCCTGAACTACTCTGGTTAGTGGGGTCACCACTCACAGCTGAGGAAGAGGGCACTTTTCCCTCAAAAATATTTGGTATGGAAATATGCAAGTATTTCACCATTTTCCTAGGGATCAAATCCCCCCAAGATAATGAATATAGATCAAAAAGCAAAGCTCTCTCACATTACCAGAACAGAAGTAAAAGTCTCATAATTCTTACTGAACAAATCACATGCAAGTGAGTCATTCATAATTGCTTTATAAAAATAGTGAATAAATGCTGTCTTATTCTGTACTTGATTAAGCACGTGTAAAACTTTTGTCAAAAGAACCTGTCTTGTGAGCATAAAGTTGCGGGAATAAGGCTCAGTAAGAAGAGCACCTTGTGGAAAATATGAATCCCACAGCCAAAAATGTCTTTGGGAGATGCAGTTCACTTTTAAAGCATTTTCTTCTTCAGCAAGATTTACTTCTGTGCAGAGGAAGAGATTGTGCTTGTCTCTCTTTTGGTAAATGAAACTGTCTCCCAAGTTAGCACGGTAGAGGCAAGAATTTAATCTATCTAAAAATTAGTTCCTTCATAAATTTATTGTCTGTCTACCTGGATACTGGATAGGAAAGATGGTTCAACTGTGTTTTCTCTTTGCTTAGTTACATCTTTGTTCACAGTACTTTTTTTTCTTCCGAGAGTGAAGATACAGGCTGAACTCTGGATACAAAATAAAACCAAGCCCAACCCTTGGATCCGATACATCGGAAGGAGAACAGCTGTGCCACGCTGAAGTTAGGCAATCTCATTCTTTTAATTTAAATGCTCTCAGTTTTCTGGCCGGGCACTTCACCATCTCCAAAGCCAAATTTAGTCCATGCAAAAGTCAACATGAATGTTCGATTTTGGCTTGAAAAATAGTTTGTTTGACAGGTATTGCCTCAGAGTGCCAAGCAGTTTTCAGTCCACCCACCTACAGCTCTCCTACTGACAGGTGAGCAAATTCAGCACTCCCCCAATCAATGTTTTCAGAGATTTCATGTGAAAAGAAAACCTCTGAAAGCTGTTGCAAAGAGAAGCACAAGGTTTTAACATGGAGGTTTTAACAAATCCACAGGCACTGTCCAGATGGAGGCTGCCTTTCAGACCTGCCTTGGAAAGGCTGAGCAGTTCTGTATCACTTATGTCTCATTCACTTGGTGGGTTTTCCCCCTGGACCCCTGCAGTTGAAATGTCTGATGAATTTATGCACTGCATCCCCCTTGGCTGTTGGGGAAAGAAATTGAAGAACATTGGTCCTAAAATGGAGAATTCTATGAGAGACACTATTGAAAGTTTTACTAAAATCCAAAAAGTTTATATCAACTGGCTTCCCTTGATCAATCAGGTAACCTTGTTATAAAAGGAAATGGAGTTTGTTAACCAGGACTTTTCCCTCATGAACCTGTGCCAGCTGTTCACGAGGGTAAAGTCCTGATTAACAAACTTAATTTTTTGGCAATAGAATTTCTCCTCAAGACAGTCTGAGGACTGTCCAGCACACCCTAACAGAGATGCCTCCATCTGGTCAGTGCACCTGCTCTTCAAACATGTATGAAACCCCTTAAATTTAGGTGTCTTAATCTCTGAGGTAAGCAGCTGTGGTGGAAGTGGTAGAGGGCAAGTTGCTGCCATCACTTCTGCTCACACTTCACCCGGGACACCAGGACTCCTCCTTGAGACAAGAACTGGCGCAGGTCCCTGTTTCCCCTCAAGTAAGAAAATTTTTGAGCAGCCCATTCTCCTGTGTTGCTGGTGTTTTCCACCTCAAACTGGCTCTGAGTATTTTTCCAGCATAATTATGGTGATACCCAAAGCTTTTTGAAGCAGAATGATGCAGCTGACTTGTCATTGCTCTTAGGATGTGAAACAAAAGGTAAGCAAATGAAATATTCAAAATATCAAGGGTTCATACATTTAAGGGTATTAAATGCATATTCCTGTGAATCCTTTGCTCAAAAACTTTAGACCCACACCTAGTTCAGCAGACCACTGGGAATATCCCAAATGAGTAGCCTAGTAGGCCAGATCTAGTAAAACAAAATGCTTTTCCAGGCTTGGGAAGTGCCTTTAGGGCCATGACAGTTCTGGTCAGATAGACAATCAAGTTCCTGTCCAGTGCTGTCATAACATGGTCTCCCTGGTCTTCTGTGTGTCCCTCAGCCATGTCCTAAAATGATTTGGGCAGTGCCCGTCTGCTCCAAAGCTCAAAGACAGTTCCAGGTGCTCTGACAGCTCCTCTTGAGGTGGACGACTTGTGGGGACTAATTGGAGGAGGAATTAGTGGTGTTTGCTGCCAAGGGAAGCATGCACAGCAGCCCCTGGAAGGGCTGTGCTGTGCTGTGCTTGCGGAGTGGGATAGCACCCCTCTCCTGATTTGCCTCTGCTGATAGGATGAAGCTGAGATCTGGGCCTTCTCCTGATACTGGGTACAATGGCAGCTCTGATTAATGCTCTTGTCATCTCACGCATTGATTCTTCCAGCTCATCTCCTCCATTTCACCTGCTTGGCCTACTTCAGGAATTACCTGGTCTGCAAGAAAGCCTCCATCTCTCTCATATGAAAAATGAGATCTGCCTAGCCATGGTCTGCTCCACAGAGTGATCTGTGGTAGCTGGAGTCTCATGAGGTGTTTTGCCACATTTTTCACCCCACAACTCATAGGAGCTGGTTTAGTGCTCTGCTGGGCACCACGGGGTGTCAGTGCTCACCTCCAGAAAGCTGCTGACTGCTTTCTGAAGATGGTTATTTGCTTAATTACTATAGTCTGAATAGTAGAGCATCCAAGCCCTTTCAGCAGAGGGCACACTGCCTCCCCAGTGCACGGCTGTACTGCTCTGAGGAGCAGCACAAGAGAGGTGGAGGGTGTGAAAAGGCTGAGAAGAGGGGAGTCACAGCACCTCCACCTTTTATCATGGAGGCTACTAAATGGGGACACAATTGTATTACAGCTATTGGGAAACCGTGATATGGATTTGCATGTTTTTAAATGGTCCAAGACTGATTCCTAACGTTTCCTGCTGTTGTAGCAAGACTGTGAGTGTGGTCAGACAGCTAATGGCACAGGTGATGCAGGCCCAGCATGTCTCCTCCTTCTTCCCTGTCTGGGGAGAAAACATTTCCATACCTGATACTCTCTCTGTCCTGGGGCCTGTGGCTATGAGAGCCCAGAAGTTGCCCTGCTCACACAAGGGCTGTAAAATCATGGCGCACAAATGTCCTAAGCTGTGCCATGTAACAAGAGAGAGCAAGTTATCAACAAGGGTCTGCGTTCATCCCCACCAGTTTTACCAGTGTATGCGTACTGCCCTGTAAAATGTTCTCTCAATTGTTTTGTTCTTCCAGGAACAAAAGAAAAAGTTTTTACAAACTACATGTTTGCCCAAACATGTTCATTTTATTAAAGGTAGAATATGTTTTTAGTAGAAACTGTGATCTTAAAAGAGCAATTTTTCACCACTGGATGGCAGAATCTTCCTCTGGTCTAACAATCTAATGGCAGAACAATTTGCTAAAATTAAGGAGAAATTGGATCTGTCATAATCAATCCAGTGTCTGATCAAAGTGGAAGGATCTACTGGAAATGTAATTCCAGAGGCAGAAGTTATATATTTTAGAAACTCCTTTCTGCCTATAACACCTGACCTTTCAATATCTGTCCTGTTCACATGAATTACTGCGCACTTGCTCTTGTGAAGATTTGTCAGTGTCCCACAACATTAGTCACCTTATCAACATGGTGTTTATATCTACACTGAATATTTTTTCTCTTGAACTCCATATTGTGCCACAATTAAATGTCTGAATTAGGGAAACCACTACATACATAAGAGATGTGTTTAGGTAGGTAGATGCTGCAGTTGTTAATATTATACCCTTTTAGAAACACAAACAATAGTAAGTACAGGTGCTAAAGTTTAAGTAATATAGTGATTGGACTACCAATGGAAATATTATGAAAGAAAAAAATATATGTACAATATCTATAGGGAGGACGTGGTATTTTTAAATCTTATTTTTCAAGAGTTTCTTTTAAATAGGGAAAAATAAATGTATTTATTCACCATTGCTTCTTTTACTTATATTATACACTGAGCAGCTTCATTAGACCATGCCTGAGAAAAAGGAGAATATTGAAATGAATTAAGACTTTACCCTTGCCAAGTGGGAAGACAAACTTCATCCTTAACCTCAGAGGGCTTGGAATTAGTTTCTATCAAGCAGAGACTATTAGTTTCTATTATCAGGGACCATTAAGCAGTTTTGAGTATTGTTAAGAATCTAAAACTTTGATTCTTTTCTCAGTTCTACTTCCATGGGCATATCCATGTGAAGGTTTTCATAGAGATTTGAATACCCTTCAAAATAAATCTCACAGCACTTGGCAATCCTTCTTTTGAGAGAAATTTTTAAAATGTTCAAGTGAAAAATTTTCCCCAAATGGTTACCCTTTATAAAGAAAACAAAAAGTATGTGGATAGATAAGAAAGGGGAAAAAACAAGGTGTGTCATAAACTAAGTTGTTTCAGTGCATGAAACATCCACTTCGTGTCTTTGAATTCTGCAGCATTCTTTGGCAATGAGTTCAATAGCATCATTATATACTTTATACAGAGCATGTCTTTAGAAGTCTTAGTTCATGGTATTTTTACCCTTTTCTTTACAGGTCATTTATGAATTCTAAGCTTTTTGTTGAAGGGATTAGCTTAAAAGAGACTCATTATCATTTAGACTGATAGGAGATGAAATATGCATTTGAGTCACTTTCTCAGCAACAAAATACATATGGTATCCTAGAAAAAGTAAAAGAGAAAGCAGGACAGTATGAGTGCAAATAAAACAGAAGTCATGTTGACATCTCTGGAGGGGCTGGAGATGCCAACTTGCATTTCCGTGAACCATGAACCTCCATGTGTATGGGCAGGTGCCGTGCTGGAGCAGCATTTCAGGAGGCAGCAGTAGCTCATATGGCAACCCCACTGAGGGGCTGAGAAGTTGCTTATTCTCCCCTTTCTGGCAACTACCTCTTGGATCAAGATTACAGCTTGCCTTGATTAAAGCGACCCCCAGGATGACCTAAGATCCACCCCACCCTCCTTCTGTGAGGAGCAGCTCTCCAAGTGTGTTCTCCAAAGAGCATCTTAACCCTGAGCACTGCAGAACCACGTTTCCTCTGTGTAGCACTTGTCAAGTTGTGCCGGAGGGTAAGAGGGCCTTAAGAACATCTGGATTATAATTAAACAGGATTTTCCAGTAACTAGACCTAAGTGGCTTGAACAACAAATTTACTGCTGATAAAGCAAGATGAATTTAGCAGTGTAATCCTCTGTGTTTTATTCCGTCCTGAATAAAATGTAACTTCGTAATTTATAGTGAGGGAACACCAGGAAAGGTTCATTTTAACTTTTTGGGCTAATTGCAGGCCCAATAAAAGACTTTATCAATGATGATTCCTAGCAGCATTACAGTTCACCTGAGTGGCAGCCTCATCAGAGAAATGTAGAATTTGAGCTGCTGATTAAGAAGTGCAAAACGAGATTCAGGGCAAATAAACCATCACTCATGATGTTTCAAAATATCCTGTTAAAGCTACAGTGAAAGTATAGAAAGAGTTTGCAGCATGGCCTGTAGTTTATCTTTCTAAAGACCTCCTCATTCAGCAGAGGCGTGTCAGGAAAAATTCCCAATAGTCAGACTCAATACAGCAAGTCACTGATATGCATAATGTGATATTCATAACAGGGTAGGACATTGATGTTACACCTGAATTAAACACACCTGGGGCTGCTCTCTGGCATCAGGCCAGCAGGTCTAACCCAGCCTCAACACATTTTTCAGTCTCTTCCTTTTGGAAGAGGAAATGAGAGGTGCAGCCAGCCTGTGCGCTTAGAGTGGCTGCTGGAACCGGCTTTCCCTGACCATGACCAGATGGACATGTAAGGGTCTCTGCTGCTTTCCCTGTGAGACCCTGCAAATGGCAGGCCATGCCTCTTCTGTTGCCTGTTTTCCTGCAAAAAACATTGTCTTCTTAGTCCTTGGCCTTTTATTTTTCTCTCAGCTACCATAGGGATGGTACAGCACATCATCTACACAGGTGGAAATTCCTTGAGGTCTCCTCCTCCAATTCACATCTGTAGTAATATTAATGCAAATATTGCACTTACATTTGCCACATCTCTGGTGTGTTACAGTTAAATGTCATTTTTGATGAACAGTAGGCAAGTTTTTTCTTCCTTAATGCATAGGGAACTACTAAAGAGGGGGTTCCCAATACACTGCTAAGAGAACATGAGGATCTGAGTGGCTGATTTTTAGTACAGCTCTTGTCTGACATCACACAGCTTTCAGCTTCTGTGTCCTCATGCACTGCATCACAGATTCCTTTTGGAAGGAGCCAATGGACTAATTCAGCATGTCAAAGCTAATGTTGCGAAATCCTTGGGTATATCAACGTTTCCAAGCACAGTCATAAATGTCAGCAACTTCAGTTACGGAATGAATTACAGCGAAATTATGGTTTAACCTGTCAGGAAGAGTAGGCTCTGAAAAATTGGTAATCTTGCCTGTGTTTTGCAATATATGTCTTTGGCTGAGGTCACATTGAGAAGTCACTGCTGAATGTTTAACAGAATAAATGATACACAGCCTGGTACTTCAAAACTATTCCTTAATTTTTGCTTGTGCTTTGAACATTTATTTATTTTTCCCATTTCCTATTTCTTTTTGCAAGGCTATCCCTGCTGTATGAATGTCCCTATGAAATGCTGCTGGTTTTCAGCATTAATGTCACAGGTACAGGGCTTTGTCTCACTGTAACTGATCCAGTATGTAAAACAACCCGGCTAACCTTGGAAGACCATGAAAAAAGCTGTTGGTCCTTCCTTTATCAGTGTCACCCAATCCATTAATGAGATGCTAATTGAAAGGTCTTCACTTATGGTCTAACTCTGATCAGCAAGGTCAGGATTAAATGTAAGGGTTTCCTTAATTGAACTCCTTAGGGTTTATTCCTTTCCTCTGGCAAAAGGACTTGTGAGATGGAATTCTCACAAGCTTGATGTCTTGGATGTGAGGAAGAAGTCCCAGCACTTATTTCTGACAGCTTTTTCTTCCAACAGTGCGAGTCCTTCTTAAGGCCATCCTGAAGTCTAAAGGGGCCTCTTTGTTCTTGTGCCAGCTCTGTGTGGATGCAAACCATCACCTCAGGACACTAAATTTTCTGGTTTGCCAAGGTGGAAATCTGCTTCAGCTTCAGAAAATGGGGTCTGATTTGTGAGGGCATTTGGGAAAGAATGGGAGGTGCTATCTTTGTGACTCACTCTCTTAGGCAAAATGCAAAGTAGGGTAAAGACTGTATAGCAGCAACAGGGAATAAATAGGCTTCTGTTTCGTATAGCTGTTATCCAGGGAGACAGGGCTAGAGCAAACATATTCAGTGATAAGGTTCCTTTTTTTGTCTCATCGCTGGGTGTAAAAATCACTGCTCTAAGCTTGAGCAGGAAGAATTTGATACACAGCAAGAAGTGGCCAGAAAAAATGAAGAAACACGAACATGGACCAGGGCGAGTTTGTGCTGAGAGGAGCACCTGCAGTTCTTGTGAAGAGAACTACAGGGAAGTCTGCGAATCAAGGTACTTTATTTTTTATTGTAAGAAAATAGAAAACCTGTATTGCAGTGAAATGAAACTCCCCATGTCTCTCTGGAAATGGTGATTCACACTCCTCCAGATTTTCTTATTCCCTCGATGGTCTTCGAAGGGTAATGAGGTGATCAGTGGAGGACTCCTTCAGCTATTAGTCTTCCCTGGACTGAGTGATACTGCAGAGAATGAAAGCTCCCAGAAGACAACAGCCATTCCCACAATCTCAATACATTTTATTTCTGTAAGTGGAAGAAAGGCTACAACAGAATTATTCACCCTTCCCCCACTCCCCATAACTTCCCTTATTGCTGCTGTATAAATTAAACCTTGCAAGGTTTTTCTCCTGAGCAGACTCTTAGGGCAAGTGCAGAACTCATTAAATGAAAACAAATGTTCAACCCTTCCCTGTTATTTCCCTCTCCATCTGGCCTGTTAAAAAAAAAAAAAAAAAATCCTAAAACTGAAATAGAAAAAGGTAGGAGTTTCCTGTTTTGCTCACTAAAGGGAAAGGCCAAGCTGAGCCCTGGTGCAAACAGTGAGACCATCCACCCAGCCTTCAACTGGGACTGACCAAGACAGGAGAAGCAGTGTCAGAAGTGGGTGCAGGGATGCTGAGCCCTGCAATAAGCTGGTGCACAAAGGAGCGAGGCATGTATCTCCTCTTCAAAGCACAGCCCCCGGTACAGACCTATGTGCAGGCAATGTGTCCACCAGCATCTTAAGATGGCCATTTAGTGACAGTAGATGCACTCAGATTGGCACCAGCCATGGTGTGATGCAGTGAAATGCCACAGAGATACATCAGCTTCATGGAAACACCTAGTAAGCTTGCCTCTGCAGTGATTAAATGCAATTGTAAACAATGGAACTGCAGAAGGGCTTTGAAGGGGTAAACGGCCATGCAATGCCAAACAGAGCCCTTCACTGTTTCAAGTTATGAAAACCCAGTACCAATGAAAAATACACCGAAACCTACAATTTCCTAGAAACTTTAAGTGGACTATACTGGGGTCCATGGGTGCTGAAAACAGCCAGATTTCTGAATGGTAACTTGCCAGCAGTGTTGGTAGGGGTTTGGTAATAGCACCAGAGCCCACATGGCAGTTCTACTTTGCCCTGGTGTGAACTAATGTCTTCATAACTCTCTGTCAGTGAATTGTATTAGCTGCAGTTCAGAGCAATCAGTCTCTTAGGAAGTTACCATTTGACTTTCGCACTTGCCCTTACTGAGTAGTACTATAAATCTTTGAATCATCTGGCTGCCTTTGATCTTGCTGTAAGTGTGTTGAATGCTTGGTGACTGGAGTGGAGGAAGGAGGGAGAGAAATACCTCATTGCTGTGCTAAAGTCATTCAGAGTGCTGAAAAAAAAGAGAGATGGATATAGCTTATCTTTCTAATGAAATTATTTTTGTTTGGAATGTTGCAATTTCTGTTATCACACTTCAGAGCTGGGGAGGAATAATTATTTTTGTAAGTGTATATTTTCTGGGGGGAAAAAAAAGATATGTTTAGTTGTATCTTAAAATGGCTTCAAAATAAGATCTTGTCAATAGCAGAACTTGCAGGTTGTTTGTAAATGGCACTTAGATACACTATTATACAAAATATTTAAACAAGACAGATTTGAGAGAGATATGCTGCTTGCAGGTGGAGCACCCATGGCAGAATGTGGGGAAACAGATGACCCTGAAGAGTATGCTGCACTTGCAGCATAAAACCCCCGAGTCATAAGCCCAAGTGGCTGCAACACAGAAAAAGCACTGGATTTCCCAAGGGTGGGATTTATCTCGTTAAGTTCAGATCTTGCACAGTCATCTGGAGTCCCTTTAGCAAATAACGAAAAGACTCAGCTCATTGCATGTTGCTGGAATGTGGAGCTGTCCTTGCTTTTTGTTCCTAGTTATCCGAATGCTGCTGTTTGCACTGCCCCTTCACACAGGCAAAGAGGCAGTTTCTCATCCCCTGAACATTTGTTACCTATGTTTTTGCGACATTATGAAGTGGGAGAACAGACCCAAATCCTGTAACTGGCTTAGCATGGGCTGTATCAGCATTTGTAACAGATACCATCTGGTGGGCAGCTCTCCCGGAGTGGATCAGTCATTACTAAGGAGCAGCACAGCAAGATGCGCTGTGGGAGGTGCTTTGCTGAGAGGCAACATGATCTGTTGAAGCTACATTGGCCTTATTACACCACATCAATGTCACAGAGACCACACTGCCCTGAAACCTGTTCAGAAAAATGAGAGTGATAGCTGTGCCAAGCAATATATTTAAAAAAAGGAAAAGAAGGGCATTGTACTCAATATTTGCAAGGCCATCAGCCACATCCATCAGCAATCACATCTGTTAACGTGATTGCTATTGATAATGTACCCTTCACTTCTGAGCTTCCTTAATTTGAGCATTCATGGAACTCAGGTACCAGCTGAAATGCTTCTGATTTTTTTCACTGAATAATACTAGATGAAATGATTAGCAATGATGAAGAATCTTTGAAAAATTCCTTCCTCTGAGAATTTAATTTTGGCAACCTTTTTTGGTAATATTTAATACTCCCTGGCTGTCTGCAAACAAGAGCAGAAATGAGAGAGAAATGCATCCTTGAGTACACATTCAGTGCTCAAATTCAGCTGCAGCACCAGATTTGAATGAGACAGCAAAGCAGGACAATCACCTTTTACTCCTGAATGCTCTTGAGGTCAAAAGGAGAAATTGCACCATTCAGCTATAGAGACTCCCAGTTTCTGAAGCAATCACTTATTTTTTGCTGTTATCAGCTACTTGTGTTACTGTCTGTTATAAAAAATGACTCCCACACCCTTTATATCCTTGTATTGTGCTTGTTTATGCAGTTCTGCTGAGGCACTTATGAAACAGAGAAAGCTTGAAACTAATCTTCCTATAATGCTACACATAGACAACATGTGTGAGTGTATGTGTGAATACATATCTATTTTTCTGGAGGCTGGTATAGTCAGGCATCCCTGGATACATTTATTTATCTCCTAAGAGAAAAAGTGTATCTTACTATAAAAAAAAGTTTATCTATAGCTATACCTGTACCTATGGCATGGAATCATAGAATGACCTTAGAGATCATCTTGTTCCAACTCTTGTTCCATGGGCAGGGACACCTTCCACTATACCAGGTTGATCAGAGCTCCACCCAACCTGGCCTTGAACACTTCCAGGGATGGGCCATCCAGCTTCTCTGAGCAACCTGTCCCAGGGCCTCACCAACCTTATCGTAAAGAATTTCTTCAATATATCTGATCTAATCCTGCTCTCTTTCAATTTGAAGCCTGGTACTGTCACTCTTGTAAAAAGTTCTTCTCTTTGTCTTTCTTGTAGATTCCCTTCAGGTACTGGAAGACCTCAACCTTCTCTTTTCCAGGCTGAACAATTCCAAATCTCTCAGCCTTTCCCTGTAGAAGGGGTGCTCCATTACCTTGAGAGGGATGTTCTAATCCACATGGTAGCCCTTCTGTGGACTCACTCTAACAGGTTGATGTCCTTTCTGTGCTGAGGCCTATCCCAGATATTCCCAGAGCTCGATGATATCTATCTATTTCCACAAACACTGAAAAAATATAGAGAAATAAATATGCGAAATGGACAACCCCCCAAAATTTATTCCTGGGTTTGAAATTAAATCATGTATCAAGGGCTCTGACTTGGCCATGCAAAGCAGCAGTGGGATCCTTCCCTCAGACAGTCTTACATAGGCCCAAGCCTTCTGCAGCTTAGAAAGGCTCAGAGGGAAATTACAAGTCCAGTCTATCTCTGTAGTCACAGACATGTCCACAAATGTGAGTTATGCAGGGTAGTTTTCTGGTTACCTGCTCCTAAAATGTGTGTTGTACATAGGTCTATGAATACCACAGAAGAAAAAGGGATGTATGCCCTGTGACTAGTTATCCAGTTCTTAGAGGAAATACTATTTTCTGCTTAAAATATACCAGGCTTTTGTGGTCTTGAATTTCTTATGAAAGAGGAAGGCTTTTGATTTTCAGAAAGGAGGGTTGACTGCAAAACAAGTTTGATTTGCATTTTTTGAGGAAAAAATATTGACATTTTATTATATGCCAGGACAAAAGTATCCCCTTCCCATTTTTTGTGAGCAATAGGGAAAGCATATTTTGTGAAAAACACTTCAACTGTATTTATGCTTTGAGGCAGGTGAGACCCAGCACACTGAAAAAAATGTGTTTGCTGAAAACAACAGGCAAGAAATCTGGGTGCCAGACTAGTGAGAATCGGGCAATGAAAGCACTTTTCGCTCCTGTAACAGATTCAGAGGTGTAAGTTACAAAAACCGCACTGTCTCCTTTCCTTCAATATGTGGGACTCACCTCTGGGACTGCTCCAACATGGGACATTTGGATAGGGGAAGCGTTGCTTTACTTTGGAAAGGCAGAGAGCAGGTGCTGTGGTGAACTTTCTATCTGCGTGCTTTGGTCAGTTCCCTCTGCAACTAGGAAGTGGTCCCCACTTCCCACATTTGCAGCAGAGCACTCCCCCAGTGTAAAACAAGCCAGGGGATGCAACCCTCAGGTCAGCTAGCAGGATCAGCTCACCAGCCCCGTGCCAGGGTCTGAAGACAAAATGACAGGAGGAGGTTGCATGAGAAATACTAACTCCCACTAATGGTTGAAAGCAGAGCCACTTGCAACAGTTTAATTTGATGCATTTTCTTTACTAGTGAAGCAGGTCATCTTGGATCTGCTCCAGACAGCTTACTCTTGTCTTGTAATAGAGTCAATAAATATTTCTCCTTGCTTGTAAGGCCAGGTCCAAGCAGGTGACTTTCCCCTGGGGAAGCTCCATCAACCCCTCCTCAGCTCTACCAGGTTCCTTTGATTAGGCTGAGTACATTATATAGTAATAACCCTCTTCAGTACTTTGGAAAACCTGTATTAGAACCAGCAATCAAGGGCCACGTGGCAGTCTGAATGGATGGATAGCCTAGGTCTGATCACAGCAGCAACATCAAAAAGAGCAGCAGGATATCATGCCATGGCAAATGCAGTAGAAGGACAAAAGTCAGAGTGAGTGAGTTCAAGGAAGCTTAAACATGTCCCTGGAGGTTGTTGCAGCTCAAGCCCTTACATCTGCAGGCACAGGCCACATAACTGAGCAGTGGCAGTGATCAATCCCTAAGAGAGAGGCCACCCACCTGCTTGCCTGGGGCAGCTGCACCTGCCCTGGAGCTGCCTCTGCCTTGAAACACCCCTCCAGGGTATGGCAGCCACCACAGTGGGGCACATGCAGCTGTCTCAAAAGACTAGGCATTTCTGAGTGTCCTTTTCCCAAGCTTACACAGAGGTTCGGATGCCCCAGGATGGACATGCTGACCCCTGCAGCTCCCAAGCACAACCAGATTGCTCTGGGCTGCTGGCTGTCACATCACTAACTTTTTAAATTAAGAGAAAAATCCTCAGAAAATACAGGGGTTTTGTCTTTTAAGTTTCACTTTATCATTCTACAGGAACAGTGGAGATTTCTTCCACAATGAATAGAGAAGCCTGTACCTCTTTCCAGTACCTGTACAGCCTGACAAGAGCAAACCACAGCTCTGCTGGAAATAGTAGCATGGAGCAATTTGCATATCCAAGAGTAGGCGGGAGCCAAACCACTGCTGTGGTGGTCTCTTGGGGGTGCAACATTTTCATTGAAATCCCTTCAAGCACTCCTGATAGCCACCTGGGACAGACCCTTAGAGCACCTCACAACCAGCCCAAGAGTTATCTGCCAGCCTTGGCACAAAGCCTGTGACAATCTTGTTTCTCTAACAAGGAAACCCTCTCCAGTAAAGCCTGTGGTCTGACCATGTGGAGTAATACTCATCATGTAGATCCTCTTAAAAAGGATGAAGAGCTTTGGGACTGGGATGGATGCACTTGAAATAAGGAACCTTGGTCCTATTGAGTGCTTACCTTGGGTATGTTCTTGGTTGCTCAGCTGGGCGGCTGAGGTATTTGCAGCCCTTCAGGGAACTTAGGGCTGAGAACCACTGTGCTGATCAACAACACTCATCCCCTTGACAGAGGGCTGCCTTCTTCACCTTAAAGATAATGAAGTGAATGAAAATCTAATTGAGCTTGGTCTGCAAACAAGGCAGGCTGGGGGAAGTCTGGATGGTCCCCAGCGCACCAGATGATATTCAGGTCCAGTTTTAATCATTTTTAGAGCATGTATCTTCAGTTCAACTGTGTAAAAAGCCTCCAAATTATGTCTGCAAACCAAATAGGTGCCAAAAGGAATTCCTGCTACACACTTACATGAAAGCCTTCTGCTGCTTGTTGTTAAAGTCAATCATCTCTACATCTTTGCAGGACTTGTAGCCTCAAAGATCAAGAACCAAATCTCTTAGTCATATTTTTGTCCCTCAAATCCAGTGGTCTGCTTTTTATCTTTTACCAGCAAAAGTCTGTAGTTTCAGAATGCAGCTGGTAGCTTCTGTACCTCTCTCGGCTCAGACCCTTTCTTCTTCTCCCTTTTGTGTATGTGTTTCTTCCAGTTTACCAGCTCCATCAAGTAAATAGATGGTTGCTATGATTATGCTCCATGCTGAGTTAAATGTTGCTAAAAGTATTAAAGGATTGCTATGGAACAAAATGGCCCTCTGTGTGAAAACACAGTAGTTAAATGTGGAAAACCTGGGTCTCTCCATGCAGTCAAAATACAATTTAAAGCAGCCAAAAGTGCTTTAGTTGGGCAAACATAGTGCATACTTCTGTTATCAAAATATATATGGATCAATATTGCTCTTTAAAATCACATGGGATCTCTGCTGGAAGACAACTGAAATAAATTACTCTGTCTAGGATTTTACATTGGGCTTTGTTTGCTCGCAGACTGAGGGAGAGGTTAGAGAAATGCTGATGCTAAGGGTACTGGGCTACCTCTGAAAGTCCTTCAGCTTTTCTTTGGTGTTTTCTGGCCAAGGGATATAAGGGAATGGAAGTCAGGCATAGTATTTACTACAGGTCCTATTAAGTTGCAAGACACAGGGTTATAAAGATATTATTGACCCCTAAAATCAGGTTGTTTCTTTAAAATAACATTCATTAATTATGATTTTCTTCTCTCCTTGGGATACTTGTACTTGAATTTCTGTTACCATCAACATTTCAAAAATTAAAAATTGGAAGTGTTTAATGCTTTAACACTGTAAACTTTTAGGGCCCTTAATTTTTTATTTTTTTGTGGGAAGGATTCTTCTGAAAGAGTGCATGGTTTGCAAAAATCTAGTTGGAACATGTGGATATTGGAAAACCCCATGTCATTTCCAACTGTTAATGTCCCATCTGCCTCCCTAAGATTCCAGGGCCTCTGCAGTTTCTTATCTCATCTCAGTCCTGATGCAGCTTTTTATATTATTGCCCCTGCAGGGATGAAAACAAGCCCCACTGACAAATAACTACATGCACCACAGACATGCAGCTTCTGGACCAGCCTCCCCATCTGTACCTTGGGCCGAGGGCCAGGTGCTGAGAGCTGGGGCTCAAAAAGAAGAAGAAAAAAAAAAAGTAAAAAAGAAAAGTATAAAGCTCTGATTTGTTTCTGCACACCTGCACGCAAGAGGGTGCAGAATATCCTTGCCATGGTGATGCTAGTGCACAGGCTGTCAGATAGTTTGAAGGCTGGATAATAACTGCCTAACTGCATTTTTTAAGGAAAGTGCATATGTTACTCAGTGCCTGCTAACAAGCTGTAGAGGAGTAGCATGGAAATCGGCATCCCCCTGCCCCCGCTGAGCCCAGAAAATGCTTTTTAGAGCAGTTTGTTTTAATTTTAGTGGAGAGATTTGCTTTAAAAGCTTGTACTCTCTATAGTATTATGCAACATATGCCCTGAAAGGCATGTTATTTAATCTGTTTTCTTGTTTGTGTTCTATTTAATGCTAAAAGGAAGAAAGGGAATACAGAGGTTTTCTACTGTCCTCCCATTAGCAGCTTTTCGAGAAGGGTTGAGAAGCGAAAGCAAGGGACATCATATTTCTGCTCATATGGCACAGGATGGATGAATTTTGGACAAGCAGGAAAGAAACCTGAAGATGTGGAGCCAATATCTGCCTTGCTCTGCATGCAGGAGTGGACACTGTGCTGCTGGTTAACATAAACAGAACAGGGGTTGTGTGGTTTGGCATTTCACAGGCACTCCAGCCATTTCAGGGCATGGCAGACGTGTGGTACGCAGCAGTACAGGTTCAGTTCTGCCTGCTCACATCTGAGTGATGGGCTCAGACCAAAACATCTACCAGAAACTGGTGAAACTTGGAAAAAATCTGCTTTTTTAGCACAAATCAAAGTGCAGGATTGTTTCTGTTGCTAACCTCAAGAATAAATGGCTCTATGGGCCCTGTCTGTACTATTTCGTGAAGAGAAACACAGCACAATTCTTGCTATGAATTTCTGTGCATTTTGGGGCAGTGAGGTGCTGCTCCACAGAAAGCAGGGTTTTGTTACTTGGTTAAGCTGCAGGATTTCTGCCCGGCGTTAGGCTTCTGGCCTCATCCTGCACTTCTCTCATGGACTGAACTGAAATAGTCACATTCTCAGAGGGCTCTGGGGAGCACCCTCAGCCCTGTGCTCAGACACAGCTGCTGAAACATCCCCAGGGTGGTGTTTTGGGGTTTAAAAATCTCTCACCCTGTGTAAGGGCTCCATTTTCCCACCTTTTGCCAGCAAGAAGAAAATGATTCCCAGGAAAGAAAATACATTAAAGCCCTGTTGGTGATATTTTCCCAAGGAGAGACTAGGAGGGCATGGGGTTGAGGGAAGGTGAAAAGGGAAAAAATTCTATTCAGTTTCTGGGCGAGTATTATACAGAAAAATTCTCATGTCACTGTTGGTCTCCTCAGCAGCTGATTCTTTGCTGAGACACAACCCAAATCTTCAGGGCAGGAGCACCCTGGGTGAAGCCCAGAGATCCAGCAAGTTTCTCATCACTGGCCATAACTTCCTCCAAGACCAGTAGTTCCTGCTGGTCACTGCAGGACTTTCCCTCGGGTGTGGAGCAGACACCATCCCAGGTTTCCTAATGCAGGTCATGCTTCTGCACTCGACAGCCTGGCGCATCCCCTTCCCTTTCAGGAGCCCCATCTAAGGCTGCTACTCGCATGGAAGAAAAGTAACAAATTATGATACTCAGAATATGTAGATTTTTTTGTTGTTGTTTGTTTGTTTCTTTGTTTTGTTTTGTTTTGGTTTGGTTTGGTTTGGTTTTCAGAAACAATTCATATTCAGGAGAAGGGGAAGAAAGGAAAGAGACTTTTCAGTCTGGAGGTGGGAGTCTTGGCACCCTTCATTCTGCATCTGCACTGGGTGGGCTCAGACCCTGATCGTTCCCCAGGAAAGAGATCCTTTGGAGTTTTCTCTAAAGCTGTGAAGCTGCTCTGATATTGTAGCCCATGGTAGCTTTGCAGGGGACAAAGACAGCCTCACTCTCACAGCCCTGGGCCAAGCACACCTCACCCTCCTAGAAAGCAGAATTCTTGGCTGTACTGACACAGCCATACCTAACAAAACAAACAAAACAAAACAGAAACAAAACGCAGTGTTTCCCACAGACTTCCCCAGCTGCATGATGTAGTTGTGATCTAAATATCCAAGGCAGCATTTTCAGAGCTCCAAGTAAGCACACCAGCTAATTAAGGGATTTTTATTGGCACAAAAGATCCTTTTCAGTCAGTGGCTGAAGGAAATACGACAAACCTATAGGACAGACATAAAGAGCGGCAGTGCTTCAGCTCAAGCCTCCTAAACCCTTTATCTTTTGTCAGATGATCTGACTACTACAAGTGACCATACTTTGAAAAACCCTTCTTGTCAAAATTTCTGATAGCAAAATCTCTCTATAATCTACTCTGTATCAGGCCATGCTGGCCTTTTTCTGCTGCCAGGGTATCCCTAACAATGACATTGCCCAGGAGGATGACAGATTCATAAAAGTAATGGCAGCTCTGGTGAGGGAATGCAAAAGTGATCCTGGATTTTGTTATATGCAGAGTGCTGCCCAGATGGATCAGAACTTTCTCATGGAGCAAGACTTGGACTATAGATTCCTACCATGAGAGTGGAGACTAAACCACTCATTTTTTAAGAGCATGAGGAAGGATCTGCTCCTCAGGCAGAAGTTTTCCCTCAATAACTGAGTATGAATACAGCCCCGCCTGCCCCAACCCCCCCGCCCCTCCAAAAAAAAGGTGGAAAAACAAAGGGATTGGCCAGGTGTAAAAGCAATATTTGGGGGTGGGATGTTTTGTAGTCATGCACCGCCATGTTCTGGGTTCTTGATCTACCTCAGGGGTGTGTTGTGGCCAGAAACTCTAGAAGTATCTCAGTTAGAAAATAATAATTTAAAAAATGCACAGAAATCAGCTGGCACCTTCCTAAATCAATACAGCTTACAGCAATCAAAGCAAAGAAAAAGTTCTTGATTTTATTTGCTTTTTGATATTTTTTAGGGAAACAAGCATTTTAAAAACCTGATGGTATTTTACTGAGTACATTAATAAATATCTTGTGGGCTGATCCTGACTGGATACCAGGTACCCACCAAAGCTGCTTTATCACTCTCCTCCTCAGCTGGACACGGGGGAGAAAAACAAAAAATAGAGCAAGGGTCAGGATAAGGACAGGGAGAAATCACTCACCACTTACCATCACAAGCAAAACAGACTCTGCTTGAGGAAATTGGTTTAATTTATTATAATTTATTATCAATAAAATAAGACTAGGGTAATGAGGAGCAAACCCTAATTTTAAAACACCTTCCCCTCACCTCTTTCTTCTTCCCAGGCTCAACCTCTGTCTTCCATGAACTTCTCCAGCACAAGTCCTTCCCACACAAACTTCTTCAGTGTGGGTCCCTTCCATGGTGTGCAGTCCTTCAGGAACAGGCTACTCCAGAGGGGGTCCCACGCTGGAGCAGTTTGCTGGCAGGACCTGTGACCCAATGAGGGGCCCACACCACAGGTCCTGCCAGGGACCTACTTCAGTGTGGGCTTCCCGGGGGATCACAGCCTCATTTGGGTATCCTGCTCTGGCCTGAGATCCTCCATGGGCTGCAGGGGCACAGCTGCCTCACCATGATCTTTGTCACAGGCTGCAGGGGCATCTCAGCTCCACTGTCTGGAGCACCTCCTCCCTGTCCTGCTTCACTGACCTCAGTTTCTGCAGGGCTGCTCTCTCACACATTCTCACTCTTCTGTTTCAGCTGTTGTTGCACAGGGATTTTTGTCCATTCTTAAATCTGTTATCCCACTGTCACCAATAGGTTCAGGCTTGGACAGCAGCAGGCCTTTATTGGAGCTGGATGGCACTGACTTCATTGGGCACAGGGGAAGTGCCTGGCACCTCCTCACAGAAGCCACCCCTGTAATCCCCCATTGAAAAAACCTTATCATGAAAAACCCAACATAAAACAAAAAGGAAACCTGACATTCCTAGACAAGCCCAAATTAACTTGAGAGAACGCAAATTAAAGTGGTGGTAGTTTAATAATAAAAAATCATAGAAATTTTTATGACTTGTGGAAAAAAATTCTACAGTGTCCCCCAGTTAAAGTAGCCTGTAACAGGGGTAACAGGAAAAAAAAGGATCAGGCTTTCCTCAGCTAACTATAGCCTCATTGTTTAATCAATGTGCCTTCTCAGGTTGGTGGAAAGAGAGGGACGATTGTGAAAAGGGGTGTGAAAAGAGGGTGTGTGGGTGTATGTGTGTCTCCACAGATGCAGAGGCTGGATGCTGAGCATAAAAAACTTCACTTTTAGGGTAGTCTCAGTCTGTGTGTCTAGTTCAGCCTTTTTTTCTTTTTTTAGTTGGGCCACATCCCAAGCTGACAATCAACAGCAATCAACCATCAAACCCTTCTTTGAAATCAAGCTTGTTACGTTCTTGGAGCAAGCACATGTGGAATAAACAAGAAGGCATTGCTGTTGTTTCTGTTGGGTGCTTCCCAAAGGAGAATTTCTGTCTGTAGAGGTAGCTGGGAGTTTTTGGCTGTGAGGTGGGAGGTGGCATGAGAGTCAGGACAGCTGCTCTGTGCCTGCTGGGTTTCATTTCATGGTTTGAGTGGGAGTCATCAGCCAGTTTTCCTCCTGGCCCAGAGGCTGAAACAAGCAGGGAGCCTCCATCCTGGTGGTCTGATAGATGATCAGTTCAGTCTACAATGCTTACATGGGCCTTGAGGCAATTTGCTCTGGCCTGCAAATACAAGATACAGCCATGCTGGGTGCCAAAATGAGATGTCAAGTTGCTGTGCCCTTTTCAGTGAGATGAGAAATATGCCTCAGACATGAATGCATTCATCTCAGAGGCCTGCCTGCAAACTCCTCAGCTTTTTGTACAAGGGAGTAAACCTGGCATCTGCACACTGAGCAGACTCAAACAGGCCCATGTGCCCAGCTCCTCTGCACCTGCACTGGGCTTTCATCTACGCATCAGGAATTTACACAGGAGTGATGGCAGCTGCCTCTGCAGGGGTGACATCCTGTCCCTGCCAGTAGCCTGGAGAGCCCACAGCAGCATCTGTGGCACAAGAGCACATCTTGTACTCCATCAGGTCCTACTGTATCCCGTGGCACTCCACAGCATCCTGTAGCATCCTGCTGAATCCCATCACGTCTGTCTACAGCCCACTGCCCTGTCGCTGGAGCAGAATTCATTTACCCTTTCTGGCTGTGCTGGTGCAGGGGAAAGGTGCTGCCTTCCCAACCAGCCCTCCCTGGCTCATCTAGAGATGCAAGCTAAATGTGAGTGGAGTGGTTTACACAGTTGTGGCCTTTGACTGAATACATGTACTGGGGTAATTTAGTGCAGGGGGATGGCTCACTCCTCGGCCAGTGTATAAATGCATCTCCTCTTTGGTTACAAAGCACTGCAGAGAGGAATGCTGAGTGCCAAGATTTATGGAGTCACATATTTATCAAGGAGATGAAAAGAAAGAAAACGCCATACTAAAACTCAGTAGCACTGTGGCATCTTTTTTCCTTTTTAATGCTAGAAAAAAAAATTGATTCTCCCCACTATTACTCTTTTTCTCCTGGCTTGCACGTTATTTCTTTATTGGGTCTAAAGCCCATCTGCTTGCCCCGCACTGTCAAGGATAAGCTCTAGAACAGAGCAACCCTGCATGGGAAACTCTTAGTGACTGGTGCAGGGCAGCAGACAAGTCTGCCTTTGTGTGGTGGTTTGTTCTGGAGGCTTGTCACAGCCTGACACACACAGGCGCTCGCTGTGTCCAGGCACCACCCAGCCCCTGGGTGTGCCCAGGGACCCTCGGGGCCTTTGGGCTGGGCACAGCTCTCCCAGAAACCCACACCCTTAAAAAATGGGAGGAGGGGACAAAAGTAGTAATTAGGTATAGGGTTAGTTAGCAGTGTCTGCGCTATTTTGGGAAGCTCAATTTTCAATGTAGTGCGCCTTTTTTCCAGATTAGCAATGGTGTAAAAATATGCCGACCTTTTAAATAGTCCTCACAAACTTATCTCAAACAGGTTTCTTAAGGATAAGCCTCACTTGAATCTGAAGCAAATATAATTGAAAATATTTCAGATTTTAGTTAACACTCTCTTTTTTTGACTTTGTAAGAAGCAAAATGTGATTTTCCTGCTTGGAGACCCTTGAAGCTAATCTTTTGTCTCAAGGCACCTAGTTACAGGTTTAAAATCTCCACATTGCTTTCAGAAAAAAATACAGGTTTTTTTAAATTAACTTTTTTTTCCTCCCTCTATGCAGAAGCACTTCTCTTTGTAGATAACAAGTGGCTGGGAATGAAAGCCAGGGGTGGGAATAGAAGGATACAAGGGCTTTTTGGACTTCAAGCAGGTGGTTAAAAAGAAAAAGCCATAGTGTAGTAATATAGTCACTTATATTTCTTGGGTTTTTTTCCTCCTCCAAACAAACACCAAACAAAGATAATGTAAATTGCTTCTCTCTTCAGACAACGCTGAATTACGTCTAAGTAGTGCTCAAAAGTCTATTATTTAAACATGACAAAGTCTGCATGTTTCCTTCTGCTTTCTTCGAAAAACAAAAGTGTTCTCCTCTTCAAAACACAGCAGTGGGCTGAGACAGCTCCTGAGCACAGAGGATGGACAAGGATGATGAGCTGAGTAGCTGTCCCTGGCACAGGGCTGCCAGGCAGGAAAAATTCCACATTCAGAGCAGCCCTGGAGAAGAGGAGATGGGATGAATCCTAATAATTTTTTAGCAGGTTTTCTCTGCACATTCCACAGAATGGTAAAAACTGGTGGTGCACCTATACTTGTAAAATCGTTTATGTAGCAAAGCACCTCCTGGTACACACAGACTTAGGACTTGTGTCCCAGAGCTGTTGCTTGTCTGTCACCCTTTCCAAAAATGGGATATTTTGTATATTATTTTTCTGAAGGGCCCCCAGGACAAAGAACATGGCTGCAGTACATGGGATGAAATTGTACTAATGTTATGTGGAGAAGTAAAATTGGCTGAAACAAGATCCCAGGGAATGTTTATATCAGACTAGGATGAGCTGCGGGGAGGAGAACAGTCCATGGACGCTTGTTTGGAAATGTATTTGGACATGACTTTCCTCTGCTTGTGCTGCTGCCTCTGGAAGGGAATGTGTGGGGCCACAAGGTGCAGATCTGCCAGGGGCTGGGACAGGGCTGGGACAGTCCCCCAGTGTGACCCCTTCCTGGGGACAGGTAGTGGCAGAGGTGTCCACTGAGATCTCTCAGCATTTGCTGTGTCCCCAAAACCTCACGACAGGAGTCACGGCTTGACTTCCGTCCTGGATGAGCAGGAGCCATCTGGCAAGGGGGCGGTTGCTGGTGGGCTACAACAGCAGCCAACTGAATGCAATAAAACCACATGGGGTATTTTTGGAAAAGCTGACATCTTTCTTTCTCTCTTTAACTCTGAATAATCCAAGAGCCTGGCTTCCTTGCACTGTGGGCCTTGCTCAAAACAACACTCAATGGGCAGGAAATGCTGCCACCTGTTTTTGATGGTTGCAGCCACCACCAGTACATTTGGATATAAATGAATTAATTCACTCTTAATCTTCAAAACTCAGACAACTTCAGATGAACTGCAGGTCTTGGTACCTAAAACTGACAGATAATTTCCATGGGCCCCTGGAGGAGAGGAGCCTTTGCCTGCAATGCCTCCCATTATGTCATCATTTGCCCTCAGTTTCCAGATTATGCCAACTCAAACTTTCCATTTACATCATCTTCCAAGGAGCTTTTAGCTATAATGGTTTTATTGAGTTCTTGAGTATTAAGCAAAACAATTCAGCTATGAAGTTAATTGTGTCTGCAAAATGACAGGGATCTTAAAAACTGCAAACACCCAGCCCACTCGGGATAAAAATGGTTCATGCAGCTCTAACAGTACACACGGTTGATTGAAAGTTTGTTGGTAATTTGGGTTTTTAGTAAATATAACCCCCACATTTTCATCAGCAATTTGATTTAAAAAAGAAGGAAGAGCTTTGCATTTTCAGGTTTTTAAAGTGAAGAGCTCAACATCTCCCTACTTTCTCTCAAGCTTTGGAGCATTTGCACATAAAGAATAGGATAAGATGCAGCGTCAGGCCCTTCAGTAGGCAGTTGTGGGGGGTGTGAAGGACATGTCAGTAAAAATGCTACTTAAACAAGAGGCATCTCTGCTGTTTTCATTAGCACATTTCTGCTTTGTTTCTTGGTGTGTAAATGGTGAGCAGTATCTTTGTTGTGGTTTGGGTTTCTGAAAGTCCAAGTAGATTTTTGTGGGCCTTGTGTTTTGGGCAGGAAAGTGAGGAAGGGTGAAAAGGTAGGAACTACATCCAAGCAAGTCTGGCTGTGGGGACAATTCAGTGCCTTCATGCACGTAAAATGGGTGGTCCAGGAATAAACTGGAGTCTTTAGAACCTGCAGCTTTTGGAAAATGTGATGAACAAACACCAGCAATATGCCGTGGGGAATTTTAGGCCAGGAAATGCTAACTTTAGCTACAGCAGTGCTGTGTTTAAGGGTTGTGGGGCCTAAGTGAGAGGTCCCTTGGTTCAGCTCTGAGTCAACACTGCCTCTGGAAACCTGCACCCTGTCCTGACTAGGGGAACTGCCCAGATAATGAAGAGGAATTAAAGTCCCAGAATGTCTCCCTACAGAGAGAATGGGCACTCCACCCGGTTTGAGCAGCTTTTATTTGCCTTGGCCAGCTCTTCACTGACACTTTTCTAAGTCTCTCAGAAGGCCCTTTCAAGCATTTTGTGTTCACTAACAGACTATTTCCTAGCATTGTGTATTTCCATGCTGCAGCAACAGGCATGAGCAAGCTAAATGCTGATGTCTTTAACCTGCTTTTAAGGTTCTTGTTTAGTTGTACTTTGGACAGGACTATGTCACAGACAGGTGCTATGCAAGATGAGCTGATGAAACAGGACTTTTAGAGCTGACCCAACTAAAGTCCTTCCAGCAGCAGAGCTGGCTGCAGGACCCGGCTGTCTTTGCCCACCCTGGTGAGGATATGCTAAATCTCATCTTGGAAGGATTTATGTAGCATTGCACTTCATATATCAAGGCAGATATTAGTGCACGGACCTGTACTTTAAGCCACATGGAAGCTGCTGCTCAAAATAGAGATAATTCCTCATGCAGCTATATAGAAAAACATTCCTTAAAAGTTAGTCTTTTAACTGCTCTTCTTCCACGTAAATAAAGCATAGTCCGCATGGCACTTGTTGCCATTTTCAACAGCGACTTCTAATTCTAGATTTTGAGATTTAGGGGTGGCCAGGCTCCTGGGAAACTACAGGAAATTTTAAAGCACACAAAGTACATGATCCCTTTGAGTGTGTGATACACTATAGGGTTTCACAGCCCAGGACATCTGGAAAATCCTTGTCGGGATATGGGTGTCCAGACCCAGAGACATTTGTAAATCTTTACCTGTTGAACCTCTTAAGCCTGGGCAAAAATTTTTGCTGTTGCTTTTTTCAGCTGAAGATACATGGGCTGTGACCACACAGGGTCTCCTTCGGCAGAAAGGACCCTCAGTGAGAGGCACATGGGATGACCAATGGAGCTGTTGCTTCTGCCAAAAGTGTCTGTCATCCCTGGGGCAGTGGCCTCAGTGAGGGTGCTGCAGGGGCCCCTTCAGGAGGCAGCAGAGGACTCCCCATAGCATCTTCTTCCATTGCAGGAAGTGCAACTATCCCAGGGACATTCTGATGGCCAGGATTCATATTGGAAAGCGTGGGAGAGAAACATGGAAGCTTTTTTGCAATGGCACAGAAGATTCCTCCTGGAGCAGGAAGTTTCTCTGCCATGTTATCTGTTGCTTCCCTTCCTGGTCAATACCAGGACACTGCAGACAAATTTGTCGTCTCAGCCTAATGAGCAGTGGAGGGCTGCTTGCCCTAGGAGGGCACTGGGGCCCCTTTGCTATGGCTGGTTTTCAACACAGGGAGGAACTGTGGGATCAGTAGTAGGACCTGCCCTGGTCCCTGGCTTGGGAGAGCTCCTGACCAGGGCACAGCCAGCATGTTCCTGTTTGCAAAGCAAGTGCTGACCTACCTCCATCTGAGTCAGCATTAGTTCAGTTCCAGCCCCTTATCCATTCTCAGCTGCAACTAACAAACCAAATTCACTTGTGGTACAGCTCCAGTAAAATTTAAGCTTAGTGAAGTCAAGCAGGCAGAGAGGGTAATGCACAGAACTTTTTCAAAGACAAAAAAAGGCAGTTGAGAACCTCTGAAGATCCCCTTATCCTCTCTACCAGCCGTGGGACTTCTGAATAGCATCCAGCAATGCCTTTCCTTCCCCACTTTGCTACACCTGCATGCCTGGCTTCTCATGGTTTCTGCAGTGCCTTTGGCACATACTTGTTACTCTGCAATCACAGTGCATGCCTTTATCAGCATTGTTTTCAGAACTGCCATGTGTGCTCCCTTACAAAAGCACATGGCTGCATTTAATGCTGGACTGAAACATGCCCAAGACATACATCAGTCTGGATCAAGAACCAGCTGCTGCAAAAACATGAGACTTTAAAAATGTATTTATTTAGTTCAAGTTTTGATGCAGATTTATGTTTATGTTTCATGAATTGGCACTCCCAGATGATTCAAGCACACACAGTTCTGACAGTTTATTTTAAGCTGAACATCTCCATTTACTGAAACCAGTATTCATGCAGAACCCTTTTATATGGCAACCTGAATGAGTAAACCTCCTCAAATCCTCCATATCTTGTGTGTGGATCAGGCAGACAGTAATGCTTAGGATACATAAGCCTGGGGTGGAGCAAAAAGTGAGCATGACACTAGAAAGGTGGGTAAAGGCACAACAAAGCAGTGCTTGAGTAAGTGGGTACAGCCTTCAGGAGATGAACTGGGAGCAAGCACAGACTGCTGCCCTGAGCAGTGAATTGGCTGTGAATAAATGGTAAGTCAAAGTTCAATGCAAGGTCATTGAGGAAATCATGTAATAGAAGCAAGAGCAGTCTCTGAATAATCTGAACAGGTCTGAGGAAATTTTAATCAGGGTGTATGGCTGTAGTTTCAGTCCAGGAGGGTGGCATGCAGATTCATGACTGGGCACATAGAACAGCGATGTATAGCTGGAAAAGCCTAGAAAAAACACTGGAATGTTGTTTTGTTCCTGTTTTGACATTTATATGCCCAGTTCTAGTGCCCTGGCATATGTGTGAGATATAATTTCTGAGATTAGAGAGCCATCCTGATAGACCACTTCTGTCTGTTTCTACAAGATCTTTATACATCCAAAAGGAATTTTTGAAATGGATAAATCACTGAGATGTTGGTTCACATAAATAAGACTAAGAAGTATGAAACACTGTGATGCTTAATTCACAACTCTCTTCTTCTCAGCCATTAATTTCATCCAGAGTACTTCAACCAGCAACGTCAAGCAGACACAGAAGTGCTTGCAGAATTCAGTGCAAATATTTCAAACTGTGTACAGGGAGCTGTTGTTGGTAAAAGACCAAACATGGGTATTGTTTTAATTGCCTTGTGGAATCTTTTCATAAATAGTTGCCTACTTTTTGTGGATTAGCCTCACACATTTAAACCTTTGTTTTGCCTGATATAACAACTGCTCAACTGCACCAACAGGAATATCTTTACAAGTTTATTCTATTTTATTTAAATCAATGTATACAGCTTCAGAAAGAAATTAGTATTTATTTAGCTAAAATGTTTCAAATATTAATAGCAGCTTCAAAATGTTGACAAGTCCTTAAGCCCAGCAAGTAACATGCTTTGATGTGTTTGTCTTCTGGCAGCCAAAGAGAGAACTGATGTAAAATGTAAATAATTAGTTTGCTTAATATTTTCTTTCCAAATGTGAAATCTGTTTGGGCTTTTTTCTCCCTCCAAACTGTGGCTTAAATTACATTTTATTGCTATTATTTTACAGTGTATCTCCCAAAACAAAATGGGGACAGCTTGCTTGCTGACATCCAGCTGACCTGGTTCTTGCCTTCAGATAACTCCCTGTGCGGGTTTGGCACATGTTGGCCTCAGTGTGGCACATCTTCCTACCTATCTGTAGGCACACCAGCAACTCTGCTGAGGCTACTGCTCCATTCAGGTCAGCAGGATTATTTGGTTTATTTAAGATTAAATTAACACATTTTTGAAGGATTGCTGCCACAATAAAGATATTTTATCTTTTAGTATGTAGGGATTAATTTACACCTTTGGTATTTCAAAATAAATCTCTAAGGATTTATTTTTATTTTGCAGCAAAATAAAGCAGTTATGGAGGCCTGATTCCCAGCTGGGGTAAGTCAGCTTGCAGACATTGGAGCTGCTATGATGGTTACAGCAGCTGAGGATTGAGATCTACAGTTTCCCTAAATATATGATGCAGATGTACAACTCACACCCACACTGGCAATTTAACACATGTATCTGGCAGTGCATGAGTCTCAGTCCCAAAGGAACCTTTCTAGCCCTTACCTACAGAAATAATCTTTGAAACACTGAAAGCACAACAACTAAACCGAATCTTGTACTGCAAAGGCATGGCCAGAGAGGAATTTAGGTTCTTTTTGAAAAGAGTATCATGAAATACAACTCTGAGTCCAAGCTCAGAGATGCTCCAGCCCTTTCTGCTGCCAGCAGATCCCACAAAGGCCTGTGGGCCACCAATCCTGCTGTGAAAAGGAGACGACTCCTGATGCAGAGGAGTCAATAAGCTCAGGAGATCCTCACCTGGCTGTTAGGGCTGCTACAGCAACTGAGAGAGGGCACACACCTGCAACATCTCTGGCAAGCTCCTGTTATGACCCTGTGACACTCTTAGACTGAATTAAACATCCTGCAAACCTATGAACTCTGCCCACCTGGTATCTGACACCATGTCCTTCTGTGAGATCCTGTTTTACAAGCAGATGGTTTCTAACCAGATGGATTTACACATTTCAAAGTGTCATTTGACTTCTCCTCTGACATTAAAAGATGCTGCATCTCCATACAGATGAGTTATTTACAAAGGCAATCTCTGCACAGGATGTGTTAAATACAGCCAGCTAACCTTGCAAAAAAATTACCTGCCAGGTCACCCCAACAGTTACTATCAAGACTGAGCAGGCTGGTAGAGCAAGCACAGACACCTGAACAGGGAGCTGTGTCCCCCAGCTAGAGACCTTTGCTAGGAGGTTTCTAGAGCTGAGCTGAGTTCTGCAGGCTCCCTTGCCAGTGAGTGGAGAGTGCTCTGAGGGCATGGCACCTGCCCTGCTTCACAGGGGCGTGCCAAGATCCACACTCCTGGCTCGTGCTGGCACTGACAGGGCAGATGCCCACCAGCCCTTGTGTGAACTGAGTGGCCACTCGAACCGCCCCATTTCTATCTCAGTTACTATAGCAGAGGAATGCCAGCACATTTTCAGCCAGTAACAAATGAGTCAGTAGGTGTGCTTTCCTCCACTAAAACCCATACATATAAACTAACGTTCCTCTTTAACTCAAGAGCAAAAGGAACTTCTGCTTCGGGTTCATTTTTTCCAAATCAATCATATGCTAAAAGCTGTTCATAGGAGACTGCAATAGTGAGTCCCTTAGTGCCTTTCCCCTGTCCGTAGTCAATTCTAATCCCAGATGCAGTTTAGTTACTTGGGGATGTGTCATGTTTCATGAGGGTAACATATTTACAGGCTGACTGCTCCTATTTACATTGCTTTCATTTCTTCCTTTCATTGGCATTTCACAGTATCATATTATCAATTCAGCCTTTGGGAAAGAGGCCAGTGTACATAAATCTTTGAAAAAAAAAAAAGATCCTGAGTGGATTAGCAAGTGACAGATGGTAGGCACTGTGTCTTACCACGCTGAGGCAATCCACAGGGCAGGCAGGTTGCCAGGCACAGAGCATGACACAAACAAATTGTGGCCTTAGAAAAACTGATGGCAAGCAAAACAAAGGCCATGAAAACCTGCAATGAGGAAAAGAAGGGCAGCAGATAGTTCATATGTGGTCCTGAGGACCAGGTGTGAAAGAACCAAGCAACATTCCAGGCTGAAGCCCCTGGGATACATCAGGCTGGCACAGGGCAGCTGCACATCCATGCACCAGTGGCAGTCTGGGGTTTACAGCCATGTGAGGTCAGCTCACAGATAACCTCAGCAAGCAGTGCAGCTTCCTGCTTCTGGGGCTGGAGATAGCCTGCCTTACACCAGGCTCAAACACCTCTGCTTAGCATGTACCCTCACAGCTGGTCACTTGGCTTCACCATCCCCAAGGACTCAATTTAACCTGGCTGAAACAACAGCAGAGGTGTCTCAGCAATTCCACTCTGCCAGTCCTTCACCCCAGTAGCAAGCAGAAGAGACCTCTTCAGTAACAGTGGCTGTGGTAGTGCTCCAGCACCCAAGATCAAAGGCTTCTCAGATCAAACTCTAGCAGACATGAGGCACTAGTTCTTTGCCACCAAATCCTTCCTTACAAACAAGCAGCAAGCTTTTTGTACAGCACGATGTAAGGCCATGCCCAGCCAAACACCAGCTACTCCAAGGGAAGGGCTGAGTTATAATTAATGCCAGACTGGGAAGTCACTTTGCAGTATGGATGGTCATTTATTTATTGTTTTATCATGACAGATCAAATGCTATGGCTGCAATATCAGAACATGGTGTCATTTATAAAATATGACTATTATTAAGGTGCTGGTAAGATACTGTTAACATTTACAGAGAGGTGTATAATAATTCCACAGCTTTGCCTCAGTGACAAAATACACTGGCAAGCACATGATGGATGGAATATAGTGACTCTTTAATATCATGGTTTTTCCTTCTTGATTACTGAATGGCCTATAATGATATCAGTAATTGTTGCTGAATCTAATCCTTTCGAATATGGTAGATAGAGCCTTTGCTTTTACAGTATGTGTCAGAATAAAAGAGAAGCATCTGAAAAATAAAGAAAAGGCATTTCCTTACAAAATGAGATGAAAAAATAAAACAATATAAATGGAACTTTCAAGTGTTTCTTTTTATATTTAAAGCTCTTATTTCAATAAACTGTATTTAAACATTCTTAAATAATCATTCTGTACCTTTGACTTTCTGTTTCACCTTTGGAAACAAATAGAGTAATCTCACTATAAATGTGTGCAAATAGAAAATATATAAATATATTTATGGCCCACGTCATAAAAAGGTGATCTCGGAATTGTCATTTTTACAATGATCAGTTGTGGTTCCTTTCGTTTTGTCCTGCAAGTTATTTGAGCTCTCTTCTTCTAGGCCTTTGAAGTCCACATGCAAAGAAGAGCCAAGCACACACATACTGTCCTGTGTTTCATTTTGTAAACTGCTTGATGACACCTGTAAAACAGTCCCAATGTGACTGAACAGTGGAGTTGATGTGATCCACTTCAACAAACTGAAGTCTGCTTGGTCGACTGCTGAGCTCCATGGGAATGTTGTTCCCACAGACAACGACTCCACCTCTGCAGTGCCACATCGAATTTCATGAAACCCCATGGACCTTTCCAGACTACTTGCTGATGAGGGGAGCTTGTTTTCCTCACACAACACAGCACCCTGGAGAGAAGCAGCCGCAGTCTGATCTGTTTTATGTTCTGCCTTTGTGTGCTCTTGGAAAAGTGACTCCCTTGTCTGAGGAGAGGTTGGCAAAGGAGTGCTTTGGTTAGCCTTGTGACAATCACTAGCATTTGAGCCAAGGCTCGGGGAGAAGCTGTCTGCAAAGAGTCGTGTCTGACATATTGTCTCCTTTACATTCAACTGGGTGAGAAGCTGCGCGCGAGCCTCTGGGGACAGTTTACTCAACTGGCGTCCGAGCTGAAGCTGGGTTGGGAATAGTGTTCCCTGGAGGGTTCTGTACAGGAATCTGCAGGAGAAGAATGAGCACGTGAAAAGAAATGAAAAAAGGAAATACCCAATACGTTATTAAGGGAAAATATCCAAGACAAAAGCACAACATAGAAAAATAATGCTCTACACAAGAAAGCTTGCAGATGGACAGCTCTGAATGCTGTGCTAATATTTTGATTAATAACTTAATTAGGCAGTGTAATAAATCTGTATCCTTAGCCAGTGATCCACCTTGTGATTACACAGAGTCTTTCCTCTTTCCTGATGAGGAAAGGCAATGAGGATAAGTCTGCAGAGCAAGCCTCCTACATCTAAAAATAGGCAAGTAGGTCCACAACGTAGTGTCAGAATTTGGGTACTGTGCATTTTATGTGAGATGGACTGAATCTGGAAGCATCACAGAAAATCTCACAGGGTAGCAAACCTCTGCATGGCCAGCAGGTTTGACCAACTGACTACAGTTATCCCATTCCTGTGGTCCTTAGCCAGGAGCTGTGGTCTGTTCCTGTGGTCAGGAGCACAGAATAGGTTAGACAACCTGAGTTCAAATAATTAGCTGCTGAAAGAAACTGAGCTGGCTGGTAGGCAAAACAAAAGATGGGGAGTGGAAAATGTTCTTGCTCTCCCAATCATATGCATGAAGTGCCTTTACATACAAGAAAAGATATGAGAGGAGATACAATACCTGGGCAGCAATGCAACAACTGGTGATATAATGCAGGTGAAATAAAACAGAGGGTCTCCCATCAGCCTTTCCATGGTCCAGTAGGGATTGGATGGAGGATGGCAGACTGGGCAGGACGCATTGTAAACCAGAGCCACAAAGAAAAATAAAATGATACTGAAGATGCAAGATGACCAGTGGAGAAAAGTCTAGAACAACAACCAAAAAAACCCCAACAACATAAGTATACTGATTTTTTATATTCTGAGAAATTTACTGTGACTTAATTAAATTAAAACTTCTTAATTTCTGGAGTCAAATCCATGCATAGCAAAAAGTTTAGAGCCTTGTATATTTAAAATTTCTTATTATAAATACTACACTACAAAGCTGTTTGCAGATCATATTTTAAAACCTTTTCCATGCATTTTAAAGATGCCTGCTAAAAATAGTATGTGCTGAGGCAAAGAAGCAACCATCTTATGTTTTTGAAAGGTGGTACTAAGAGAAGAATTATGTCTATGCCAGTGAATGTCTATGTAGGCTGTAGGTACCTTACCCAAGTTTTGGTTTCAATAGCCAAATGCAGGATGATGGTGAAAAGAGCTATTGTGGTTATGGGAGTTCCCCAAGAGAAGATATCCACCTCTGAATCATAGTAAGTCTGTAAGAAAAAAGACAGAATTTAGCCCAAGCTGTGTTGCCAGTTCTCCTCCAAATGCTTGAAATAGAATGGCTTAAACCAAACACTTACAAAATAGGGGATGAAGAAGCAAACCAGGCTTTGATACATAGCATCAATCATGTTCATCCAAAACATGTGTGGTTGGTACTCCTGTGTCATTAAAAAAAAAAGTTAAGAAAATCAGATCATAATGAAAATCCTATGTGCCAGGACAGGTATTTTGAGGGACATATTTCTAGGGCAGTTTTAAGGGCTTGGGAGAACGGCTTAATAACTTTGCCAATCATTTAGCTACCCTGAGGGATGAAGCATGAACAGTCTATATGCAAGTCACTCTGTCACTCTGTTCTCTGTTCTGGAATGAAAGTTTGGGTGGGTTTTGTTTGTTTGTTTGTTTGTTTTTTTTTTGGGTTTTTTTGTTTGTTTG
>VXBB01018433.1:528708-571039 GCA_013399915.1 Illadopsis cleaveri
GTTTTGTTTTTTTTTGGTTTTTTTTGGGTGTTTGTTTTCTTCTGTTTTGGAAGAGGGCGTAATTTGAATCTGATGCTCCAGCCAGGAAACATTTCTGAAGGTGCCCTATTTTATGCACTACAGTCACACCACTAACGAACATGAATAAATGGGTTCTACATCACATAAGTACAAGCACAGGGTATTTCTTGCCAGAAGAGAAAACAGAAAATGCACATGTACTTAGAGAACATCCACAACAAAGGTCTTTAATGGCAATTCATGCAGCAATATATGCTGTAAATATATATATAACATAGATAGAAATATACACACATATCTCTAAGTATGTGCATAAAATTGCTTGTTAAAATCAATATTAAATTAACATTTTGGTGTACAGAAATATACAATTGCAGGGGTACAGATGGTCATATAAGGGACTTAGATATAAGGAAAAATAGTTAAATGGCAAAATGTTTATATAATTTTGGTATATATTCTACATCTCCAACAACTGGGTTCATCAGGTCTTCTTCCTTTTGTGGAAAATATCATTGCAGACTAAAAATGGGAATGGAAAGATGCTTAGAAAGAATTATGGTGTTACTTGGCCTCCTGAACTAACATGGTTCATTACTGCATCAGGTTGCTCAGAGGGATTGTGGAATCTCCAGTGTTGGAGACATTCAAAACTGGACTAATTAAAGACTTGAGAAACCTCATCCAGGTTTAAAGCTGTTTTGATCAGGGGTCTGGATCAGATGGCCTCCAGAGCCATCTAAACTATTCTCTACTACTATAGGCCCTTTTTGAAAGAGATCCCACCTGGAACAGGATTTTTAAGTTTTTAAAATGCCTTTTTAGGTAACTATAAAAAAAATATGATCAATAGATTAAAAAAACCCCAAACCAACAGCAACTTAGAATGATCTCTGGGCCTATGAGAAATAACTGTTCTGTGAACCTGGGAGACTTCTCAGTTTTCTAGCTGAAGACAAGCAGACAACCTCCCAACAAGCCTTGAGGCATTACAAGATTTCTATCATCCTAAAAATGTGCAAGGGGAAGGTATTAATAGTACAGATCTTCCAAGTATGATACACTGAAACAGAAGAAATGTAGAAAACAGAAAATAACAGATGAAAAGGACAGAGTCTGGACTAATGGACTAAAATAAGTTACACTCAAATTCTTCTTTCATCTTTCAAGAAGAGTATCTAGCAATGCCACAACATGTGTGGGGTACCAAATACAGGTGTACACTTGGAGGCAAAAACCACTTACTGTGTCCTCTCAGAGGACAGCCTTGTAAGACACTTCTAAGGTTTTTGCCTTCGAAACGTCCCCATATAGATAGTTTTGCCAAACAGCAAGATTTTCCCACAGTACACTGTACCTGTAATTACCAGGAATGGTTTGGCTCAAATTCCTCCTGCAATTCCTTCTGTTTTCATTGTGCAATTCAAGCAGATGGGGACAAGGTGTTTTCAACAGATATTTCAGCTGAATCTGTCATCTGTGACTACTTCCCTCAGAGACTAAGTTTATCGTGCTTACTACCAAGGCCATCTTTTTCTTCTTTTTGTAAAGGACTGGGAACTGAAGTTTTGAATATGTAGTGTGAGGTTATTCTGTAAAAGCCTGTACTAGCTACAAGATGCAATCTGTTTTATTTTTGTAGTTATTTGTGAGCCTGGACCATGAAGGAGATGTTCAGTTTAGGTTGAATTAAATCATCCAGCCTTCTCTCCTGTCATGTATTAAAAACATGGCCAGTTAGGGCCTTGTTTGTTTGTGTGTCTTTTGTTAGGTGGACTTTGGGCATTTTGACTCAGATAAGAGATATAACAAAGTAATAACACTGATTTCTCAGACTGTATTTACCAGTCATTTACCCTTTGGGAGCAGGGCTGGTTTTCAGTTGAAACTGAAGATGTTGAGGAAAGAAATTACAGTAATCAAGAAACTTTTACCTCCATATTCTGTCCGCTTTTATAAAGCTGAGGCACAGCAATTAACACTTCAGCTGGCACATCCTTATCCAGCACACCAGTAATCAGTTGTGGAAGAGAAGAGAAGAATAAATTAAAGAAGATCAGATACCACTGATCAATCATTGATGAGCCAGAGAACCCGCAGTAGAACTGGTACCAGAAGAGAAGGGCCACAAACATCTGAAACAGAACAAGCAATGCTGTAAATATAACAAGGTAAGGAGGATCATCATCCCACTGTCTTCTGAAACTATTCTGATTCCAGCTGAACACGTGAACAATCCTTGTGAGGATACCTACTCTTTAACTCACTTCCTGATGCATGGACTACTTGGCTAAGCTGAAAACATCTGGCACACCTGCAAGTCTTTGTGCTGCTGGAACCTCCAATCTCAGGCATCACACACAATTAGCTTTCAGTTCAAGTGAAACCCTGAGGTGCAATTTAACTAACTGTAAAAAGCTCTCCCAACCACCACCGACCTCTACGTAAATGAGTACTGATGTCACAGCACTTACAAGACTACTGTAAGAACAAGAATTTCCACAATATCCTCTGCTGGCTGAGATGTTTTGGGAGACTTTTACTGTCTATAACAGATAAATGCAGAGCTTTTTTGCTAGACCAACATGAGATCAGCAGCAGTAAGGAAGGTGAAACTGTAAGGTCTAGAGAAGTTGTCTTAACTATTCAATCTTTGTGCTTTGACATCCAGAAAATTAGCAGTGCTGTAGAGATTCCTCAATCTGCCTTCTTCAGCTCTATGAAGAAATCAGCTGCATACACAGCTGCAGAGAGGTTGTTCATCTATTTGGGTTCAGATTTGATATTGTCAATGGGTATCTTGGAAACATCCAGCACTGGGGGTGGGAGTACAGATGTTCAGCATCATTCAGGATCGAGCCTTAAAACTGATGCATCTGAACACCACCACATATTTCACTGCTGTACTTCAACAGGCAGCTCTCCACTCAGTACAGCATAACTTAAATCTGCTTGCTATTTCTGACTCAAGCAGCAGCTCAGATCACAAAGTTGCTTCATTCTTCTGTGTCTGAAAGGGCACTTGCATGCAGCCCCTGCTCTGACCCCAGAATGTATTTTAACATGCTTGATTTAACAAAAAAGACACTTCACTAATCCTCTAGCACCCTTAGGTATTCTGGTGATGTTCAAAATTTTGAGAAAATGATGGTTTTCTTCTGATAAAAATTGGGGATTAGATTAAAATTGGAAAACAACTTTTACAAAACTGAAAGCCACTTCTTTACTGATGGACAAAATCCAGTCTCCTGCACACAATTCATATATTGCCCTCTGAAGCAAACAGAGGTATGAGAGCTCTAGCTCTCCTCTTTTTCTTGCTTCTTCATATGCCTTGCTCCCAAGGTGATTTATAGCTGTTGCAAGTGAGCAAATATATGTGCCTGCCAGTGACTCCCACCCAGCTGGCGGTATTCTTGGTTTCCTTGTTAGATTGTTTTCAATCAATCATCTTTGTACTCCAAGATCAATGCAAAGGGCCTTTGTTGAGGCCAAGGAGTTGAGCTGCTGCTGGCTTGATGCCCAGTGCTGGATTGAGTTCTGTTTCATACACCAGAGAGGACACAGACTCGTCGTCTGTTCTTTACTACCGTGTGCTTTCTTTCTAATGAACTCTTTTGATTAGTTGGAAATAAGATAAATCAAGAAAAAACCCTTCCCAGTCTCCACATCTGAGACACAGAGAGTACTCAAATTATCTCAAGGCACTAGGAAACATGTACAGTGATTCATAAACAATGATGAGATACAGTCAGGAAGAGAAAACATACTCAACTGCTACTTGGGACCAATGCTGGATGGCTTTGGCATAGAAGACTCCTGTATCCAGCCAGCTAAATCCTGCAAAACTGCTCTGTAAAGAAACTTTTCTTCAGCAGTGCTTGTTATTTGTGTTACCTAATTTGCACATTCAGCAGCACACTGTAGCTGTTATGGAGTGGGTCCCGTATTTCTGCAAATGGCAGCCAGCTGTCTTTCAGCTCTGCAAATTTCTTTGCAGCTTATTTATAAACCATTTGAAGGCTGACCTAATGCTCACTTAGCACAAAATAAACCCTGGAAACATGTGGTGCCATAAAGCTGCCAAGTCAAACACTTACTGCATTTTTGTAGAAGAAATACAGCACCATGTTGGCGAGTCGGGAATAACACCAGTGGCCATGAACAAGTAAAAGCTTCTCCAAATGCCTGAACCTTGGGATCGCAAAGTCACTCGCCATCACCGCCTTTAATGAAACAAAGGTTGGAATCATTATTGTAAAGCACCACCCTCAACACTAGCAATGAATCTAGTCATCTTCTTGACTCCTACAGTCAGTGGAAGTTGTACTCATGAAGAATGAAATTCATGACAGTGCTTATGAAATGCAGCTATTGCTGCATAGATTTGAAATACTCAAGAACAAACACAGTAGCTCGGCAGGACATGCAAGGCAACCCTGTCCTCACTCGGAGGAGATCACAGCCTACATTGCAGATGGTGACAAGCAACAACAAAAAGCAAGACGTGGGAGAATGGCTGGCAGTTGCAGTTGCACGAGCATGAAGGCTCAGGGTTCATGTGTGAAGACATCGGTGGCTGTATCTTTCTCTGTAAAAACTACAGTGTGCTTACAGGGAAAAATGAATTTCCAGAGAATAAGATAAAATCAGCACAATTAAGTGGTTGCATCATAATGATTTGACTTTAAAAGACAAAACAATAAAAATATTAGTTTTAATTTAATTTGCAGACCTGGTTTATACAGTTTACTTGGCTCTCCTGAGATATCAGTATTTTGAGGGATTTTTTAAATCACACATTTTCTGTAACTGTGTATAAGAAAAAAATCACATTACATGAGAATCCTCTGGGACTGTACAGACTGTCAGATGGCACTGACAAAATGAATCACAGTTTCCCTCTAATTCTGACTAAATTTCTGGGCACTGTACATTAGATGAGACCTACTTGTGTTATCATGGTTGTTTCATCATTCTCCTTATCCCTAGGATCACACTAAGATTTAATTTAATATTATTTTCCATTTCATTTTCTATTTTGGTATCACCTTTTTTTCTCACAATTCAGTTCAGCAAAAACAGGAGGAAAGGTGAAAACCTCCAAAGGAGCAGTATCTTCCTTACACTCTGCTGGGTATACTTTGGCTGTATTTTTTAATGAGAGGCATATTTCCTTTTAAGTTTTCCTAATTCTCTTTCTTGGTAAAACATCAAAAGGGTTCAGTTTTCCCAAGCAGGTGCTTGTAAAAGCTATTAAAACAAACTCTAAAACAGTATGCAAGAGAAGGTGTAAGAATGCATTGCAATTTAAGCAGTAGATATATATATATAAAGACTGAGACACTTTTTAATATGTTGACACATCCTAGGATTTCTCAGGTACTAAGACACACTTGTTATTACTTCCCTGCACAGAAGTCTGATTTGTCTTGCAGACATACAGCTATCTTGCAGTTTGAGGAGAACACAGCTATGCTATGTCTGCTTCCTTGTCCTCCAACCCATCTCAGCCTATTCCAATGTCAAAACAAAACCGTTAGCTTCACTTGTGCTTCTAACACAGTAATTCTTAGCAGACTGTGAGAAGTGTCACGATTTTTTTCTTTTTTAATTCCATTTTTATTATGGTGAGGAACACAGAGAGAAAGATATATTATCCAATTACATTTGCATGTTTACTTAGGCTCAAAATATCCACTTGATTTTCACATTTTATTTTTTTTTTCTTCCAGCTCCACATGCTTCCACAGAATGTGGAAAGAAAATAAATCAGACAATACTGCTGTCTGAGGCATCTAAATGCTCAACTCCTTCTGAGCACCTGTGTGTGTACAATTCTGACAGCTGTTTATAGTGAAGCGGTCTCTGCAGTTCCTTAGGACTTGCAGTAAGGGATGGGATCTATAAACATTTTCCACTCTGCTGAACTTTCATTTAGAAATAAAACCAGGTAGTTTAATGAGGTAATGAGAAAATAGCTTTCAGACCTGGATACACTGCAAAAGCCAAGGGGATTTGAGGACTGGTTATTGTAAGTGTATGTGCTCAACTGAAAGTGGCATAAAGGGGCAAGGAGTCAAAAAAAAAATGCTATGAGCAGTCCATGTCTGCATTAGGAAAAAAAGTGATCTGAATTAACATATAGATGACAGCGCTTATTGGTATGTTCATAAAAGGTGGTAAGACCCAAGAAAAAAGTTTGCAGCAGACTTCCTTGAATTGATAGGTTTGGAGGGGAGCCCACAAAACCAGCCTTCTCTGAGCTCTCTGGAGCTTGGACTACCTGCAGTGATACTGCAGAAGTTATGCAGGATTTGAAGATGTATACATAATGAAAAGTGTATGATAAATAAGAAAAATATCTACTGACTTTTCTCCAGTGACATGTCCTAGCTTGTGCTGATCTGGACTCCAGAAAATACATAAAGTAGATACCCAAGTTCATAGCTCACTAAATTTTTGTTTCATAAGTTCATGTGTTGACCCAAATAAATTACAGCATTCATGAAATCCCATGAAATAAAACTCTATAGCTAACTTGTGCACTGTGTGAAGGAGGCCTCTCTTCCCTTTTGAGCAAAACATCCAGCCAATGTTGCAAAAAATACAATTTGGGTCAGAGAACCACCCACTGGTAACTAAGTTAAGGAGCATGCTCATCTGCTCAGGTCCTCAGGATGGAAACACTTCCCACTTTCCCTGTAGAGCTATTTGACATATACTCAGCTACTCTGTTTTCTCATGCAATCAGCCTGCCCAAATACAAGGCAGGTTGTGGAAATGAGGTATCCTCATTCTCTGTGTCTTACTGCCACGTCTGGTCTTAACACTGCAACTGATCTGCACTAGCAGTAGAGAAGGCTGAGATAATACATACATCTTATACATCCTCTCTTCTGGGGATGAGAGAAGTGCCTCTTACACAGTGGTAAATGGCAGTAATCATAGGTGGAACACATCCAGAAGACTACAAGGCAACCACCTTCATCCAGCTATTCCCTGTGACTGGAAGTGTTGCCAAACCAAATAAGGTTTGCTACAAGGTGTAAGGAGTAGTGGTTCTGCAACGGGCCACAATTTCTACTTTCTTTATTGTTTTGCTGCCTGAATAAGCTGAGTGAGTGAGATGTGTGGGTGTCTGGGCCAAGGGTCACCACCACACCATGCAAATAAGCTACATAAATTGTATTGGCCTGTGCACCCACTCCACAGAAGTATTCCCAAGCACTACAGGAGAGAGAATAAAAGCCAGAACAAGATGAACCTTATTTCCTAAATAATGCATAGCTGAGCTTCTTTTCTGCTTTAAACAATTACTTAGCTAATTATTTCTTTAATCATATTGCTTAGAGGGATCTGCCAAGTTCAATTTTCTCAGAAGGCAGAGTGTGTGTAAACTCATCACACATCTCAGAACAAGCGTGAGCTCAAACTCAAGCTCAAAGAACCCTTATAAGACACAACTGGTACTCCTCAGCACAACTTGCTGCTTTTCCTTTATCTGTTCTGACTGTCCAGAGGCAGTCTGAACAATCTGACCTGTGGAAAGTGTCTGTTTCACACCCTCCTGGGAGTGCTTTCCACTGGATGAGCAACATTACCTGCATGCCTTCTTGACCAGAGATCCCCACACCAACATCTGCCACTTGGATCATGCTGACATCATTAGCGCCATCACCTAAAGATGACAAAATGCAGTTTTGTTGTCACTAGCAGACCAACAACAGTTGGCAGCAACAGAACAAAGGAAAAGCAGTAGTTATTCAGTATTGGTTGAGTATAGTAAGATATTTACTAAGTGTTGGTTGGGTATAGTAAGGGAGATGTGTGGTAGAAAAAGATACACCTTTAGAATATAAGGTTCAAAGCTTGCAAAGTTTCCAAGACATTCTGATCTTTTTAGACCTTTTTATCACAGCAGAGTAACAATAAAACGAATCCATCTCTTTCTAACAATACCTAAAATTCAGGTGTCAAGCCTGAACTGCACCAGCAGTAAAACAGTAGAAGGCTGAGAATAAGGATCCCCAATACTTCTGCTTCCTGATTAAGAGTCTGCCTGCAATCAGGTATGACTAAGAATTAAATGTGCAAGAAGCCCTAAAGCTAATGAAAATGTCTAAACTGTAAAAATACTTATACAAGTTAAAAAGTAGATGAATGAAAAAAAAAGTCAAGAGAGTAGGGTTGACCAGACCAAGATCTTTAACACACTCAAAACTGGTAGATTTAATTGGAATGGTTGCAGAGCCACCACCCCCTACTCTGCTTCCAATCATGATACCACAAGTGATAGGCACCATAGACAGGACACCAGAATGAGATATGTATCTAGTTCTTAACCTCTTAAATTTACAGCCAGTGTACTAATAGAAAATGATACTGTATAAGCTTATGACAAGACACTTGGTTTTAAACTTCAGTGGCTGAGGTGCACACCACATGTCACCAGTTTCCCTGCTGTTGGCACGTGTTAAGAGTGGTGTCCGCCCACCAGACAAAGCTGATGTCTTTGTGATTGTTTGATACAACCCAGGTTAACTCATGTTGGTTAAAAGGGAGGATGCATACAGCTAGGCTTTAAGCCAGAGCAGGAGCTTAAGCTCAACTCGTAGGCTCAAGATGCTCAGAAAGAATGAAAATACAAGCTGCCCAGTCTCTACGAGTGTTTTTAAGCATTCTGGAGAATTCAAGTTAATGACCCAGATGTTTTTTACAACATGTGCAAATGATTATGTCCACAGTCAGTTAGCCAAAGACATAAATTGAGTAGGAGGGAGGCATATTTGAGCAAGATATAATACATTGAGCATGAAGATTGTGATAATCAGCACATACTTGGTGATGTCGATGTCACACAAGTCTGGCAATTATTATATGTACTTAGAGTTTCTCATGGGCAGGTCCCACCCACATACAATTAACTAACACAGATAGATGAAAGCAAGAGTATTTGTGACAGTACGTGCTGAAATCTTACCTGCTAATGAAACATGAACCTAAACATGAGATAGGGAAAGAAGAGCTGGTTGACTTGTGTAAAAATCATAGAAACATGGAAGATCCTGTGAAACTTAAGACAGATGGACTGCCAAAGTCTCCCCATTGCCAACTGAGTGATTAGGTGGGAAGAAGTGTAAGAGCTGGCATGACACCAGCTGTAATCCACTCTTGGTAACAACAAGGCCAAGTCACAGCCTGGGCTGTATGGCTGACTTGTGATGATAAACACAGAGCCTTGAGTTTAAGCATGATCAAATGAAGCAGCACTGAGCACAATTTTTCTGGGTGTAATACAGTGATTGCAAAATGGTGTTTTGCACAGCATAAGATAACCCAGTTCTTTACAGCTGTGTTCAGACATGTCAAAACCTCTTAGAATAACTGGGTCCTGATTACCTAACTTCTGTAAAAGAAATCCTTAATACTACTCCAGAGTTCTATCCTGGTTTTGAGTAAATATGTTAGAATAAATATATCAGAATTGTCCAACATGTTTTCACACAAAACTGGAAGGCTATTTCAGTTGTGAGGCAGCTGGGAGGGTCCTACTGCATGTCAAAAAAATCAAAATTTTCAAGACATAGTATGCATCAAGGCAGGCTGGTATAAACTGAGGTATTTACCTATTGCCAAGGTCATTGCTTTGAGTTTGTCTCTGACTAATTTCACTACCATGCTCTTTTGGAGTGGGGTAGAGCGACAACACAGTACTGAACGGCATCGCTTGGCTAGTGCAAGAAATTTATCTTCTAGCGCAGGTTCCAGGGCATAAGCTAGAGTCCTTCCATCAATGACTAGGCCCAAGCTGGAAAGCACAGAGGAAGAGGGTGGATAGAGAGGGGTGAACCCAACAGTCATGTTTCCAGTAGCTCCGTCTGTTGGGTTTGAAAATTTAGACTCTACGCATTGCAGACACTGTTCCAGCAAGACAGCACATGTCTCCTGAAAAAAAATGCAAAATAAAAATGCTTGAGAGAAAAGAACAAGTATTCAAAGACTTCTGCTTGCTGTATGTTTAGGCATAACTAATATGGGGAAGGTATTATTTGCTGTGCTGTTAAAAGTTTTAATTTCTAATAATCTTCTACTTGTTCTGAACACACTTAATTCTTGCAGAAGGTATGACAACAGTAAAGATTAGAAAGGCTTAAAATCCAATTCTTCTTTAACATGCACTTTTGTATGCTAAATTAATTTCTTTTAGCTCCTTCTCAGAATAACAGTGCTGGGAAATGATATATAATTGGTACCAAGTTAAGTATGGTGATGAACACCATTATGGTGATGAACACCATGTATACGCCCACAACTCAGATCAAAGAGCTATGCATTGTTAAAGGCCAATTAAAGGTTATTTAAGCTGAAATCTCTCTCCTAGCCATACTCAACTAGAAGATGTTATTGAGAATATATGAACATTCAAAAGAAATGCTATTGGTCTTACAGCAAAGTATGACTAAAAAGAAAAACCATGGAAAATTAATTTACCAGTTCAGTTGATACACCCAAGAATAGAAAATGCTGTTATCTTTTCTTCCTTTTTGAAAGAAACTGGAGCTGAATACTGATGGCCTACTTCTCCTCTGCTGAAGTCCAATTTTGATACCCCATAAAACGACTACAGCACTATCAGTCTGGTTCCTTGTATGTTAGACTGTATCAGAAAACTCTTTGTGACTGCTTGCAACAAGTTGAACACAGGAAAGATAAGTAATTCAGAAGGATTAGAAAAGGTCTGTTAGGAAGCAAGGCATTACTGTAGGTGTGGTTTTCTGCCTCTCACTGTTAGCATCAAAATTTAAATATTGCTTCTATCTCCAGAGAAAAAGCCGCCTGAGAAAACATGAATCACTGAGTTATCTAAATACTACATTTCAGTGGCATAAAACAAAGCACAAATTCTCAACAGGTTATCAATTGCTTTCTTGCTCAATGTGTATTTAAAAACAGGTTGCTTTTTAGATCCATTAGTGCCAATAAACAGAATTAGGGATGTTTTGAGAATGCATACCAATAGAAAAGTGATTTATGCTGCTATGGCATATTTTCATTCATGGTAGAGTTCACTACACACAGTTACATGTTTTCAGTAAGGTTATGATACATGAGGCTATGGTTTAGAAGCATGATTCACTGAAAAGTATTTAAAGACATGTCCTACCTGGAAATTATAGCTGAAGCAGGAAAAGAAGCAAAAAAAGAAAAAAAAAAAAAAAAAAAAGAGGAAAAGGAAAAAAGCCATCAAACTTTAATTGCTTTTAATTAAAACTTTTAATCAAATTTTCAACACGTTGAAAGTAAAGAAAAACTAGTTCATTAGTCAACTTGTATATTGGATCTGCTTACTGGTGATTCAGCATTCAAAGTGATGATTTCTTCATCGTGATCTAGTAGCTTGCAGGCATATGCAATATTAACAGCTGTTTCTTGCTTGTCTCCAGTGAGAACCCAAATCTGCAGCCCAGCTTTGCGCAAGCTTGCAATGGTTTCTGGAACACCATCCTGCAAACGGTCCTCTATGCCAGTTGCACCTAAGCACATAAAAAAAGCAAAATATTCCGTATTAAATGAACACCTAAGGTTGCCCTTAAATTTTAAGCTTAGATTAAAAAAAAACCAACAAAACCCAAAACAACCAGCAGCCACTTTTACTGGAAGACAGCTAAACTAGCAACGGTTGCAAGATTTGGGCAGCTTTTTAGGGGTATTGGGGAGGAAGAAAGGAAAGTAGCTATGGTAAACAGTTACATTAACAATAAACAACAAATCCAGAATTCAAAATGTCAAAAGCAACCAGATGCCACTCCTAGTCCCAGAGGTGCACAAGACTTATTGGCTCTATATCTCTATATGCTCTATATCTACGTCATTTCTGCTGAATGTTGGTAGAGAAGCTATTGGTTCTTGGAGATCATTTCAGTTCCTAAAGGTCAGCAAGAAGAGAGTGGGTCACTAGGAACTTTGCAGGGAAGAAACAGCTGGACTGCAGCTTGGCAACAGCAGACTAAACTGCAAACATAAACCTTTTTGTGCCTTTTTGCTGCTCTTTGCTCTTGCAGAAAGACACTGGTGTCCAAATGAGATACAGCAGAGAGTAAATAAATCTGTTGGCCATGACATGAGAGTAAAATGTGTATTTTCATGCTTTCAATGCATCTTTCTAGCTGTTATAAGAAACTGGGTATCTGTTTTATGCTTACATAAATCAGTTGAATGAGAAATGATTTTCACATATATGAAAGGTGGTGAAACGCCACTCAGGACCAAGCTCAGTGTCACCACTGGTACATTAGTGCTTCACTAAATGTCAGAGAGACTTCAACGTGAGGAAATGCAAGCCCTGACACTAGAAAAAGAGGAAGTAACAGACATGCAAGTTACCTGGAACAACCGGAAAAACAAAATAAACTTTTCTTAGCTAATTGTTTCTTCTATGTTTTTTTCTCGGGAAAAAACAATAAACAATAGAAGTCCCCTTAAGTCTGAGCACCAGTCATTTACATGAAAACACATTCTTAGGGCAATTTTGGGAAAGCTATTGCTATCCAAATAAAGAAAAATATATTCCAGACTGACTTTTTATTTCCACAACCTAATGATGACTGATCATTGCAAGCTACAAACCACAGTATGCGGTTCTTGGGGAATGACTGAACTGATAGTTTACTATTGGCCAGAGCTCACTTATTTGTCTAGCAGCTCTATTTCACTTTTTTTTTTTTTCCCCCCACCTCAGACCGCAGCCAGGCCCAACAGGTACACCCATGGTGGGATCTTGGTTGGTCTGGTTCAAATTAGGCAACTCATGCCCCCCTTTAAGTCAGAAAAGAGAACCAGACACTTCAAGAGCATGATTCATCTAATCTTAAAGCAGATATCTAAGTCAGACCAAAAGAACTACACTTTTTTTGTCTCCCCATTAGTTTTACGTTGAGATTTAGAGATCTGCAGTAGATGCATTAAAGTTGGATGAGGTGGGTCTGTCTCCCAGAGACAGGCACGCTGGCAAGGTCGTTTTCTCCCACAGTGTTATGGCTGTCCCAGTTCCTTTGCCAGAGAAAGCAGTTGGATGTATGGAGTACCAGTGTACATAAATTTTGTATTTTAGAACCTCAGTGCTTTCAACATCTCAACTCAAAAGAGTATGACTTAGTCTTGCAATACTTTTTACATACACTGATTTTAACTGCGACCCCTTGCCACAGAATACACAGGCCCCAAGTGTGTATGCTGAACCTGATGTATATGGAAGTTGATGCCTCTCACAGATGCAGTTTGTGAGCTTTGCTTTAGGTGTGTCTCTGGGGCCCCTGGAATCAGGGAAGTCTCTGACTTGTTGAAGCAGCACTGAATTAATGAAATTCTGTAGACAGCTTGCGCCAAGTCCTCTTCTTGTTTAGAGCAGCAGTTCCCATTTATAATATTGTGTCAAATTCATCCCTGGTATTACTCCACTTATTTCACTAGTGATAAAATATTGGCAGGAGCAAGAAAAACAGGGTATGTCTTTTATGTTAATTATATCCTATTCCTTTTGTGGCGCTGCACATGACAGCCATGATAAAGTCCCACAGAAGCCAATTTCTACACTGTCAGAAACAATTTAAGGGAAAGAACGGATTTCATAGCCAAGCTTTCAGAATTTTTATCGCATTTTAATTTCATGTCCAGCTCTGATTTCATTACCTAGCAGATGAAGATTCTTCTCTATCCGCAGTGCTGACTGAAACAGCAGTTCTTCGCGATTTTCAATAGAGGATTCTGCTTCTAAATGAGTTTTTAACCAACAGCCATACTCTTCCTTGCTGAGAACCTATTAAAAGAGTATGTGAGGGCACACTCAATATGATGAAAAGGCACTCATACTTTACTGAATAAAATGAAAAAGAAATTATGAATCAAGAACAATAAAATAATAAATACCTTCAGTAATCTTTGTCAAGAGTCTCCTTAAAAGCAAACTAAAAGTCTGCATTTACTTACTCTTTTTGCAATACAGAGGGTCCGCAGCCCATCTACCGCATAAAGATCAAGGTAATTCTGGGTTTTGCTTCGGATTTTTTTTTGATGTTTGCCTCGAGGGTCATCTAGATAAGAATAAAACCATAAATTACTCGTTGAAAAATAACAGCAGCTGAATTGCCTCAGAGAATAAAAACTTGTATATAGTACTCACTGTACCAGCACTTTATATCTGATACTTTTAAAGAGATGTTGATATTTCCTGGGAAACTCAAGTAAAACATTCCATTTAAAAAAAAAAATTGTCTTTTTGTTCCCTTTTCTGTCTTCCTTCTTCAAAGAAATCACTGTGAGAAAGACCTTTTGTTTTACTCCTGAAGTATTTCTTTTGCCTGAATATATTAAGAAATCATGATAATCTTCACAGCAAACATTACTGTCAGAAATAGAAGCATGATTTCAAACACACTACTAGCAAATGTTTTTCCACTTCTCCGCAGCTCATCATGTGCAGAAAAACAACACTTAAAAATAGCACTCAGTCTTCTACCAAGGCTAATATCTTGAAAGAAGTGGAAACAGTGCTCTGTTTTATATATTGAAGTGCATGAAGGTCCTTTTGTCTGTTAGTGCTGTACTGATACTTCCTATCAGCCTGAATCAATGCAAGAAGTTCTGGGTATGACTGTGATTTCCTTTAGAGGAGAATTTGCACTTGCAGACCTCACAGAGAGCTTCTACCTCAGATGTATCAGCAAAGCTTCCACTTAGCTATACTCTTCACTTAAAGCCATGTGCAATTACTCAAAATGAGGATTGAGCATCTGTTTTTCTCTCTTCAGCTGGGACTGGTGCAGTGTGCTCACTCTGTGATCAACATAGAGTCATAAATACGATGGCAGCACATTTTGTTCCATTTTATTACATGAAATAATGTCTCCAGAAATTAAAAACAAGTGATAATGCACCTTTTTTAATCATCTAGGATCGAGACAAGTTTATGAAAAATGTACTGTAGTAATAATCTTTAATAATATAAATTTCAAGGTTAGCACTTAAGTAAATGTACAAGGGGGTACATTTTTAGACTGGAACCATTGAGTGAGAATGGTTTTCCTACTCCCTGATGTGATACACTTTTTTTAACTTAAGACTGAATATTTTTGGGGGATGTAGAATCATATCAGGATACAATTCTGTAACTGGAGCTGTTCCTAAGTGCAGTATTTGAGTTACTGGCACTTGCACAGTAACCAGTCACTGAGTCAGGTGACCACTCCTCACCAGAAATCTGGGTACGTCAAGAGACCTACTACATACTCAGTTCAGCACTGAATGTGCTCACCTCTCATACTGAGAGCCTATGGGCACTATGCCACTATATTGAGCACTTAATACAGGCATAGAAATTAGATGGCACAAGTATCTTACTGTTTATACTTTTCAGTGCCCATTTACCCAGTGTGCACTCATACTGAATTTGATCTTGCTATATGTTGACTGCATACATATATCTGTCTATGAAGTTATATAGCATTCAGCACTTTCACATTTATACAGCAGCAGAGTGCATAATTTGGGCTTTCAAATGCTCCAGCACAAACATACACATGTATAGATTTTGTAGGCATAAAGGAACTGTGACCTCGGAATCCAAATATTCTGGGTTTTGTTTCATTTATCCCGACCATGCATCAGAACATTTTACTCACTGCACAGCTGTTTTCTCACCTTTGAAGAATTTTCTACCCTCTCCAGGTCTGCAAAGCATACGTACACAGTTGTTCCTAAGGGACTCTGAAGATTGTGGTATTTCCTGCATATGTTCATTTCAGTTCCATCTGATTAAGGTCATGTGGTGAATGCTGACTGGTAGGAATATTCTCATGGGCCTCTCCATCTACCTATTAATACTACCTATGCTATTACCATTGATTGTCTCAAAGGGACAATACGGATATATTATTCCAGAAGGACATCCCTACAAGTATTATTTGCAATTGGAAAGCCCTTTCTTACACTGTATATAGAAATATGCATATAATATGTTATGCAGCAGCCTAACACAGTTTCATGTTGCTACTTTTCTATTAGTGCATTATAACCTTTTTGGCACATGTGACTGCTATAAAACGTAAGAATTTTTTTTCTGGGAGAGGTACTGCAGCAAACCTTCTTTGAGGCTTCTTGTGTTAGTGAGGGTTTTTTTAACTTTAGAACAATAAAGCAGACAAGCATTCTTCCTAATTTATTGTGATGCATTAACATTCTAGAGAAAAATGCCTTATTTTTTTGCATATCCCACATGAAATTATCTTATGGGAGTGGCTATTTCAGTGGCTCACTGACTTCAAATGATGCAAACTTCAATAGGCGCTTAAACACATCAAAAGCTGTTTCTATCCCTTTAACGTTAAATTCTTTCTATCCCTTTAAGGTTCAGCACTTTAGATCTGTCTGAATACCACAGGTGCTAATGCAGTGATCATGCCAAATGATAATCCCTCCTTCAATGAACAAAGACAGCAACTCTCTACAAGTAGAGATATGTATACTATATTTTGTGCAAGTTCTCATTTCTAGCATATCAATGACAGCTAAAGCCTCTCATAGTTCATGTGCCTCATCAGTCCTACCCTGAGATTTATCTTGTGCTCAGAAGTTAGAATGGGGGAAGGAATCTCTTGCAGACAAAATCCAGTCATGGAGATGGTTTTTAGCTGGGATGCAGCGTCTGCTCTGAGCAGTGTGACCACATGCACCATTGTCAGTGAAAAACAGCAAGGAAGTCTCCTCCAGAAGAATGATAGAGAGCTAGTGGCCTTCTTCATTTCCTTCCATAATCTTGAGCTGCAGAAAGCCAGCACAGTCATTGTTTTCTCAATGATTTATGTTCACAGTTCCTGTGCAAGCTGGGTATTGACTCAAACAGTAACTTTCTTATTTATGAACATGGTGACTGTTGAGATAAAGTAAAAACAATACACTCTTGGGAATCATTTCAAGGCATTTGGAAATATCTGCTTGCTATCAGAACACACTAGGTTCCACAGTCTTAACTAGATATACAGGCAGAGCAAATGGAGTCAATTCATAATCTTTTTAAATTTTGAAGCTCATGACGATTTATATTTTTCTATAAGACACAAAGAAGCTAAAACATAATACTTCTGCTACTGATTTCAGGCTGTTTTTCTTGTCATATTCTAAAATACTCTTCCTCCCAAACAGGAATCTTTGTTTCACGCCATGCCATGTTTGAGGTGGGAGATTAGAGACATGGTGCTGCCTTGGTCCTTCAGTCTAAGGGCACAAGTCTCAAGACACATGCTTGAGTAGTGTACAATTAACACGTCCCTGAAGCACTGAGAGAGCAAAAACCAAGCTGTGGGATTAGTTGTCATGTCCATTCACTTTTTAGTAATTTCCTTAAAATGATAAATGATTGAATTCTTGTAGCATTACAGCTCCACTCACACACACGTTCCACCATCACCAGCGAACTGGATAACACCAATGACAGATCCCACAATAGAGACAACAGCCACAACATAAATCTTTTGAGGCTTCCTCTACATCCATTGACACTAGGATACTACAGGCAGAGACAGCGAATTCAGTTCCAGGAGTAAAAGATACTCAAGAGAAATGTCAAATGTTTTTCAGACAGATCTGCTGAAACATACAGAATTACTGAAGTCAGCAGGGGCTTAAGAGGACTAGAAAAAAACAAGGGGAACTGCTTATGATGTTCTAGTGGCTGCACTTTACATTGCTTGCAAAAGCAAAGCACACCAGAACTCACAGTTCAATTTGGGCTAAAAAAACCCCAAACAAACAAAAAACCCAAACCAAAACAAAAAACTTCCGGCACAATTTCAGAACCACTCACAATTTGCTTGCCTGTAATGATGGTGGAATCTGTATTTGCCCAGCTACAGACATTGCTCATTCCCACAGTGACCTTCAGGAACTCTGCTTCTCTGAGATATATCACCTTTGATAATGTCACCATTTTTAAATTTTCTAACTGGCCTTACTGTTTTTACCTAGCTGAGTCCTAGACCTGCCTGAAATTTCCCTGAAAATTCCTTGATCCATTGAGTCTACTGTGAATGGACACTGCAGCTTTGAACACAGTCTGTTACATGGTGGCAAAAAATTTAAGACCTGGTATAAAATATTTTTTTCTTTTCTAAAGGCTCAGTTCTCATTCTGAGAACTCACTTCCAATCATTATTTTCTAGGTATTAGAAATTTTCAGTGCTAAAATGCTCTATTAGTAGTTCGGAAGGAAAGATGTTTCCATAGATGCTCTACGTGCCTTCTGTGATATCAGATCTTTGCTAGAAAATTATTCATGAATACTTTGTTGTTAGTTAAGGACAAGTTGTTCTTAATTTTTTTGGCTCAGCTTTGATTTATATGGCTGAAACCAGAAAACTAACGCCAACATTTTTCTGTGTTTCGTTAAACTAAAATTACACAATATAAGCCTTTCACAATTGTTTACTCCAACTAATGTCAAAGTAACCACAAAGTCAATACATTAGTGAAACATGGGAAGTACCTCTAGCACTTTGGGGCTCTGTCCATTCATATTGAGGTAATCTTTAAACACTGGATGAAATTCAGTGTTGAAAGTACAGTAAATTAGATGCAAACTGATTAATGCAAACTGAAACCCATGAGTCTCCTCTAACTTCTGAAAACTTACAGGATTTGTCTTGAAATCAATTGGTTACAATTAGCTACTTAATGGTGTCCCTGCTTCCTAGGACATTTGGGTGCTGGAGAATTCTTCAGGCTTTAGGGAAATTCCACGTTCACAGCTACATGTCTACTGCTTGCTAGTCAACTATGTATTTGAAGCCAGGATTTCTTGTCTGAACAGCATCTCTCCATCTTTTGCCACAACTTTTCTGTTTTGATGGCTGATTGATTCACATTGCCCTTTAGCATCATAGTTAAACATGAAAAAATGTCCTGATTAATGCAACGCATTTCAGCAAAAGGATAAAAGGGCTTAAAAATGAAACAGAGGGAAGCAGCAATAAGAAGTACTTCAGTTTCATAAAAAATACTCAACTGTCCAAGCATTGCCAGGCACGTTTTTCTAAAGAAATGTAAATTTCTTTGGCCAAGTTGCAAGAAATTCCTTTAAAGTAAAGCTTGCTAGTAGAAGATCTTCTATAGAAATTATCTTCACTCATTCATGTGAAGTAAGGAACCAGTAATTAGTTACAGAAAATTTACAATAATTACAAAGTATTATAAAAGAAGGTAATGGTTGCCATTCTACAAAATGAAAAGCAGGCAAGTCCACTTGCTAGACAAGGCAGTAAGATATGATTAGATCTTCAGCAACTAACTGCCTCCCAACCCCCTCAAAGGTAAGTAAGAGTGTACCTGAAGAGCAGGGGAGAAGAAGATCCATAACAACTGAATCTGCTCCTTTAGTGTAAACATTTATTTCATCTGTGAGAGGATGCCTGACCACTACTGACATCCTCTTCCTGACGGAATCAAAGCCCAATGTATGTAATACTTCAAAGCTTAAGGTTCCCAGGTGAGGTAGCTCCACTGATACCTGGTCAGATAGCCTTCCAACCAGAGAACAGTTATATGCCCTTGCTGCATAGACAAGAGCAGCTTCATCTGGACTCTCTGCTTCATAACGGAGTTCTCCTTCCTCAGGTGCACCCCCCACAGCCGTCCTGCCTTGCTGGGAGCTGTAGCCATTGTTATTCATCTGTGCAGAGTATGCCAGCTTCTCTTCCAGTTTTAATAAAGTACTATCTGTAGATGTACATGAAAGCGTGCTCAAACCAAATCTGTGTATTGATTTGCTTGTAGCTAGACTAGAGGAACTGCTGCTGTTAGATCCAGAGGTCAAGCGACTTGGAGTGAATCTTCGTATGAAGTCTTCAATGGTTTTTACTGGAGATTTTAGTTCAGATCGGTCTCTAACCTTGAGAAGAACAAAACCCACCAATGAACAAACGTCAAAGAAAAGCTGTACAAGAATTCTGACACTGTTAGTCAGTCTAAGCATCTCCAACTAAAGAGTAAAATTTTTTTGAGGCAAAAAGTAATGGTATTTGTATTTTGAGAAAGGAAGGTAAATGGACAACACTGACTCAACAACAACAACAAACTCACTAGAACTTCAGAATTATACCTGTGTATGAAAGCACATATGTTTGCATTAAAACAGTTTTTTCTTCTTTCACCTCCTCAGATATGACTAAAGGATAGTCTATCAACGTTGCACCACCACCATCAGCAGTGCATACTAAAAGCTACCATTAGTCTGAAACCTTGTCATCCTTTGTGCATATTCAGTTAAGGTAGTGAAAAAAAGGTTAATGCAGTATTTTTCTATTGAGAAGAGTGGTATCTTGTAAAAGTAAAGTTTAATGAGAATATGCCAATGCTGAAAATATTCTCAAAAGACACATGTTGTGATAATTTCCTGTCTCTTTCAGCATTGAAGCATTTTGCTTCAGACTTATCATTCATCTCAGTTCACACAAATCTGTTCTAAAGATACAGTAGCATTACTAGTAATAGCATATTCATAGTAATATATATTATATTATTGTGTAACACTGTAGTATTCCTGAAACAGCAGAACTGAGCATTCTCCAAATGTTTCCTTGGCACAAAATCACATCATTTTGCAGACTAGTTCACTTTTTATTCCAATCTGGAACAGAAGCAAAGAGCAGAATTTTCTCCAGAATGGAAATTCCAGCTGCTGGCGAGCTTTAATATTACATTCCATTATAGTTTTGTCTTACAGATCATCTTGGGATTGCGTCCTTGAAATTCTCATTCATCAATGACACTACTTAAAGGCCAATTTAAGCACTAACGATCATTATTTCTCATAATGAGCTTAAGATGCATCTTTTACATAATTTGAAAGTTTTAAGTGATGTTTTTCAAGTGTGTTTCTCTTTTTAAACTTTTAAAAAATGTCTCAACCTTTTCTTAATTTAATCCATACATATGAAGTATTTATTCACTGACAGCTTATTTCCCTTTCTGGTAAGTTTTGCACACTTACAAATTAGTTTCCAGACATGCTTACATATTTATGCTTATTAAATGAATAAGTTACAGTACAAGAAATCAGGAGAGTTTCAGAAGTATCTTGAAATAGTCGATGAAAGCATATCTTGCCAAGGAGGCAAGTGAAATAGCTGACACACTCCATTCAGCGAATGCACTATTAAACTGAGTCACACAGTGGTCCTACAAGTCATCACAACACGCTCTAGCTGTTTCTCATTAGAACAGGAGGTTTTCATTTCCTTAGCTTACAAGATAATTTAGTGTCAAGGCAAAAGAAGCCTGAACTCACTTTTCCTTTTTCTTTAACTTACCTTCTGTCGGGGCTGATTTGGTGCAGTAACCACGACTGTGTTACATATAGTCAAAGCTATGAAGAAGTCAAAAACGTCACATAGTTCTGGACTAAGATGGGTTAACGGTTGTTCGTGGCTCCTCATGACCTCCAGATGCTTTGCACATTCATTCACCTTTTCTAACAACCTGGGGTCAGGTGTGATGTCCTTCTCCTAGTAACAAATATCAGTGATTAATATCTGTGTTTCTACACATTTCCAAAGCAGCAACAAGCAGTTAAAGCATCCAAACCAGTGTCAATATCCAGAGTTTTGGGGTAGCCTTGCACCACAGAGTGGAGGCGGAGAGAACTGAAACACACCCGTTCTAGACAATAAACAGTTAACAATGAGCCTTCTGGTAGAAATGATGTGAAATATTTATAGCAGCAATATTTATCTACTTTGGAGGTAGTGGAAAGAAGAAGAGTTACATACTAATTTTCCTCCCTCTTTCCTGTTTAATTCAAGACATTTATTATCCAATACTAAAGTATGGTACACTGCAGAGACCAGAAGTGTGGAAAAAAAAGACAGCAATGACATTTAAAGTTTGGCTTTACATCAGCACAAGAAAATGAAACCATATTCAATTGCTTCTTAGAGAACAACTGTCATCCACACATTTGAAATTAATTCATGAGGATTTTTTATATTGAAACATTGAGCCCTTTCAACTCTATTTCATCAGTATTTTCTACACATTTAACATAATTCTTGTCAGACTAACCTCCAGTATTTTGTAACAGGGAGGGAGGCAAGGATACAAAAGATTAAAAGATAAACTGATCTAAGCCTCTTTTCTTAGTAGATTTTATCTCTTGATGCTCAGCAGCTGATGAATATGAGCAACCACAGAACTCCACGTATAAAAACTCCAGCTTGGAATTTTATCAAAAGAGCTTACTCTTGACTAAAATCAAGAAGTTCCACTAGTGCAAACAGCATCTTTCATTGTATTTGTAATTTGCTTTAAGGGTGAATTTGTGTCAACAGTGCAACAATGCAAATTCCCTGAATAGACATGACTTGGCTTCTCTCCCCTCTTATTACCTTTCAGCTCATGTAAAACTTGCACAAAATTACAACAGTATAAAATAAACGTAATGAAGCCGTAAGGACACAAAGTCACCAACGTTTTGAAAAGTAAAGATGTTTACTTTTTAAAATACAACATAAGCAGTCGACTGATAACCACTGAAACACACTAGAAACTACACTATGGTGTGTGACAATAGTGTCTAAGAATTGGAATCTGTGGTGTCCAACCCAGCACTTGATAGTTGTAAAATCCTCTGACAAAAGAGAAAAGAAGCATATGCAGAACAATTTGAATTCTTGACCTCAATGCTATTCTCAGCTTCTGTCGATAAAAGGAAGACATACATTTTCTTTCCAAAATCAAACTATAACTAAAACAAACCTTTCAGATTGTCTTTACCTTCAGCTTGTTCTCAAAGACAAGGCATTTAGATAAGACCTATGCCAACGCTTCATCATTTTTGTACAAACAGCTGTGACTACAGAAGTAAAAACCAAGATGAAATCTATAAGGTCACACAATGTGCTACAGATTTCTTTACCTTTTTCTTTCCAGGACATGGTTCTATCACAAGATACAGGACACTGTGCATTTAGTTCTCGTGACTTACCATTGGGCTACTGAATGCAGTGTGCTTGGAGAGTATGCTTGCTCTTTTTGCTTCAGCTCTGCTCCCCGTGCGCCGGTGGGTTTTGGTGCTCTGGCTCCTGTGTATCACTTTGATGCTCTGATGGCTGCAGATACTGTCACGCTGGGACAGAGTTCCTCCTTTTGGGGCTGCCTCTTCCTCTTCAGAATCAGGTTCTTGGTACATTGCTAAGCGTTTGGCTATCAGTAAAAATAAAGAGGGACGAATGTTGCATATGTTAAAAGTAACTTAGAAAGAGGGAGAGGGACATGGTGACTTTTTTCGTGTGATCTGTTTTTAATATTATACTGTGCTTTCTCAGTAATAATGAATGATTCCATTACCAGGAAGTAGTATTAATTGAATGGTAGTATCTAATGGAGGATGCAGATAACATAATTAGAAATGTAACACAATGCACTGCCTCCCTTATCATCACATTCTCTCTGAAAGGCAGTTAGAATCTGCAGTAATTCAGTGCATCCCTGAAGACTGTTCTCCAGCTCTGCCTGATGAAATCAACAAGGTAATTTGGTCTTCACTTGAAATCTGAGTAGGAAATAAACAATTCAGAAATTTTTCCTGTTATTTTCAACACAAATTTCAAATATAGTATTTTCCAGCAAAAATGTCACACCAGTTACTGACACCTGAAATGTACCCAGTACAACACATCTACAGAGCACTACTGCCTTTGTTTTACACACAAGAGATGAGGTACAGAAAGCATTACAGCCTTGCTTAAGGTCAGGGCCATTTGCTGCAGAGTGGAGACATGAGCCCGGGTTCTTGACTGCTAGCCTAGTGTTAAAACCACTGTGGAGCCTGTCCCTTCTCTGCATGAGAGGACAATGCAGCATGCAGTGTGAAAACCACAGTACCCCCACCTGCTGCAACACTTGTTCCTATCACCATCTGCTGCAGTGACCAATTCCTGATTTACACAGAATGAAAGAGTTTTTCCAAATGATATATTTTAGATGAATGCTTCCTCAGTGAATAATCTAACTAAGCCAATTAATGCTAGAAAACAATCCTGGCAGTTGGATATACAGAAATCAAAAAGGAAATAGAAAGCAGAGGGTGTGAAACAGCCGTGGAATCCTGCCCCTCTAATGACAGGCTGTTTAGCTCTAACTAATGTACAACATATTTTTTCATTCCTAAAGACCATGTGCATTTAGTAATCTGGCTGATTCATTAGGCAGGCAAATGCCACTCTAACAGGTATCTATTTATTCCTTCATTATGTATTCACTGAAAAGCTTTTCATTATGCTTTCAAAATAATCCACACTATACAGCACAAGTTCCATACTTGTGGCTCAGTTCGCTTCACTTCTCCAGTGTAACAAATTACATTTTCCTAATAGCAAATGATAAATGACTAGCATGTAAGTTAATTATTCAGGCCTTTAACAATCAAACAAACAATTATTTCAAAATACTTCCTGAGAAAATCTTGCATCATATATGGTGAGTTTGGCACATGATCACTTCTAATGTAGTTAGCTTTACAAACAAAGAAAAACCCACACTCACAATCCACGGCAATTTCCAAACATGTTTTAGCTGCCAGAAAGCAGCTGGAGGAGTTGAAACCAGACCACACACAGCACATGGTGATAGCTCTATCACTACAGTATCATGCATCAGAAGCTTTTTTCAACTCCATTTGAAACTCCATTTATAGGCTTTGTCTGAAATGTGGGAAATTGGAGTTTCTCAGTCCTGGCTGTGACTGCACAACTGGTCACTGCTCTAACTCTGTGCCCAAGTATGCAATATCCTCCACTGCATTCTGGCTCCTCCTGGCAAAAAATTCAGGATGTAGAAAGGACCATAGCAGACCCAAAGACTGCAGGACACACTGCAGTTCACTTCTGCCCCACAGCTTGAATAGAGTCCTGCAGCCCAGGTCTGAGGCTGATGTAGACTAATGGTAAATGACTGGGGAGTTTTCTTCATTAGCATTATTTGGTGGGATACATGTACCTCTATGTTATGTGCTGGGAAAGAGGTTGAGCAACAGCACGTTCAACTGCCAGGTAGGCAGCTGCTCCTTGAGCCACACAGCTTCCAAGAGAACAGCACAGCCACTGTTACCTTATCCTTTCAGCACCTGCCTAGTTCTCTAATTTATATTACAGAACCTACAGGACAGCTCAAAGAATTAGGGAGGTCACTGGTCTCCCTGGTCTTTCTGTTGCATGGTAATGAGCTGCAAGTAAATGAAGTTCATTTCACCTCCAAAGGCTGCTTCCTGCAATTTCATGCATGTGCTTTGTGCCAGTGCAGTTCTAATCTCTCCCATCACTCTTGCTCACTAATTCCCATTTTCTTCTGCTCTGTAAGCTTCTGTGTGCATTTCCAGTGGAAATGCAGATCCCTATAGTGTGAATTTAATTCAACTGATTATAGGTTTGTCCATATCAGAAGCAGTCTACGCTGAGGGCCTGAACTGAACTGCACCACCTACAAAGCAGAGATCCAGGCCCTGGATCAAGAAGAGAGCCAGACTGCTCCCCCAGCAAAACAGGTTCTTTTCAAGGGAAACAGATGGAAGGAAGGAAGGAAATCACAGTATGTTAATTTAAGATGATGCCTCATGAACCAGAATGGAGGAGCACACTGAAGGGCTTTTGCCCTTCTCTCCACTGGGGAGGTATAATGGAGTGCACATCTGGGGAGGTATGATGAACTGCACATGCTGGGATGAGCCTGTGTGAGGGCAGTGCCCAGTCAGACAGTCTGCCTTCATTATCTTCTGCAGGCTCCTTGTTACATGCTGCTAACCCCAGGCTGAAAAAAACATTGCTCAAGATGACAAAGCAGTAAGATTTTCTGCACTTTACCAACATTTAAGATTTAAATCCATCATAAGAAAAACATTTTTGTGCCTCATTTTCACTAGGGCCCTCAGCAACAAGACCAGTCTCAAGCAGAGCTGGTGTGGCATGTGAACACAGCCAGTCTCAGGAAAACCATAAGAAAAGTTTGGATTTGCCACAGGGATAATATGTTCACCACAGACGCTGGACATTTGAATTGTAGGTTGACAGAAATCTGTGTTGATTCTTCTCATAACAGGTAAAATCCCAACTTCCTTCCAAGCAGAGGTTTTTTAAAAGGATACATTTTCTTTAATAATCATACCTACTTTAGGCTTCTGCTCTGAAAATATGTCTTGAGTTATAAGACCTCAAAGATCCTGAACTGAATATAATTTTATTCCCTGCATAAAAACTCCATAGTTAAGCAGAGAATGCATTTCATGTACAACACAGAGTTATGCCTGCATACCGTATCTCTGGATTCCTCATTGCTCTTTCTTCTTTCTTGCATTACATCTAAACATATTTTGTTTATTCAACATAGCAAAAGCCGTTTTCTAATGCACCACTCAGTTTATTTATTAGCATTACACCAATAGCATGGTTCTTTTTAGTCTATGTAATAATAGCTATCTCTCGCTCCCTATTTTTTTATTATGTTTTATTGTAGCACATCCATTTAATTGTCCTTGCCACTGAGAAAAAGGAGGAAAAGGGAAAGTAGGAACAAGACTAGAATCTCATTTAACCAAATCAAATGCAATTCTTCTGATGCAAATGGTGTTATTTCAGTTTATAGCAAGGGAAACTCGACAACAACAATGAAAAAAAAGCCTGAGCACCTTTCAACATTTTCTCAAGTGCAATCTTACATATTATGCAACAAGAATTAAGGAGTTTAAAGAAATAATGAAACCCAGTTCAATCGTTATGCTATGGCTAAGGTTCACATTGCTTCAGCTGTGCAGTGCGTGCTTCTCTGGGAACATGCTGTTCTCTCCACCCACTCAGCTCCCTCCAATTGAGAACCTTTTCCTGTGAACATTATAACCTGAAAGACATTGTTGTGGGATACTTTTCAGTTTCAGCACTGAAAATTGATGGCCTTGATCTTTTTTTCAATCTAGTTTCTTATTAAGGGCAAAGACACAAACAACTTTGGTAACACAGCAATGCAATTTATGCAAGTCAAATTTCACTATCCTGTACTTCACTATATATTTATGACACAAAGAAGAAACAACAATTAATATTTATTCCATTAACCCTCTTTTATCTTTCAGAAGACAGCAGGAAGCTATAAAAAAACCTCCTGTAGTAGCTGCCAAGTATTGAGAAGATAAATTCTTTATCTTCTTGAAGATAAATTATTTTATTTTAAAAACCCTTTTCTTTAATTTCATTTTGATTTTGTTTTTATTTTTTTCTCTTTTACCTTCCCTGCTGTATATGTTCTATGACAAGGAGTCCATTTTGCAGGCTGACAGAGACACTGTTGTCACACCCCCAGATGTTCCACTAATTTAAAATGTGAGATTAGGAACCTGCAAAGAATTTCCCTTCAAGCAGCTTAAAACTGCAGACCCCCTAAACCACAATACTTAAGCTGTCAGTGTGCACTATTTCATCATGGGAAAAATTCCATTTTGCCTCAAACCATTCAATAAGGCTGCTACTGAACTGTCACAAAGTAAATCTAGATGTGCAGCACTTACACCATCACACCATCTTATTTCCTTATTATTTTTAAGTGCAAGTTTATTTCACTTTGAAGTGCACTCCAGTGTCCACATAAAGATTCAGTCAAGCAGCTAGAATGCTATAAATTTGTACAAGTGTGCTGACATAATCTTAATTTGCTTTGCAAGAACTTGCCCATAAGAGCAAGTCTTGAGATAAGAAAACACCAAGATTTCCCTTCCTCTCACTTCCTGGCATCCCCAGGTGCTTAATAACCTTAAGTCCTTTATTAAGAACTCTCTACTCAGAAACAGAGATAATTCCTTTTTTTTGAGATTTTCAAAGAAATTGTCAATGTAGGTATATGCTTAGAGAAAAGCACTACTTGTCTCTAGCTATGAGTTATTCTGTCTTTTATAGGATTTAAAATGGGGCACTCCCTATGTACTGGGTTCTGCATCTGCTCATACTGTTTCTCTCCTTAGTTACTAACTGAAAACTTTCAAAAAGCAGTAAGAAAGGTAAAGAGAGACTACAAAAAAGCTACACAGAAAAAGCTACACAGAATGCCTGAAGCACCCAGTTCTGCTACAGGTTTTCAGCTTTCCAGGAAAGGCTAGATGGACTATCCTGATTTCTGAAGCTTGTCAGATTTTAAAGGTGGCAGATGAGAAATCCCTTTGAAAGCAACTGATGTGTTTATGGAAAAGGTTTTTTGATTTCTATGCCTTAATAAAAAAATAAAAATCTCTAATACGGCTGGACATATGAAGGCTATATTCTCATGACTACACACAAAAAGAGTAAGAAAATTCCACTAGAAAGCAGCTCCCCCAAACTAGGAAAGATTTTTTTTAATATAATGCATTTTCCTGTGAAAATCAGTTGCTAGCCAACCTTCATCAAGAAAAACTGGACAACACAAAGAAACTCATTCTCTCTCAGATTTAGTGAATAGGAAACTTTGGCAAACAAGAGAAAATCACTGAGGTTTTTATCATCTACCTTCACTTCCATAAACTTCTCTTACTCTTATGTTGTCTATAGTTTTTTCACTCATTGGAAGGAAGGGGGAGGAATTCAAAGAATGAAAAAATTCAGATTTTTCAGGTCTGTGTGGTTGTATTCATGGAGATTCAATTCATGTTTTGTCAACAGCTTCATACAATGGGTAGCTAAAAAATAGAAAAACAGAGATCACATCCCATAGGCAAGAGGGTGATTAATGCAGCATTTGGAAAACACCTACAATAAATGTCAGGCCAAGACCATCTGGTTGTAGCTAAATCATGTAAGGACTTTCAGAAGCACAGTTGGCTTTTGGGCACCTACTGTCTCTGGGATTAGCAGGCAGACTTGGGGCATGGCCAGTTCTAAGAATTGTTAGAAGCCGTCTCCTAGACTGAATGGAAGAGTGCTGATATGGCCATGCAATTTGACATATCAATAAATTGTCTTCTTTTTTTTTGCGCTAACAGTCTTTTGGGCTAGAAGGTAGTTATGATTGGGAGAATAGTTCTGGGATTTTACCAGAGTGTAGTGCCAAAGGGTATTCTGTAAATACCCAAAACATTTATGAATAGGACAATCATTTTTCTACGTGGAGTGGTCCATGACATACCCTGCTCCTGAATTAACACTCTGCCAGTCAAGAAGAGCCTTTGGAGAAGATAATACTCATACAGATGTGAGGTGGGAATTCTCTTTGTCCGTACAGAGAATTCTACATGACAGAGAAATAGGCACGTATTAGAGAACTACCACAGATGTCTAAAAATATCTTATAAATTACATCCCACAAATGTTTAATTTTCTCCAGTAACAGTAACTTTACCAGATTACTATCCTCCATGTAAATATCAGCAATTAGGTAACTAGTACCTAATCCTTGTCAACACAGTCTCCACAGGACCCAGATGGGCAGCACAAATTCCCATAGTTTGATCCAAATCAGTGCATAATCCACCACCAAAATACTGTAAGTGACCTCAACAGTGATGAGTATTTCACAGCGCTTCCATCATGGAACTATTATTAAGTATGCTCAAAATTTCCCCTACATTCCTGTGTTCCTCTTCAGTGCTAGGCTTTTGGATAGTAGTACCCATGAGTAATACTTTGCACTACCTCCAGCTGGTTCTGTCCCACACAAGTGCAATTTATTGCCCCCTATTATTCATGGTTTTGTCAGCTCTTGTCTAGACTAAAACAATGCAATACTCCTGGGCAAAGTGCCATCCACATCATAAGAAACTTAGAGCTTATAGAGAATTTTGGAGGAAAATGTTTTCTCCAGAACATTCATGAAAACTTGTTTCCCATACCTAAAAATGTATTGTCTTGCTCAGTTTTATTTAGTTTTTATTTTAAAGCATGTAATATTTGCTTCAACCCTGCGTAAGGTCTGCATAAACCTCTGTGATGAAAATCATAATTAACATATCCCTGTCTGATGCAAAACAGAACTCTCCCTCATAATCATAAAGCTCACCTTTCACAGGGGGAATTCATACAGCTTTGTGGTATGAATTTCCAAGGAAAAAAAGGATACTCCCACCACTCAAGAAAAAAGACATGCTGCCTCAAATAAGCTAAACTGAACACAACATAGCATACACCTTTAAAGTAGCTCCCAACCCTCCAAAATTGTGCACTGCATGTATAGGGAGAGGAAGAAGGGGAAAGACCAATCTACATATCAGGGAACTCATGTGCATTGCTTAATGCACTCCCTGAATGCAAGGAACTGAGATATGACAATGTCAAATGCAGTATAGTAACAATCCCTGTAGAACAGAAAATAATGGGATAATGTCTTGTAACTCTGAATAAATTTTAGGGAGAAGAGCTTATAAAGCAGCATAGAGAAAATTTAAGATGGCTATTCACAATCTGTTGGTTGAGTAATTAACAGATATGCAATAGTCCCAGATTATGCAGAAAAAAATGCCTTACAAGAAAATAAAAGTTCAAACGTTAGGAAATTTCAGACCTCAATTTGCCAGTGTAGACATAACTCTCCTGCTCTGTGTGTCTGCATGGCTTAGCCCAAGAATACAGGGCCTCCAACTGACTGCAGTGGAAAACTTGCCTGAAAATCTTGCCATGGGAAAAAAAATCAGCTACATCTTAGCCTTGTTCTTGGATATGGCTAAATGGTGCTATTATAACTGAAATTTGTCTCCTAAAATTTATGCCTGAGGCAAACATCTGGCATGATAAATTTGAACCAAATGGTTAACAGTTTTGTAAAGCTATCCAAAATTGAAAACAGGATCTTATGAGCAGGGTCAAGCAACTGGAATGACAGGCACTGCTACCCCACCACAGCAGAATCACAAACTTAAGTCAAAGAGCTCAGAATAAGGTTATTTCCATCCTTAGACATCTACATTTACAGTCGAAAATGACCTGTTTGCATGAGCTTTTGCATCATGACCCAGGTACAGTAATTTTTAATTAATTTCTTCATATAAAGTGCTACTCAAAGTTTGATTCCATTATGCATGAAAAAAATACTTGGATATGTGAAGATACAGTGTCATCTTTGAAACAAATCAAAAAAGGCAAATGCATTTGACTTGATTTTCTAGCATATATGGCAGACTGAGATCACCTCTAAGTGAAAAATTTTACAATTTTCTATTTCATGAAATCTTCAACAAAACCTGATATGCAGAGGAGGATGGCATCAGTTATAACATATGCAGGAAATACAGATACTCTGGTATAAGACACAGAAAAGTGGCTGACAAATCATTTGCAAGTAAGCACACTGCAATGAGATGTTGTTGATGCACACCCTAAAACCAGAAAGAGCTGTGATAGACGTTTTATCATATCTAAGTAAGAAGGCTTCAGCAGCAGAAAAGATAACAGATAAAATCAAACTCCAGAACAGAGCTAACGAAATACTTGAATGAAAAAAAGTATTTATTGTGGTATTTATATTGATTATAGAGAACAAAATAATCAGGAATTATCACAATTTACATAAAGAATTATAGAGAAAGACGTATTTTCCCTAGAGGGAAAAAACCAAAAGAATAAAATGCTGTGTAAATATTCTGTGTCAATTTAAAAATCATATTTATCAGAAATTTTATACTGTCTGTAGTTACAATGAAGCCCAAACAAGGCCATAGGTGAAAAGAACGACTGAAAAAAAAAATCAATTTATGTATCTGACATTCTTGTTTGTAGTAACATTCACTCTGTTTTCATTAACTTTTATATTGTAATATGAAATCATAAGAGAAAAGCGTGCACAAACTTTCTGATAAATTCACTACATCTGAAGAAAAAAGATCTGAACATTCAACACTCAGACTCAGGGGCCTGAGTTCAGCCAACATATCATCTGATGATACCAAGCTCATAAAAATATCTTTTCCGCACTATTTTAATTGGCAATAACATCATTATTGTGAGGAACAGAATACACTCTGAAATTAGTATAAACAAGGAAACAATAAATGGCAGAGAAGAAGCAAAAAAGAACGAATAATCAGAGTGCCACAAGCAGATTTAGGATTCCAGCAACATACTCTAAGTTCTAATTCTTTTCTCTTTCTTACCTATTGTACAGAGGCAGAAAGTCATCACAGGTACTCCCTAAGTCCTTTCCATAACACTTACAACACTATCCAAAGATCTAGTTTCTTGAAAAAGAGTGCGCTAAATTTAAGGTCTCAGTACTACTTTAAAGGAGGAGAAAAGAAAGAACAATCCACTACTTCAAAGTATCTTTCCGATTTAAGATCTTGTCTTCTTTCCAAAGCATGTTTTAGAGTTCTCCATCTATTTTGATTCTTTATCTTATTCTGCATCTTATTTGAAAGCTGAAATTCTGTAGTGCTCTTTGAGAAAACCTCCTAATCAGAGATCTTTATGTGTTGTGTAGAATAAGAAACTTATTTTTTGCAAACAGGAATACTGTTTCCTGCATACAGAATAAGATCTGAAGAGTTAAGATCTGTTCTTTCAAAAATACTGGTAACAATAATATGTTAGAGAAAAACACAGGGATGACAACTCTTACATACCTTGTGAAAAACAGTGATTTTTTACCGTTTTAAGAGGCTGATACTTATGGATATTCTCTCAACTGCAGTGTTCATAGAGCAAACATACCTGACACAGACACTTTTCACACAGGAACACTGCAAAGAATCTGATAAAGGTAACATAAAATACACAATCCTATCATATTATGTTTCTTGTTAATATGAAAACTGGCATCCTTGTCTGCATTTATTTCTCATTACAAAAGGATAATCTCATTGCAGGTATTCAATCAGACACTAATCTGGCTGTATGCTTAAAAGTGTTATTTTATATTGTATACGTCAAACACAACAAACAAGTGTGACACCAGCAACACCATTCAATTTTCTTACACCAGCCACGCACTCAAGTGCTTTATTACATCAGGAGCTAAAGCCAAAAGCTTTAAATATTTTGACAACACACTGTAGATATTACAGAACACTCTGGTAAGATTGTCATTGCTAGCTGAACACAGTCATTGAATTATACTGAACTGAAAACAGCGGTTAAATTTCTTTTGTTTTCCTTTTGATTTAAGATTACAGCGACTTTTATGACTACTTCAGTTTGCACAAAGTACAACTGTTAAGATAGAAAACGTGACCATGAGCTCACCGTTATCATCATGGGAATATTCTATTCCAGAAACAGTACATCTTCGGAAAACCATCTTGTTTTCAGTAAGTGTCCCAGTCTTGTCTGAAAAGATAAACTGCACCTGACCCAGGTCTTCTGTGATATTTAAAGCACGGCACTGCAGTTGAGAGTCTGTTTCTTCATCATATAAATCTTTATCTTGATGAATAAAGTACACTTGGCAGATTTTAACTATTTCAATAGATACATACAAAGAAATTGGAATCAGAACCTAGAATACACAAAAGGAAAGAGAATTAGGAGAAAACAGAAGTAAGAACACAATGAATTATTAAAGTTAGTTAACTTGGTACTAGACTGGAACATAAAGAAGCTATGTACTTTAAACATCTACTCTGAAGTTATTATCATGTTTAAAGAGTTTATTTACTGTGTTAGATGAGGAAAACCTATGGTGAATTGCAGAGCTGGAATGCATTATTATGTCTAGAAAACTGCTTATCAAAACACGGACAGAAGCAAATATTTCTTAGGCTAATAAGCTGAGCTTTAAACTACCTGGGGAAGGAAAAGAAAAAAAAAATCCCAAACCAGACCATACAATCAGAACACTGTAGATGTGAAAGGATTGAATAAATTTGTTCTGCATAAATAACGGACTGTTTACAAATTCACTTTGCAGGAATACAAGAAACAAAATGAGAAATGTTAATCTCTCCATAGGAACAGTATCTTTGGCCTTGGCTTCTGTACTGCAAATTATTTGAATGAAGATCACATTTTATATGTGCTGAGGAAGGAGACATGAAAAGACTTTCAACTGTTTCTTGAGGATTGTCAAAAGTACACAAAATACCTAATTTGTACCTCAGTTTTTCTCTGCAGATTTTTTTTCAGGATAGAAATTCCTGACTGCATACATTGTTTAGTTTTCTGAATTAGATATGAGGGAGAAATTTTAGCATATTTGTAAGTGGCAAATGTGGTTATTTAAACAAAAACTACAGTGAAATGTAGGTGTTTAAAGAATTCTGAGGTGAATTTTCTTAACCAATATCATAACCCAATCCCTGAGGGTAAAAATTATTTTTACAGTCTTTTTCATTCCCTCTTATAAAAAAGTTGCTGCCTTCAGTAAAGCAACCTCCTCCAGTGTCCCACTAGGCAAATTTCCATATATCTCAGTGACATGAGGTTCTTTTACTTCTCTGAACTTAACCACCTTCAACATTCAAGATATTTTTCCTCAGGACCAAGAAACTTTTAACACAGTTTGTTACCCGGCTGACATACGGTTTTGCTAAGAGGAATGCATCTATAAAGCTGTTAAAAAGTCTAAAATTTATTTTCATACAAGAACACTGTACCCAAAGTGGCATCCCCAGTCCTTCAGGCATTGTTCCACAGTGGGTAGATAGGAAGAGTAAAGCTTTGTTTCCATGTTCATGGGGTTGTTCCTCCCCTGGTGCAGGACTCTGAACTTGCCTTTGTTGAATTTAGGCAGTCCTCCTCTGAGCATTTCTCCAACCTGCCAAGGTTGTTCTGAAGGGCTGCACAGCCCTCTGGGGTATTGGCCACTCCTCCCAGATTGGTGCCAGTGAACTTGCAGAGGGGGCATCTGCACCTTCATACAAGTTATTGATGAGTAAGTTAAACAACACTGGGCCCAGTATTGTACCTTGAGGGACATCACTAGTGACAGGCCTCCAAATACACCCTGTGCTACTGATTACAACCCTCTGTGATCTTTTTAGTGCTTGATTAGCTTCTTACATGCCTTAGTGGTAAAATGAGTTCTACACATATTGCACACATATAACTTTATTGTAGCCAACTAGGAACAGAAGGGACAGCATATACAGCTTGATTACCTGGAACACTATGATCACCGTCAGAAATAAATACACTGAAGCTAAAACAGGTGACAAATATTTGCCATCTGGCCCTGGAACATCAAAAACTGGTTTCTTCTTCCCACCATACTGCCATACCCATAGACCATGACCTGTGGAAGAATTGGAAGAGAGAAAAAAGCAAATTAACTCCAAGGAAAAATGCCTATGGTATGACTTTGTTCTAAAGAGTTATGTGGGAAAATGGTATTTGTTTTCAAATATTCTGCATGACTTCTGAAAAATGCCCCAAAACCCATATTTTTTTCCTGCCTTGGGATTTGGGGTTTGAGAAAGGGCTTTGGCTGTCCTTAAGCCATGCAAAACTCATTTCACATAATTTTATCTAAATAAAGTGAACTGGCTGGTCTAAATTAGTAGTTTAGACTGTTTCTGTAATCACCAAAGAAAACTACACTTCTTCAGAAAATGAATAACTTCAATGATATGATCTGTGTTAAAATGAATAAACTCCACTGACTGTACTAGATATACCACCAGTCAGGTCAGCTATCACTAAACTAGCTTTGGAAGAGACTTTAATTTTACTGTGTGAATCATATCCACCACATGCACAGAACTAATGAAATAACCTATCAACGGGGTCAACAGCATGGAAGCTGAGGAATGAAGAACAAAAGATATTCTAGGTCTTGCTCAAAATGTTGTGTTTTTTGTTTTTTTTTTTTTTTTTTTTTTTTTTAATTATTGTGCTGATAACTAAGTAAAGATAAGGTTGTTATTGCTTTGGGAAAATGACATTCTTGCTAAAGAGACAGAATGTTGCCTTTTTAAGTACAGCACTAAGATTTAAAATCCTAAAATCCCTAAAATGGTATGCCTGATGTTTTTAAGGCGTAAAAAACAAGGAAGAATTCTTCCACAACAAAAAGCATTCAAACTATCACTACATGTTGAAAATCAGAAAAAAGGACAAAGGTCTACTTTAAAAGTAATCTTCTTAAACCACCTTTGATAAGACCCTTTACATCTTGATACATAAACCCAGCAATAAAAACACAAAAGTGAGCACATTATTTTGTCCCTATACTACCAGTATGGGATCACATGCATGGTGTATTTATTGATGTATGCATCTTTATTCTTGAGAGCAAAAATAGAAAGCTCCACACTGAGAATGACCTACATGAAGGTTTGTTTTATAAATACTCTTAGATTTACAAAAGAATTAAGTCTCGTATCTCCAGTTATACTTTATTGACAGAAGGTGCAAAAATGGCCTGACTTCTACAGAGCACCAGGCAACTCAAAGGGCTCGAGCAAATTTCTGTCCAGCTGTTTGCGGCTGTCAGCACCTCGAGCAGTTTGCTCTGGCCCTCTGCTGGCAGCTTCCAGCATTGTAAGCAGACGGGATGGAAGGGAAGGCGCACCTGTCCCCTACTGAGTGCCACCGCCTCCCGTTCACGTTCCCAGCTCTGGAGAGCCCCAGCTACACTGAAGCCAGTCGCAGGGCACACCCCGCTGCTGCTGCTGCTGCTCTGGGGACACCGCGGGGGCAGTGGCAGAGGGGACGGCTGCAGGCAGTAGCTGCCTGCCATGAAGCCCCACCACGACACTTCAGCACTGAGGACGGCGCACCCCAACACTGAAATGCTACAAAAGCATGTCATCAACTCAGTGGCAACAAATAAGCTGGCTGATTCACAGCTGGAAATACTCATCTTTAAGCATTTAAGAATACCTGGAAAAAGGCACACAGAGATGACTTAAAGTGGCATAAGATTGTTATTAAACAATCATGGTTGTTAAGAAACATTCTGGTGTTTATGCCATATGACTCACATGCAAACATTACAGAACACACAAATATTAAGGATATGGAATTCACATGCCATATACAAAAAATCATTTTTGGTGCCAAATTTAAAACTCAATTCTTTCTCACAAATCAACAGAAAAAAAGCCTGAAGAGACATAACCTGAACTGCAGCATTTCCTTAAACACTCCCAGAAGTCTAAAGAGTATTCTGCTCAGATTTGTGCAGACTTTTTGCTTATTTCTTCTATGTTAAAGCTGCAGCCTTAGGGACAGTGAGTCCATGTTGTGCACTGTGCCCTCAATTTAATAAATAGGAGTGGGGAATACCACTATGCTGATTATGTTTATTCTCTGCTCATAAATTACTCTACTGATGGATTAATGACATGTAACATTCTACCTGTAATTTTGGGGGACTATATATAAACTGGGGGCTTTTTTGGGCTTGACATTTTTGGATGCTATCAAGGGTAGTATATACTAATAGCATATATTTGAGATTAAGAAGGTATTTAGATCAGCTTGTGTATCAAGACGTTTTGATTTTTGACAAAAATAAGTATGGAGACAGCTTCATGGATTTTATGTTTTGGCAGAGACATATGTTTTTGATGAAGTTAAGTGCATGAATCCCATGACAGTGTAATACTTAAGTTTCTATTAGTAAAGAGCACTTACCAATGGCAGAAAACAGACACAGGATAAGAAGTATGAGGACACACCAAAGGACATCGGCATTCATCTGTCTTTCAAGCTTACTGCGCTTGTAACGGGGTCCATTATTATTTAACAAAGCTTTGGTCTCATGCCCTGCAGAAAGAATTGCACCAAACGTGTCATATGGAACTCTGCTGTTATTTTAAGGAAAGTATAAAAAGGTAGTATGCCCTGTAAGACAGAAAAACATCTCTTACCTGCATAGATTACTATTCCTGCAACTTCTTCTGTGTTTCTAATGGTACATCCACGTAACAAAAGATTCTCTTTGAACAGTCCATCCTTTTTTCCACTTTTATGAATACTATAGAAAATTTAAAAACAGAACAAAACACAGCAGGTCAAAACATTAAGCTTGTTAAATCATACTTGTAATATAACAAGCTCAGGAAACATCTTCAACATTTAAGAAGTTTTTTCAATTTGATGGCAAAATATTTCAGTAGATCTTCCTCCTGGGAAGGTTTTCTGCTGGACTTTGAAAACTGAGATTACTTACCCAAGGATCCCCAACATGTAGCAGCCCAGCTGGAGCAGTACCAGTTGCTGTTGGATATACAAATGTCCTGGACAAATGCTCATTAGAGATATGTGGGCCAAATTGACAGCATGTGTGCAGCCTAGCTAATGCTTGGAAAATGCACTGGACTTCCTGTGCATGTGTAAACTGACTGAGCAATCACAGTTAATCCAGTCCACCTAAAAGCAGCTGTGTAGTGGATATAATTAACCCACTATTCACATACTTAGTGCTTACTAAAGAAATCCTAGAAAGAGATATGGTGAAATTGGGAAATGACTGTGCTTCAGAAGCAGTGATACTAAGAAGATGTGCCAGGGATAGGACACATCAGTACAGTGAAAAGAAAAGGAAAAATATTCCATGTATTCATCAGTGAGAACAAGAGAAATTATTTTCAGAACTGTCTCACCAACTGTCTAAGAATGGCCTGCACCCTGATGATTCTTTTTGACTTACACCAAAACACAGGAGAAAAATGGAATGAAGTCACATTTCTACTACAACTTATTATCTGCTGTGCATGGACTGACTGAAATTTCAGCTGACAGAGAAATACAGAATGAGAATTAACAGCGAAATGCTAAACAATAATAGCAATTAAAAATGGTATTAGAATTTTTATGATGTAAAAAAGACAAACCAAATAACAATTTAAAACCACTTTCATATGAATAAAATCTCATTTTATCAACTGAAGTACTCCAATGCCTCAGAGAAGACGAAAGCAAGTCTGGATTTTTCAAATGTTGTCCTCACTTTCAGACTACCAAAACCATCACACTTTCAATATGCTACACTAAAATTAACACTGTGCTGCTGCAACACCAAATTTTATGTCTATCTGGATTTGAGCACTTAAAATCCTCTGTCCTCTGAAACCTGCAAACTGGCTTGAAACTCTTTTTTTAATGTAAAGGTGGAGTTCTTTTGATTTGCTTCCTATTTTCTAAGCCTTCACATTTGGGTTATATAGTCATGCTTTTCCCTGTTAGATTCTTCTCTTTTTCTAAATGAGGACCAGAATTGTAATTAAAGTACATACTTTTAGGATCTCAGGCCTAGGAACAATACCAAATACCCTGAGATTTGTGAGAAGGTTCACATTGGTGAGTTCTTTGTACTTGTCCCAGTCTAGTAGGACTACTTACAGATTATTCTGTGATGCTGGTTATGCTACGAAACCTCAACAGTCAATGTTTTCAGTGAACAGAATATACCTGTGTATATATACACACACATGTACAAACTTTTTTAGTTCAGCACAACAAATTATATCCACCCTCTGCTCAAAATATATACATATATATTAGAACTATTGGTGTTTCAACAAGTATCTTATCTTTTCTCTGCAGGAATGGAGAAGAAGCATTGGGTTTGACTGCTGAGGGAGCGGCAGCAGTGATAACATCTGACTAGAAACGGAGAAAGAAAAGAAGTAGATAACATCAAATTTGCAATTCTGACAGGAAAGTCAAAGGTGGTTTTTTAGTCAGGAGAGAACTTCCCCTGCTCAGCCTATCCTCCCTGCCAGTCTCAGACTGAAGAACAGAGCTTTTACTTCTGTTCTTTCCATCAAATCTCCTTAACCCACTGTCTCACCTTTTGCCAAAGCACCATCAGTTGGGGGGTTACCCAATACCCCTCTGGCAAAATGTCAGTAGGTGTCAATTTGTTTGTGCTTAAACTATGGGAAATAGTTTCTTAATGAATCCATACTGTCGAAATTGCTACCAGGATGCTGTCATCCCTCTGATTTTTAAGGCTAAATTCTACATTAGGCTTTTTTATAAATCGTGAGAATGTTTGAATTTTCAATAAAATCTCCAAATGATAGTTATGATTCCTGTTAATAAATGGGACTTTTTAAGAGATAAACCTACTTAAGTGGTACGTGCTCTGCTTATAGTTTTATAACCTTCATCAATTTTTTACACTTCACCATAACAGTCAACTGTGCCAGGTATACTGTACATGGCAAACTTCATATACAATTACTTGCGTATTAGTTCTATACAATTATATATTTGTTCTTACTGTCTTAGCTTATCAAACAACTCCAAAACAATTGTGCAACATCTGAAGTTAACCCGTAGGTGTTAAAACCCCAATCTACTGTCCTCACCCACAGGCTGAGCCTTCTTAGCACATCTCATCCTTACATGCATCTGATACTGCTTTTTACTTTTCCATATCCAAATGAAGTCAGAGAACTCAACTGTTGCTCACCAGACCTTTAGAAAACATGGATGAAGTCAAAATCTGGAAGAAAAAAGCCAGCAGAGGCTGGAGGAAACTCATCATTTGCCTCTTGTCTGCAGTCACTCCCAGTGACTCAGTAACACAACATACACATGAAACAGTTGGGCACTGATGATAAAAGGAAGAAATAATTACAGACATAAAAGTCTGGGTTAAAAAATAATGAAAACTAGAGTTAGATAAAACTGCTCACTTTGATAACAAACCTGCCAATTGTAAACTTTGAGTCTGGGTTGAGAGAGAGCCTAGTTCCCATTTCTAGCCCTGCAGAGTTATAAACCTTAAGCTTCTTACAAAGGCTGAACAGTTTGTTTTCCCTCTTTCTGGATTCTGGCCAGTGTAAGTTACAGGCAAAGAAGGAAAATTTTCTTTTGTCATTCTTTAAAACAGTGTCTGGCTGAAGCCACTCAGATGCCTGGAATGCAAAGGCTAAGCCATGAGAAAGCACACTGGCAAGTGCAGGTGCAATGCTCTTTTTCTTTGCAATTTCTCACATGGATGACACTGCAAAAATGTGGTATCTTCACATCTAAAATACAAATGCACCACAAATTAGGAGAAGTGGGCACATCATTTGCAGTTAACGACTACTATGCTACAGCATTCTGAAAGTGTTTATACAGAAGTAGGCCTCTGGTTTAAACAGCAATGCAAAAACTACCTTGATGGCAGCTCGCTTCAGCTTTCTGTTATGTTTTAACTTGTTAAGTGTTTACCAACATTAAATAACAAGATAACCAATGATAACTGTATTCAAAAGAGAGTATTTTCTTTCATTTTTTGGTTTACCAAGTGTCTTACAAAGGAAATGGTAGAGCTGGCGTTACTTTCCAAGGCTGGACACTCCCAAAGGAAATATTCAACAATCTTAAACATGGTCTCAGTGAACATTATCAGTCAGAAACTTCCTGATTTTCAATTGATGAAAATTAGTCTGGCTTGCTTTGGTTTTTTATTCCAGCAGTGGAGCTGTTACTATAGCATACTAAAGAGACATCACTATAGATTTATAATTGTTTTTTCTTAAAAAAAAAGTAACATGATTTTGTATTAATTTGGGTTTGTTACCTTATGATAACCTTTGAAATAGAAACACACACATGTATTCATCTCCTTCTTCATCTTCTTACAATTCCAAGCTATACTTATTTTGGTATGACCAGATAAAATTTTATGTCGTTGTCTAAGAATAAAATCATTATTTTCAAAAAGCTCAAAAGTCAGAATCCCAATTACTACTTCTCTTTTTCCCTTGCCCATGTACACACAGAAAGGTAAAAACAAGATTTTAAAGCAAATACTGCTATTTTTGGAAGCTGGAATTGGATTTTTGAATGTTTGCCATGCATACTGTACATAATCTGGCTAGACACATACGGGCAGGGGGCATGTTAGGTTCTGTCCTATTCTTCTTACACAGAATATGTTTATAGGGGAAAAAAAGTGAGGGAATGTACTTGGGTTATTTGGGGGTGCAGAGACTGCAAAAGAGAATTAAAGGAAGCACCTGAATAGAACTGGTAGTTTTCCTGTGCATCTGCACACCCCAAGTGTGTTGAATGCAGATTTTGGCAATATAGCTGAAGAATTCAGATGCAGTAACATGCATGCTACACCTTTTCAGATATAGGACAGGACTAGATCCATCTCAATGCATTCTGCAGTATCTTTTTTTTTTTTTTAATATCATGTCTCCTTTTATCCTGGCCTGCCTGTGTAACATTGGCTACCTATAGGGATTTTGTTTCAGGAAAACTGGGGAACAGAATTTTTTCATGTTTACAGCATATACACACAAATATTTCTACTCTATGAAAGATCTGTCAGCACAGACGTTAAAACCAAAGACCACATTTCATACAGGAAAAAAAAATCTGAATCAGAACTGGAAACCTACTAAGTGGTCAAAATGTCTAGGAAACTTTGGTAG
>VXBB01018433.1:571259-592305 GCA_013399915.1 Illadopsis cleaveri
TAAATATATTCTTATATATATAAGTAAATATATAATGGAAGAAAAATTTATGCATATTTTCTACACTATTCTGCTCAACATTTTGAGGACTAAGATTTGCACATAAAGTGTGCTAAAAAAGCTGCCAAACTTTCCATTTCCATATCTGGAAATGGCATGTCTGCAGTAGAGCAGGCTCTCTATTACACACCCTCAAGCAGTAATGTCTAATACTAAACTTTTTTTTCACATGAACTGTAGGGCTTTGTGCTGCTAAATACAGGAATACATTTTCCCACACTACAACTTGATGTAGTTTCAAAGAAACTGTCCTGATTTACACCAGTTGACAGTAGGTCCTCCACAATCTGTGACATCTGAGAGTAGTAACTGTGGTGGTAAATGGCATCACTATAAAAAACTCCCTGAGCTCCAGCAATTTACCTTGTGACATTTACACAATTTAATACTGCTTATCACTGCTAATCAACATGGGTGGTAAATCATTGTATTTGAAACAGAATTAGTGTCAGTTTAACTCTTGTCATTAAAATTTGGGAAAAAATTATGTATCCTGGGCCCTCACTCTCCATGTGGTTAACAGACTGTAGAAAAATAAAGTCATGCAAGAGTGCATCTCCTAAGCCACCACAACCAACATACCTTTATACTACAGATCAGGCTATATAAGAAGCAAAGTGCTTTGCACATCCTAAAACATTGGTTTCTGAGCAGGACTGATTGGCCAGAGATGAGCACCCAGTCAATGTAGTTCTGTTTGTCTAGAATTAAGTCAAGTGAGCATAGGTGATGTGGTAATATGCACAANACTAGATCCATCTCAATGCATTCTGCAGTATCTTTTTTTTTTTTTTAATATCATGTCTCCTTTTATCCTGGCCTGCCTGTGTAACATTGGCTACCTATAGGGATTTTGTTTCAGGAAAACTGGGGAACAGAATTTTTTCATGTTTACAGCATATACACACAAATATTTCTACTCTATGAAAGATCTGTCAGCACAGACGTTAAAACCAAAGACCACATTTCATACAGGAAAAAAAAATCTGAATCAGAACTGGAAACCTACTAAGTGGTCAAAATGTCTAGGAAACTTTGGTAGCCATTCTTCAGCATGGCTTTTACATATGGATCTTTTGAAAGTCTATTATTTCATGGTATTCCTATTTAAATATTTTGGTATAATTTCTTTTCAGTCAAGCTGTTATTGGCTGGTAGCTATCTGATCCATTATTTCAAGCAGCAACTACCAGTAAAATTTTGAACAAGAATAAAGATCTGAGTTTGACGTGACAGTGACATGTTTCAATGCAGATGGGTTAACTGCTATTCATCTCGTTAATGTATGATTTGAAATAGACTCCTGATTCCATTATACTAATGAAGGGACTCTAAAAAGTGAGGGGAAAAAGCCCTCTTCTGTGATAAAATAGGGGACTGAGAATTTATTTGTTGAGGGGTTGGTCCTCACTCTAATTTTAATGGCCCATGGTCCTTTAGCTGTAAATCTCTTGGAACATAGCTAATGAGAGCTGGAAATCATCTGATGCTTTCTGCCAGATTCAAAATTTGTGTCAAAACATATTCACATCATTTGTGAAACTATAAAATATAAAGAAGATTAAATATAATCAATACTAAACAACAGTCATCAAAAAGATATTACCATGTTTTCTGCTATGTAATTCAAATGATTCTGTAACTTACATGCCATAGGCCTTTTCCACATGGAGTAAATATATAATGGAAGAAAATAAATACTTAAATATATATAAATATNTCCTCCACAATCTGTGACATCTGAGAGTAGTAACTGTGGTGGTAAATGGCATCACTATAAAAAACTCCCTGAGCTCCAGCAATTTACCTTGTGACATTTACACAATTTAATACTGCTTATCACTGCTAATCAACATGGGTGGTAAATCATTGTATTTGAAACAGAATTAGTGTCAGTTTAACTCTTGTCATTAAAATTTGGGAAAAAATTATGTATCCTGGGCCCTCACTCTCCATGTGGTTAACAGACTGTAGAAAAATAAAGTCATGCAAGAGTGCATCTCCTAAGCCACCACAACCAACATACCTTTATACTACAGATCAGGCTATATAAGAAGCAAAGTGCTTTGCACATCCTAAAACATTGGTTTCTGAGCAGGACTGATTGGCCAGAGATGAGCATCCAGTCAATGTAGTTCTGTTTGTCTAGAATTAAGTCAAGTGAGCATAGGTGATGTGGTAATATGCACAAGCATACCCATCGTGTGAGCCAATAATTTCATTTTATCTGAATGAGAAGAAAGGAACAGGGCCATAGCTGTAGAAATATCACTTTTACCTTCTGACTTTCCTCCATGACACATATATTAACAGAAACATCCAACAGACCCATCTTCATGAAAGTGTACAACAGATTGTGTTTGTTTCTTGCCTCTCTTGGACTTGTTTTCTATTTCTTCCCATTTCCAGATGGGGTTTTTTTTAATCCATGGAGGAAAAGGAGAAGAGTGCCCATAACTGCAGTCCTTCATACGTTTATTTCTGTAGTGTAAGCTGATTGAAGTTAGCAAAGAAACCCATCCCAACGAATGGAAACATGAAGTTCCCATCTCACCTTGAAGTGAGGATCCTCTGAAAGAACCTCAAATATGCAGCCCTATTTAGATGTGATGATGATTCAACTTACAGAAGACAGCCCAATGCTAACAAGCATTTCTTTTATTCCATATTAGAGAAAAAGAGTGTATACTGAAGGATACTGTATGAAATACTCACATGTAACCTCGAAACCTACTTAAGTCATTGTTTGGCTTCTCACATTCAATCACACTGGTGAACTTCAAGGGGTCAAATTCTGAGTCCTGGAATAATAAGAGTGTTCATTATTTAGAGCAAAGACTTGAAAATTATATCCAAAATCACTTTATTTTCTAGTTTTTGTAATATAATAAAAGTCCAGTTTTTTTCCAAAGATGATGAAAGCAAAAATGCAGACCACTGACACTGAAAATCAAAGGGACCTGGGGAAAAAAATTCCAAAGATGCCTCCCAAAATCTCCCTTATAAAGATGGCTTCTGTTCTGCAACTGGAAGATGCCAAACAAATTTGTTCTGCAGTGGAAAAATGAAATTTACCTGGAAAATCTCAAACCCTTAAATATTATCATTATCCTTCATGTTCAGTGAAGCCAGTGAAAATTTAGGACAATGTAAGTCAATGCACTGCCAATTATCAAAACAGCTAATATGAGCTTTTGAAATAGTAGCAGGACTTCTTAATTGCTTTATGCCAACAGAGATAAATTAATCTAATACAGTAAATTACACACATATAGCAGAATAACTTTTTCTTAATTATCACTTAAAAACCTTCTTGATTGTCTAGCTCATTACTCTGAAATTGGTATTGTTGCTGACTATTTAAGTTTATCTGTAGTTAGCACCTTGTTGTGTTTAAGGAAAAACATCACATCACAGCAGAATTACTTTATTTTGTTAAATAAAAATCAAGGTTCTCATTTCTTTGTTAGATCAAACTACACCTTGAAAGAAGACATATCTGATCCTGCTGCAGAGAAGGTTGTTTATCTCCATCAATGAGGACTACTTTTTAAAGCTGCTTTGCATAACATTTGAATAAAAGAACTAATCGTGAATTACTATGTTCTTAAGATTTCAGTAGTGACAGCACTTCATATGTTACGTTTTACAATGGTTTTGCTGAGTTGCTGGAGACCTCAATCACTACTTTTAAGAGTAAACTTGTGAGAATGGTTGATTGAGAATCAGTAAGCACAGGACAGACACTATCTTACTGCCAGTTTCTCTGAAACACACAGGTCTTTCTGTGATTTTTTGATATCGACTCTACTCTGATGAAAGAAACCAGATTTTGAGTAAGACATGAAAGAAACTAGAGGATACGTCAGCATCAAAACCAACACCCTCCATTTTTTCTACTGCTTACAGCTGGAAGAAAGACAGACATGACTATATAGGTGACAATTCAAACCACCCACGCCTGAGACTTTTGAAAACCTTTTCTGTATTTTCAAGAAACATGAGATGATAAAGAGAACTGTGAAAATGGGCTGTCACTTAGAGACAGCTACAGCCCACTGGAAGAAAGAAAAACTTTGACGTGCAGAATTCAGCTTGTAAACAAGGGGGAAAAAATGAAGTAAAAACAAAGGACAGCTCTGAGCAGAAACTGCTTTGCTGAGAATCAGACTCCCCGAATTACGTCAAGGTTGGCAGTCAAGAACCTGAGCCTTAGCAAGAAATAACACCTGCTCTGCTGTCCCAGAAGATGATATTTTCCTTCCTTACCACAGTATGTTCCTTGGCAAAAGAAAAAAAATAAAAGGTAAAGGAAAAATAATCTACAAACATTCACCACTGTAGTTTAAACTGCATTTATAAACTGGATGGAATGGGAAACACTTCTGCTATTATAATATATAATACATATGATTTACCACAAATTTTCATTCACTGGTCTTAAAAAAGAAAAGAAATAAATCCTAACATCTTTCATGAATGTTTGTGAGGGAATCCTACAGACACCTAATAATAAAATCCAGCGTAATCAAATGCAGGTTTTGTAAGGCTGCTGAACCCAGCAGAGTGTGGTTGGATACATTATCCTCTAGAGCAGCTGGACAGCTGAATTCCCTTTCTGCAAAGAAAACCTGCCACCAAGGTTTGTATTTCACAAATAAAGATTAAACAAAGGTACTTAAATCTAGAGAATTCTAAAGTCTTCACAAAAAAAAGAAAGATCTTGTCAAGATCAGAGAGGACTAAATGTACCCGACCTCCCCATCAGTACCATGCAATATTGTCTTTCTACCTCCTTTGTTTGTTGATTTCTTTTCATTTATGACTCAGTTTTGGAACTAAAAGTCCTTTATCATTAAATCTATCTGTATATTTGTGTTCTGTTACAATTAACTTGAAATATGTGATTATGGTCTTTACTCAGATAATATCTGGGAGCGAAAATGCAATTAGAATAGCAGTTTATGTAAGGAAGAAAAGCTGATGAATTCTGATTTATGGCAAAAGCTCTTTGGTTTATTAATAAATCAAACTGCTCCCTCTCTTCCCTGTGAAATGGAAGGGCAGATATACACTGTATATTACAGCTGATGACACTGTTTTGATGTGAAAATACGTTTTGGTAAATGAAAGAACAAATATGTTAAACACAGCCTCTGTGTGACTACTTTCAGTGGTTACAGAGAAGCACAAATTTAATGTAAGATTTCACAATGATCAAAGTTTTGCTCTTTTTAATGCTGATACTCACACTTTGGCAGCAATTGAAGCACAAACTATGATGATGTTCTCATGTATTAGCAGCTAAGAGAAGCTGCAGTTAGATAGAAATTAAAGCCGAAAGTGTTGCTTTTACAGTGCACAGATTTACTCATTTTTCTTGGTAGAAGTCCATGGAAAAAAAATTCTCTACCACTACCTTTAATTTTTCTTTTACACTGAATTTCTGCATCACTGTTAAGACACAAGAAACAAGATCAAAATATGGTCAAACATTAAACTGGCCCAGACCTTTGTGCAGTAGTTATCTGATATGCTTGATTTTGTGTATCTTACTTCCCACTTACAGAACTGCTGGGCATTAAAGCTGTCCCAGTACCAAGACAGATGAAAAGCTCCATGCCTAGACAGACTGCAATCTGAGATGAGACCTTCCCGTGCCTAACCTCCCTGAAATCTTGAATTCTGTGGTGTTCTCATCATCCCTCTGTGCCCATCAACAAGGCTTGGTCATATGCAAAAAGCAGCCGGGAGCATTTTTTAAATTTTCTGAAGGTGTGTATCATTTTTTATCTGGTACCTCGGCAGGTGTCCCAAACTTGTGCCTTGTGCACCACTGATCTGAACTACTGACTCTGGCTGACAAAAACTGGGGAGAGATTTCATTGATTGCACCTAAGTTCCCCAGAGTACTTTACAAAACTGTTGGGTAGCAAAGGCCAGGGCTAAACTTTGTTCATGTCAGTCACATTATTTCTGTTGAACAACCAGTTCTGCTTTTGCTACAATGTACATTTTACTTGCCATGACTATTTCTAAGGATAAGCCTCTGTAAAATAAAGTAAAACAGAACTTACTGCTTTCACTCAAGGCAGATGTCTTGCAACTAGGTAGTGCTTAACCTGGAGCCCAGACCCATGCTCTAATAATTTACTATGCTTCAAGAGAGTATTAAATTATGCTTGAAATACATTGGAGGAGTAAAATCCACTTCTTGCTCAACTCTTCTGCCATATTATGTCATACCAAAATGAAAAAAAAAAAAAAAAAGAAAAAAGAAAAGAGGAAAAGAAGGGCTTTGATTCAATAAGAAACTGACTTCCATCAAATCCCCGACTTCACTTTTTGATTTTGCCAAGATAGCTTTAGTCCACTGCTTTTCTGGAAAAAAAATGCTGATTTATTAGGAAGTCAGAATACCTTCATAGTTATTTCTGAAAGTTTGAAACTTGTCAAGAGGACACATGGTGATACTTACATTGGGTATTTTATATACTCAGGGATTCCATGGAATGTATTTAATTTCTTCAGGACTCCTCTAGCTAGGAAAATGTTTAACATTCTCTACATAAATCCTATTTCTTCCACTTACTTAAAACCTTGGGAAATTCATTCTCAGTCTAAATGCAGAAATGGAACAGCTTGTTTTCCTTACATAAGCAGACCTAGTCAAACTGCCAAAACCTGCTAAATATTGGCTACTTTAAAGTTGAATTTCAAATTAAAGTTAAGTTGCAGATGCAAAGTGTTTTGTGACTAGCCTTTTCACAATGCCTTAGCTATTAAATCTGACAAAAGGTTTCATTTAAAACAATATTTTAGGTCTGCAATAAGTGGGCTGTGTCTTATACCCTAAAAAGACGAAGTGTTGAGGGGAAGAAAATTACTATGTCTTTGGAGAGTGGGAAACCAACAGGTACACAGATGAAGACAGTATAAAGATATGTCACAAAAAAAGAGACTGAATTTAGCTGTCTCCAACATGACTTTGTAGCTTCAGCGGTAAGATGATTCTGAATCTCCAGAGTGAAATGCCAACCTTTTCAGTTCTGCTGGCAACCTCACGAAACTGTCATAGCTCAAGAAGCAAAGCATGCCAGATGAGTCAGTTTGACAATTACACAATGTTCAAACAACATATTTCCCTTCATTAAATGCCTGTTGTATGGGTGATTTAATAGCCTGCTAGTGGTATTAATAATGCATAGTTATTAAAATGTTTTCCTTTATTCATCTGCCCTACTTTACTGCTGCAGAAACCTGACTTTGATGTTCAGTCCTTCCTTTCAATAGGACAGCAATGGGCACCCAGGATGCCCTTGGGCGACAGTGACAGTTACCCGCTTATCACATTGTGTTTACTGGCTATGCTGGGGATCTTATCCAGACTTCTCCCTGCAGTGCAGGGCTGATGAGAGCTCTGGGATTTGTTTTGGCATGTATGTCTGGAGGAAGCAAAAAAAGGAGAAATGGAGTCACAGGGACAACTCAAAGGAAATATTTAATAGACAAAAATCTGCCTCAGCCAGAAAAACAGCTTTTCCAGTTTAAAAGCTTTTAAGTACACTAAGAACTCATCTGTTAATGCATTGGTCCATCCTGTTACTGCTTTATGTAGCAGTATCCTGCCTTTACCATATAAAATTAATCTGACCTTTTATTAATGTGCAACTGGAATTACATACTGATGTTATGTATCCAAAGCATATGAACTGTTTATATACTGAAAGAGTGAAATGTTTTCATATCTAAACTGCATTAGTCTCTATGGTACAATTTATCTGTGCCACTAATTCAGAAGAAAAGGAAGAAACAGTTGGAGATTTATGCTGTTTAGGAACTAAGAAGATCCAGCTGTACATCAGAATTGAACTATTCTGTTTTTCACACTTAAAACTACTATAATTGGACTTTTTTCAGTATTGTTTGTTTAAAAGTAACACACATTCAGTCTTCAGAAACACTGGAACAACTGAGCAAGTCAAATACATTTTAGGGGGCTGATCTTCCTCTGGCTGACCAAAGTTTTCCTCTTTGCAGAAAATAACATGAGGGATCAGTGCAATACCCAGGCTGCAAGAAAGAAAATGTATTGCTTGCAAGGCCTAGGAAGATCTCAATAATTCTGTAACAGCCAGCTGAAGAAACTGCTGTCAGTCAATCAAGGAATCAAAGTACCAAAAAATATGTCAACAACACTGAAAATACACACATGCAAGTTTTAATGTCCCTCAGGATGATGAACTTAGCAATGCACTGAAAATTATGGTGGTGTGAATAAATTCATTTATGGACTATAGTAGTGCTGGAGAGTGGTAAGGGAACCGTGCATGTCAAGGCTGAAATACAGACTTAGATCTGGACAATTAAGAAAGTGGCATCTGCCTGTTCCAAAAGCCAATCACTGAAATAAATGAATGGGTGCATAGTCTGTAAGAGCCAATCTAAGTATTAGCTCAGCACTTCAACTAAACCACAAACCAAGCCTCTAAAGGACTCCCAAAACTCTGTGCACAACCCACACTGCTCCTGCAGAGGCTTTTTGCTTCATGCTCACAGACAGATGTAACTCTCCCGACTCTCCAGTGCTTTCACCTTTCTGAAAAAAAAAACAAACCAAACTTCTAGCAGTCTTTCTACCCCATTTCTTAAGTGCTGGAAGAAAAGTTTCTGTCATTTTAAAGTAGTAGCACAACAGCTCAGGTCAGCTTCTGAATATACCTTATCCTGCTCCTGCTCTAGTCCAGATTGCTGGACAGTCTGATTTCTTGTGGGATGAAGTTCTGCCAGAAGAAATGGCTATGGAAGGACTAAGATCCTTCACCCAGAAGAGAGAAATGCCAAGCACTGCTCTTACATCATTCCACAAATAAAACTCAAAACACTGGAGTCCTGAAGGAAAGAGAGTGGTTGGTAATGCAGGGGTTTTCTTGTGAACAGTAAAACCTAACAGTAGCAGCTGTAGTGTCAGGATGCAGTTAAATGCACCAAAGCATGATGACCCTTACTCAGCCTGAACAGGGGAATCAGGATAAAAGCAGCTTTAGCTTACAAAGTATCATGTTTAAGAAACATGTGGATGTGAAGGAAACCTGTAACATACAGCAATTGCCTAAGGAACTGAGAGTCTCCAGCCTCTGGCAACTGCAGGGGAGCACAGGGAGAAACAAGCAATCCTAATGAAAAGACACCTTTTATTCCAAATACTACAGGGCAGCATTTATATCAGCACCATCACAGTTTTGTCAGCCTATCCACAAGCATCTCCAGCATGAGAAGGTGTTACAATCAAGTAAAAACTCCCCAACCTGGACACTGGCATGCTGTCTTTGCTTGGATTCATATTTTTATCAACTTCTACCATCACATGCCTGCCCTACTGCAAACATGGCATTCAGAGTGAACCTTCTCCGCTCAATCCCAGCTGTTTGTGCTCTTGCCTCTTAGCTCTGTGAAGAGGTGGAGGTGCAGCTGTGCAGATTAACAGTCAGTCTGAGGCCAGCAGGCTGTGGTTGGCATACACAGAACAGTGGGGAAGTTGGGATAGCTGCAGAACACTTTGGTTAGCAGCTTCCCCTCTGGTCTATTTTCATCTGCTATCTCTTCTACTGAACAAGCTCCTTTGCAATCAACATATCAAAGCCACCACTAGCAAAATGAAGGACACCTTCTCAAGGAATTGAAGGGTGTTTTATTTTTCAGACACCAGCATGAATCTTATGAAAGGAAACTCACAATGGCCTTGTCAGCTCCAAAACTGGCAAATGAGCCGAGGGGAATGAAAATGTATTGTTATGGCAGAGACTAAGGTTTGCTTCCCTTTTCAGCTCTCTAGACAGCCTCCTACTTCAGGCAAGCACAATGGCTCCAAAGTTCCTGCAGAGTCTTGTCTTCAGTAGTCTGTATGCTTTGTTCAGATAACTGTGTAAATCAAACATACATGAATATGTATGTGTATTATGAATATGACCTGTTGAATTAGATCACAGCAGCAAAGCACGGTCTATTACTCTTGTGCAGGCTTTCCTCATCACCTGTCTTACCCTCTGTGTAGAAGTTAGCTACTTGGACTCCCGATTTGATACGGCCTTCTGCTTTGATTTGGCCTGTTAGATGGGTAAGGAATTGGCTGGACGGCCACGTCCAAAGAGTTACAGTCAATGGTTTGGTGTCCAGATGGAAACCAGTAATGAATGGTGACCCTCAAGGGCTTGTATTGGGGACCAGTACTATCCATCAGTGACAGACAGTGGGACTGAATGCGTTCTCAGAAGTCTGCAGATGACACCAAGCTGTGTGGTATGCTTGACAAGCTGGAGGGAAAGGATGCTATCAAGGGAGACCTTAACAGGACTGAGAGGTGGGTCTATGCAAACCTCAGTTTAACAAGGCTATTTGCATGTGGGCTGGGGCAATTAGCAATATCAGTACAGACTTGGGGATGAATGGATTGACAGCAGCCCTAGTGAGCAGTGCTGGAGATACCAATGGATGAAAAACTGGACATGAGCTGGAATTGTGTGCTGGCAACCCAGAAAGCCAGCTGTATCCTGGGTTGCATCAAAAAAGTGTGGCCAGCAAGTTGAGGGCAGGGTCTCATGAGACCCCACCTGGAGTGCTGTGTCCAGCTCTGGTGTAAGACAGACATGTAACAGGTAAGAGTGGTTTCAGAGGAGAGCCACAAAAAGGATCCAAGGGCTGGAACACTTCTCCTATGAAGAAAGGTTGAGAGACTTGTGGTTGAGCCTGGAGAAGGCTCCAGGGAGACCTCATTGAGACCTTTCAACATATAAAAGCAGCTTATAAGAAAGACCAAGAGAGACTTTTTAGCAAGGCTTGCAGTGACAGGATAAGGGGCAACATTTTTAAACTGAGAGTAGATTTAAATTAGACAAAAATATACATTTTTTACTAAAAAGATGGTAAGATACTGGAACAGGTTGCCCAGAGAAGCTGTGGATATCCCATCACTGAAGTGTTCAGATTCAAGTTAAACAGGGATTTGAGAACACTGATCAAATGAAAGATGTCCCTGCCTTTGGCAGCAGTGTTGGAATAAATGGTCTTTAAAGGTTCTCTTAGAACCCGAATTACTCCATGATTATATGATTCTTACGCATATATTCATTATTATAAGCATTCAAAAAATGAGTTGTTGAAGGGCAACCAATGAGAACAAATGTCACACAAAAGACCAACAGGGAGAATATCAATTGATGAAATAGTTTGTTTCATTTTTCTTCCATGTCATTATGAGTTATCTAATCTAAAGATCAAAACTCCCTATGAAGTACCAGGAGACAGTCTGTTGCTTTTTGTTTCTTAGTAGCTGACATGACCCATCTCCATGCAGCTAGCAGCAGGACAAAGTCTACTCCTATTACTTTGCAGCAGCCTGTAAGTCAGATCCCCATGATCTAAGCCAGACAGGCCACATTGCTATACAGGTATATGAGGCCAGCTGGGGTACAGTTTTCAATCTGGTATTAAATCAAGTCATACCAAAAATATAGTAAGTAGTGAAGCTTGGAAAAGTTAATTAGAAGAAGGGAAAATGCTTAAGTCAACTTACATGCATTTTTGAACCAAGTTGGATGTTAATCAAATTCTTTCTCTTGGAAGCCAAAAGGCTGTGTTCCCTGCTTTGATGTAAACCATTCTATTTTTTGTACCATTAAGAAAGCTGAATTAGGGTATTAGCAGTGCTGTCTATAAATCTCCATGCACTACTCATGTTTTTAATTCAACACTGAATAGAAGTGTAAGCATTATAGTGCTGTGTGGAGAACAGTGTCTTGTCCAGCCATGCACCTGGAGGACAACCACAGCTCTCTCTCTTACGAGTACACACATGTAATGGAAAGTATCTGACCATCACAGAGTCATAGCAGAGCTTGAAAGTATGAACCCAAGTAAAACCAATGAACAGAAATGTTCATTATTTCATTGAAATAGCAGTTTTGAGACATCCAGCCAGCCACTTTGCATGTAAGTAACATTTAAATGCAAATTTCTAATGACCGCCATGGCTTATCACCACTAAACTGTGTAAAAGACTTGGAGCGTAGCAGCAGGTGGAGAAAAGAGAACTGGGATGAGAGTTCACATCCTTGATGCTGAAATAAATACAGGAGTTCCTCATACTGTTCCTCTGCCTTTTCTGGCAGAAAAGCAGACCTCTTCTCTACCTCAGTACTTTCAAAGGAAAGTGAGACCATACCAATGTAATTTGGGTTATATATGGCTCAGTACTGTGAGCCCTTCTGTTCTGGAAAAGAAGGTCTTTTCCATCCTTTCCTAACCACTGATACTGCCATCTGGGGTTGTGGTTTCAGAGACCAGTGTATTATGATGTGTTTCCAGCTTGAAAATCCTGGGCCTAAAATCATGAGTTCTCAGTGTTATATTACAAAAACTCATTTCCAAGAACATATATTTTAGTTATTTCCTGTTCCCGGGCCAATGAATGACTAAGAAATAAACAGTTCTAGAAATAAACATTTGTTCAGTAAAATTGAATTAGGCTATATCAGAAAAGTCAATATTAAAAAAAAAAAAAAGGAAAATCTCTTCTTAACTTACTTTAAATGTAAATGTTTACTTTTCTATAACAGGAAAGCAGAATAGCATTTTATTTTCTCTATGGACCTGAAATGCTCTTTTGTTTTCTAATACTTTTTCAGAGAAACAGCAAAATGGAGAAATCCTGGGTTGTTGATAATGAGAATGAAATTTCCTGCCTCTACAGAGCTTTGAAATAGCATAAGCACTGGCATAACATATTTCCTTACACGGATTTACCACTGCTCCACCAGTGCTGGAAGGATTACCCTAGGGACAAGAGGTCCTTCACAGCCATGACACTCAAACTTAGATTCATTAATTTAGCCCCTTTAACCTACATTTAAAAACAAAATCAAACAAGGAATGCCAATGGCAAAAGTCAACTACTCAGCAGTCTTCAGACTCTCAGGATCTTCTTCTACTCTCCCCCTCCCTGCTATTGCTTACATTACTATTTCCAAAATTTTCTCTTACAGTTATTCAAAATCTTTGTCTCTCTAATGAAGCTCTCTCAAAACGCAAACTTGTGGCCTGGACACCTGCGCAATGGAAACTAGAAGAAGCTGATAAAGCCGTGCCCAAAGATGACCAAGGAGGAAGTGAGCCATCATTCTTGAGTTTTTTTATTTCCCCATGCTTCCCCATGCTGACTAAGTGCCATGGTTAGGTGTGGAGTGAAAAACTGTTCTCAGCCGTCGTTTAGCACATTTAGCTCAGACAGAGTTTGCCACAGCACCGACTTGGGTCATTCTGCACACATCTGTTATATGTTTGTTTCTCTATTAGAGAGACAGCAGTTGCTTCCTCTTTAACTAGACATGTCCACAGATTCCACATAAGTCATCTCTGAACAAGACACTACCCAAAAAAGACTCAACAATATAGGGATAGAGATTTTCATAACAATTCACCCCTATCAAAGAAACCTACTGAATGGTTCAAGGCATTACCTCAGACAGAAGTCCTTCTCATGGTGTGACACGTTTGCATTTTGCACGGACAAACCCAAGCCTTTTTACAAGACTTTTTTCTCTAAAATCTTAATCTTTTAAGCTAAACTGTAAAACTAAAACACAAAAGGTTTTAATTTAATATTCTGGTAGTGCTTAGAAAAAAACATTGTTTACTTTTGCTTGTTTTTTTAAACTTTCTTTTCCCTTGGGAAAATTAATTTTGGCAACACCTGTGGGATAGAACACTAATCTAATGCTTTAACATGTGCATATCTGGAATTTTCAGGCCAATTTTCATCACCTTCTGAACTTTCTCAAAATATTGCAAAAAAGAAATGCATGAGGGATAACCCCCAAAAGATGCTAGAGAGGCAGTTGCTGTTATTGTGGTCTGATTCTACCTTATTAAAGTACTCACAGTCTGAACAGCACTGAGTCAAACAACAGTGAGTATGCTGATTAACTCCCATCTACTTGATTATAATAGTGTATTATTCCCACTAATTGCAGGTGGATGATTGCCTGAAGATACTAGTAAGACAAGAAGCAACAGGGAGAATATAGCTATACCTCTCTTGTCTTGCTTTAGAAGACCCATTCAGACTCTTTGAGATAAGAAGTTCATACCAGCAGGTAAGTTGAAAACTAGTCTGCCTAGAAGTTAAGCTGGTTAAGCTTCAACTGTTCACTCAAACTAGGCTGGTTTAGACAATGCAGATTGCTGCACAAAAAAATCTTAGCTCAGTTTAGGCTAAACTAACATTTGGAAATTGCTTTATTTTCTCTCTCTCTCTCTTTTTTTTTTTTTTTTTTTTTTTTTTTTTTTTTTTTTTTTTTTTTTTTTTTTTTTTTTTNTTTTTTTTTTTTTTTTAATATTTTTGTTTGAGTGAGTAAAAACTGAATGCAAAAACAACATTTACACTGAGATACCAAGGCTGCTCTGTTGAGTTGTTTACATGCAGTCAGCATGAGTTGCCCCTGCCAAAATACCTCATATACAGAGCAACCTGGAGCCACCAAGTCAGGCTTACACTGCAGCCCTTTTAGAAAACCATCTTCTCTTCTGGGACAGCTTCTGCCTGGGACTCACAGGGAAAAAAAGAAATGGTATAAATGGCTTAATTCTTGGAACAGGGAGCTGTGGGACTGTTTCTCTAAGTCCAGTATTTGCATGTACCCAATGTATTTCCAACACAATGCAGGACCAAGAAGGACTGGAATGAAAGCTGGATCTGTCAATTTAGCCCAACTTTCAGGCTGAGACTGATGAAAAAATACGCCTGCAGTAAGCATAGGCTCTGCATTTATACATATTCCAGAAGTGTTCACAAAGTGACTTGTGAGGAAATCAGATTCATCAGTTATTTTGGTGCTAGTCTGCATGCAAATGAACCTCCCAAACAGACACCAAACAGACACTGAATTCAGATATGCTTTTCAGATGAAGTAAATAAGCAGTCACAAAGTAATTAGCAAGACTTATCTAAACCTGTTTAATCATGCTAGTAATAAGTTTGTTTTGAATTAAGTTCTACTCTTAGGAGAAAATGAGAAGGAAAAAACTGCATCTCCTACCCCCACCAGTCCCCACAGGGATACACACACCTTCTCACAGGGGATGGCAGCTGCTACATTTAGCTTAGCTTTCAGCTGAACTGGAGCTTTCCACATAAATATCCAGGACAGGGGCAGTGGTTAATAAACCATAAGCTGCTCCAGAATCCACAGTGAGTCTTTGTGGATTTTGTTAAAAGGCACACTGAGTAAAAACAGTGGAGCACGGAAATGTAAATGTTTTTCATGAGTCTAGATTCATACTATCAAAATATCCTAAATCAAGTTTATGAAATCTGAAAGCGAGTTTTGAGCTCTCGCAGGCTGAGCTGTATCTGCTTATCCACTCTCTGAAGAGCGACTGACATGACGTCTCGGATGGATGGAAAACATTCCATAAGCAACTGCAGAGGGTGTGGTGGCACGGCAGCTTGCAGAGTAGCACAGAAAACACATTGATTCCTCCTGCCTACTGTGTCTCCTATTAGATCCAGTGCACCAGAAATGGCTGCTGTGACTTGTCAACAGTGAGGGTGGGTTGGAAACTAGACGGAAATGGGAATGCAGAATACCTACAAATAGTTGTTGTTTTTTTTTTCCCAAGAGATGTTTACTGGTCACAGCTAACACTGTTAGACCACAAACAACAGGGTTTAGCACAGTGCTTTCTCCTAGCTGCGCTCGCCAGTGAGTCATGCTGCAGACATGAACCTGATCGGTATTTCAGGGTGAAGACAGTCCACTATCCTGTTCGTTTTAAAGACATAGCATGCAGAAGTATGTTTCTGGCTATTTTAAACATTTCTAACACATCCTGTTGCTGTAGTAGCAGAATAACAAGAACACAGTATTTAAAGTCTCGGAGGAAAAAATGTCAAGGCCTTTGTAAAATCTCCTGTTTTCTTTTTTTCTTTTTTTTTAATCTACTTACTGAGTGATTTTCATTTTTCTTGACTATTTTGAGTCTACAACAACAAGGCATAATTCAAACTGGTGTTTTCAGACATGGAAGCCAGAGGAATATATCAGTGACTCTTCTCACAGCTTGTGCATCGATAAGGTGTAGAATCATGTACACAAAAATACAGGTTTATGTCTGACAGATTGCATTCGTTAACAAACGTGCAAAGCTAACAAGCAGTATGTTCCCTGTCTACTATAAATTACTCAGACGATTCAAAGCAGCACTAAAATAAGTAGTATTTATGGTCACTTGCACTATAAAGGAAAACAGTTTCCTAGAATTCACAAGTGGGGAGATGCAATCCAAACCCACAATTGCTGATCCTGGACCTTCTGAGCATATGTTCAGAGTAAAATAACGCCTGCAAAGCATCGGAGACAAGGATATAGAAAAGCTTCTATAATTTCTTATTGCTTCTTCAAGAGTCAGGCTAAAAAGGTATCAGAATGCTACTTGTCTGAACAGTGGTTTGGAAGAGGGAGACTGTAAGGCCTTCTACTCTCTGAGACTATGGACCTTATATGCTGTTACTGCTGAAAAGAAACACAAAAAGATCCTTCAGAGGATGCTGGAGGAATAGCAGCCTTTCAGAGGACAGTTGTACCCAACACAACAGTGCTGGCCTTGCTGGCCTTTGGAGAAAATGTAGTGGCTGCAAGAGGACTGCCCAGTGCACATGCCACTTCAGTGACCCCCGATCGACAACCAGGCTCTATCTGACAGCTCAGCACAGACCTGAGGGGCTGGAAATTGTGTGGGTGCACACAGGACAGAAGCAGAATCAAGAAAGCAGTAGCTTAAAACAACAGATCCTGCTGCCGCCCCCACTCCATTCCCATGCCCAGCCGAGTGACAGGTATAGAAATAGCTATCCTTCATTGACCTGGTTCACAGGCATGTGCTCCAAAGTTATCAGTTAGCTCATATATCAAGCACAGACAAGCCAACCTTTGTGAAAGTTTCTTTTAAAAACTTGAGATACTGATACAGAGACATTATTCAAAGACAGCTGTTAACAGCTGATACTTTGAAAAGAAAGAAAATCTGGTTTTTGTCCCATGATAAGCCACATGACAAGGCACATCATTCTGTAAGGGAGGTGGGGAAGTGTTTAGCCGTGTGGGAAAGAGAGGGTCAGGATTACATAATTTATTTGTTTGTTGTCCTGCTTGAACAACAGGGCTGCAGAATGACACAGAACCAAACAGCTATAAACATAACTGAGAGTTGTTCTTCTGAGTAGTGTTAATACAAAAATGTAAGAGCATTCTCAGCCAATGCATGACCAGGCTGGGATGCAGGTCTTGTAAGAGACTTGGGAATAAGCTTCTCCGAGGCTTGGCAAAAGGAGGGTTAGCACTAGGTGCAAGAAAATTTTGGTCATCTGAAGTATTTTATGAGGTCTAACAATAAGTTTCTCTCCAGTTATGACAACTTAAGACAAATCTAGATAGGAACTAAACTTCAGTCCAACAGACAGGCATCACCTTCTTATTCCATGCTACTTGGCTGTGGTCCTACTATTCACCCAACATTTTCCAAGCACCTCTCTCTATCCCACTGCTGAGTGTCTCTCAGCAAGGCAATACCTTCAAGAATCAGTAAGAGCCTATCTGTACTAGTATGTTGCGTGAAAGCAAATGCTCCTGCATGAATTATCATTATGCTTAGAGAGGTTTTGGCCAGGATTTTACTGAGGATGGCAAGTATTCTGCTGGATAACGTATGGGGTGCTGTTACAGAGAGGTTCTGTGATGCTGCAGACTGCTTAGTTGCAAGTGTGCACTTTGCCTACAACTTGGTTGACGCAGGAACCCAGGCTTGGATATTTCCTGCTTTCTCAGCTATTTTAAGAGAGGGGAGGTAATCACATGTGGTTTTCTTACAAGTTCTCTTTCAATACTTGATTCCTTGAGGACCAGTCCTGTTTTCATTGGAATGAATGAGCTTTTTGTCACTGACCTCAGTTTAACCCCCAACAATTTACTATGGACCTCAAAGCAATTGTAGCTTGGCACCTTGTGATCTGAAATTTATTTTAAAAAACATTTATCCACATTTTTCTGAGCACACTTCTGAGATAAAAAAGTTCCATAATCATCTTATGATACAGAGAAGTAAGATATGGAAGGAGGATGGGCTGGAAATCCAGAGTGTGCTAGGTGACTGCAAGTATCGACATGATAACTAGTTTCCTCAGTAAAGCAGGATATGCTGAGCTAGCCATGCCACATATACTGTGATGTGCTTGGCATATAGAGCTAGCTATGCTTCCCTAGGTGTGGCTGTGCATAATTAGGGTTTTTCAATTTTGTATATGTTTTTGTTTATTTGTTTGTTTTGGTATATCCCTTTCGACCCCCATCCCAAAGTCCCTGTGGTATCACCCTAAGGAGAGAACCTTGTCAATCACCCTGATAGACCTGAAAAGAGATGTTCCCCCTTTTGTCCAGGTGCTTTAGCACCCACCTTTCCCATTGTTGTGTTAGGCACCACTGTCCTGAGCCACCCCCTTCCTCCCGCCACATTGGTCTGAAGTTCTCCCCTGCTTAAGGTACACCCAGAGTACTTAGGGAGAGAACCGAGGCCCAAAAATCACTTTGGCAAGTGGAGTTCACTGGAATAAAACTCTACAAAACCCCGCCAAGAGTCCGCTCTTTCTGCCAAGCCTCAGACCACGCTACAGGCCTGAGACTGAACCCACCGAGCTTTCATTGTGTGCTGGTCCAAGAGCAACAGCTGGCCAGTGAGCTGCTCAGAAACCAGTTCACCTAGGCAGGAACTGTTTCCTCAGCCCTATTCCTACACGAGGCCCAATTCAGTCTTTGATAATCTTTAACCTGTTTGAGGAGAAAAGGGCACTGCCACTCACTTCCACACAAAAGTCTAAAGGTTACAGGTCTTGCCAAACTGTACAAAACCCAGAGCTGAAGTCTTTAGCTGCCTGGTTTGGATAAGCAACTTAAACCTCATTGAGTATGCCAAACATAATGTTGCTGGGGTACTCTCTCCTGGTTTTCCTGCTGTGTTAATGCATGCATGGGATTGCTGGTTGAAGACACAGAAGTGACTCCATGACTGATGGGCTCAGGCACATATCTAGGTGCCACAGCTCACAGGAACAGGGCAGTCTGTAGGCTTGGCAGGTGTCCTCTCAGCCTGACAGCTTCCAGGAATGCTGAATCCCTACTCTGCTGCCAGGGAGCTGGGGATCCCAAGACAGTATAAAGCAGCAAGACCCTTCGAGCAGCAAGGGTCTTGAAAGCCAGTTTTCTGATAATTTGTTGTTGGACATATTGATTCCTTTCACCATGTTTACCAACACCTAATGATGTGTGTTCAGTGGTCTTGGATCACAGAAATTCAACCATTTGCTGTGGATGAGTGGAGGACCTGGTGCCTTCCCTTTGAGACAGAGCTGGAATGTGCCCTTAACTTATAACTGTACCCACAAATGCAAAAACACACCTGTGTTCAGTTACCTAAATGAAATCTACAGTTTTTGTCCTACATAATGTACCTGAAGTCACATAAGAAGTCTGTGTTGGCAGAAAACTGTGATACATCATCTCAGCACCTCCCTGAAGCTCTATCCACTGGGAGAGATTTCCTCTCAGCAGGAACAGGATGGGAGGTTTGAGCAGCAATTCAATTGACTTTGAAACAATAAGAGTTTTTGAAACATTTGGCCTGTAGCTGATTGCACTTGTTGCCACAGTGCTAGGTGCCATGTCATGTCTAAATTCTGTGTGGCAATCACTATCATTAAACAAGTCCTTACCTCACATGTTTGCAAGCTATTTAGAGAAAAGGCCTACCTACCATAAACAATTATTTGGAAGGCACATTGACTTTTATCCTCTTGGCTGGATAATAACTTCATTAATGCTGATCTTTCTCAGTACAACCACGGGCTTCTGTAGTTACCTTTGATGACAATGGTAAGGGCAACAGCTCCCATTGTTTACAAAACCCCTCAAATTAGAAGTGCTACTAGGAGAACCGATGTAGCTGAGTTCTAAAAATTAATTTTCTTTTCCTGACAAATACAGGAAGTTGGAGTTAGCTGGCAAGAGGGATGGGAGAGGAGGGCATACAAATAAATACTATTTCAATAAGATCATTAAAGCAAGCAAAACTTCAGGTAATTTCCTCTAATTCTGCCGACAGTAACTGATCTGGACTATGTTTTGTTTCAAAATAGTGCTGTTGGGGAGAGATAAGCACAGTGAGAGAGCAGTAAAACAGTTCCTGAGCACAGATACCTCCAGAATGAATGCCTGCTGTCCCTTTAAATCTTACAAGCTTTAATGCTCCAAGTGCTGGAGGGATATTCTGCAACACAGAGTTTGAGGCAGATTACTAAATGAAACTGATCTGGTTTGCAGGCAGGAAAAGAACATGTTTATATTTAAGTATCTTTTCCTTAGGCAGTTAAAATGTGTTTTCAAGAACCAAACTACAATACAAGTCATTAAAATCCTCCAAAGTTTTGCGACCACACACAATTGCCCCAAATAATTCCTATTCTAATGCAGAGGAAAAATGATGGTAAAACTTCTGGCACTATGATGAGGTCAGTTGTTGGCAAGTGCTAGCATTTTAATGACAACCATAACAGTAGTTCATTAGCACTATTAGACCAAGCAGATTTAGCTGGTGTGGAGTGTATTGGTAACCAGCTACTTACTTGAAGAAACTCTTATCTTAAATGCGAGTGAGAAATGAAGACTTACCAGCTCTAAGAACCTCCTCACCACCTGTCTTTGTTTTAAGTTAGTTTCACCATCCAGGTTGGCTGTTTCTATGTGGCACAGCCCATCAGGATCACTTGAGGAGAGCAGCAATATGTCAGCAGGTATAATTTCATTACAGCGAAGCTGCACAAAGTCTCCAACTTTCACTTCTTTCCAGTATCTGCTTATATATTTCTTCTCATTTCTGCGAAAAA
>VXBB01018433.1:592338-612081 GCA_013399915.1 Illadopsis cleaveri
TTTATTTTTTCTCATTTTTGGGGAAAAAAAAAAAAAAAAAAAAAAGACATATACAACACTTTTAATGAAAAAATTGCACAGACTGAGATGCTTCTGATAAATCTGGTTTCATTTGTAAAAGGAGTACCTGTTACAGGAGTGTCTTTGGAAGGTCCTCAGGAACACTCAAGTTACTCTGGGAAAAGTCAGTGCAGAGTGCCAAGAGGCCATTTCCCAGTGACTCAGAACCTGGTCTGAGTTACCAAGACCCTCTTTTAAGATCCAGAGAAAAACATGTTGATGTCAGACTTGATGAAGCAGAGTAAACAGGAGCTTCATACATTCTCCTTTCTCTCCCTCTATGCTCTCCGTTACCCATATGACCTCAAGAAGAAGAGAGAGCCGGTGCCCATATTGTGTGAAAAGCAGTCACTTTTAGGGAGAGAAAATGAGAACAGGTCTGGGCGCAGGACACCTGCTTGGAATGGCTCCTGAATGTTCTCCCTCATGTGCCACCCTCTGATGCACCCTCACATACCTTGCTCTAGTTCCCTTTTCCCAACAGGGACAAACTCTGTATACTGCTGCACATCATAGCTGGACAAAGACCCCTAACTGAGCGGAATTTCCACTATTCATCACTAAATAAACCTAGAACTACAAGGACATGTTGTGTGGTACAATGCAATCCTAACTACTCTTGGGAAAGGCCACTCTAAATTCTTCTAAGTATTTCTACTCCATTCCTATTCTAGCCAGAGTGCTGGTTTTCACATTGCTGATCCCTGCTTAGTTACCCTGAACCTTTCATTTTGGAGTACAAGCACTAAACCTCTCTAGTTTTAAAGGTCATGCTAGTTTGCTACATTTTTTAGTTTCTAACTTTTTTTTGAGAGCAAGAGGAAAAAGGAACAGGTGACTGCTTAATTAATTTTAGCTAAAATTTCAGATTTTAGTTTTACAGCAGACTCATGCACTTTCTTGGCATTTGTGGAAAGTGATTTATTCTGTTGTGATTTTGAAAGAAATCCATTTCAAAACTACCCCAATATTGACATGTTAAAGTACCTCCTGAAATTGGGAAGCTAATATGCTGACATTTTTCTAAGCCATTAGAAGGCCTTCTGCTGTATGAGGACCAAGACAATTGTCAATGCTGGCACTGTCACCAGAGACTGTCTCCTAGGACAGCACGTTAACTGGCAGAATGGGATTCCGATGAGGGGTGCAGAGAGGTGGCGGCAGCTGTTTTATGTTGTTTAAAGTATATTATTTTAAAAAGCATCACTTTCAGCAGTAATGTGAATAGATTTGTAACAACGTGGAAATGAGGACGTTCCGACAATCGTGTTACTTTGGACTTACTGACAGTTATGCCTTCACTGGCGCTAGAGGAATTAGTAACTTAATGGGCTTTTTTTATGTATTTAGCCAAAACCCTGAACAATAAAGGGTCACATATCAGATCAGGTTTAATCCCTCAGAATTTCTTCACTGTCTTTTCATAACATCCAGTTTATAAGGGGAAGAATGAAAATGATGGCTCTGATTTCTCTTTTGATAAAACCTGAAAAGGATTAGTACGGACCAAGTGTAAAATGTGATAATCTAACAAAGGCAGGTAATACACCTACCAAGTGCTGAAATTACACATTTTCTTCATAATCAGGCTGAAACAAACACTTAACTGTCTCTGCAGTAAGTATGAATTGCTTTGAAACCCAGTGTGCCATAATACGTACAAATTACCGCACTGCAGATCTGAAGGGTTTGTTAGCTCTGCAATCTGTAACTCCAAATCCCTTTACATGTCTGTTGTTCTTCATCCTTTCTAATTTAACTGAAATGTGAAACTGGGTGATGTACAAATGCATGCACAAGGAGCAACAGCACAAAAGCACGATCAGGATAAAAATAGCAAGAAGTCCCACACTATGCTATAAGCACTACTATTTTTTATTTAATTTCTATTGTTTGAAAAGCATTGCTATTTTAGCATTTCCTCATCCCTCACATGCTTAGCAACTGCCACAACTATATACATGGTGGCAGGAAGGGTGGATATCAAGCAACACAAGGCCAAATGGCTCTGCTGGAATACATGAAGTTGTTCAGCAGCCTAGAAAAGAGAAGGCTGCAGGGAGACCTTACTGGGGTCTTTCAGTATATAAAGGGGACTTGTAAAAAAGACAATTATTACCAGTGCCAATAGCCACAGGACAAGGAGTAATGGGAGTAATGGTTTTAAACTGAAGAAGGATAGGTTTGGATGAAACATAAGGGAGAAATTTCTTACGGTGAGGCTGTTGGGACACTGGAACAGGTTGCCCAGTGAAGCTGTGGATGCCCCATCCCTGAAAGTGTTACAGGGCTTTGAGCAACCTGATATATTGAAGAGTGTCCCTGCTCCTGGCAGGAGTATTGGACTAAGCGATCTTTAAAGGTCCTTACCAAGTCAAACCATTCTATGATTCAATAAATCTATGAATATAAGACCTCTTGGACATGCACCAGGGCCCCAGGGCACAGCCCCCTTCATTAGGCACATGGGAACAATTTGGTCCCATATTCCACTTGATCAGCTCTTTGCTAACAAGGGTCAATAGTGGATGGAAAATTACTGTCTTCATGGAAAATTACTTTCTAATCCTCTTTAGACTGGGTTGCACTGTGTCCTCTAGCAGAGCTCTCAACTGAGACTTGTCTCACTGCAGCCAGTGAGTGGTCACTGCAAGCCTTCTCTGCAGAGTATGGCGTGATCCTGTCTTCACATGGGGTGGTTCAGAAACTGACATGAATGCATCAGGCCTCTGAAGCTTTCCTTTAACATGTTCAGCCTAGTCCTCTGAACATGCAAGTTAGCTCACCTTGAGACATCCATCATATTCTGCAGCCAGTACAAACACATCAAGTGACCCCATTGATTAGGTTAAGCTTTTTCCATTGATTCTGCAGAGACAGGACTTTGTTGTCCAAGTTTTATACTACCTATTAAATGCTTATTCTTGATGTTATATTGTGCCAGTAAAATTATATAACAGAGAGAGTTAGAAAAGCCAGACTTCCTAAAAGAGAAGGAGCCCAAAAGAATGGCAGTCATCTGCAGTCTCATTACAGGGCCTTTGTGGTGGTGCATTCCCTATCCCTCCTGGTCTCTGCTCTACCTCCTCAAGCCTGCTCTACAATTTCAATAATTCTCATTAGGCCTTGGCTTTTGTGTAATGAGTTGGGTGGTGAAATGTCCCTTGACCATACTAGGAACCCTTGCATGGCTAAGGTAGAGTGGCAATGTTCGTATCAGGGACACGTGCTGTCTGACCAAGAAGGACAGTGAGAAATAATAAGTCATCCCCTAATAGCCTTGGAACATTACCCATCTGAATCATAACCCCACTGAAACTGGGCTTTTGAATAATTTCAGTAATTATACACTTGGGTTACAGTCAGGACAGAAATGGACTAATGAAAAAAATGCCAGTCATCTTGTGACCCTATAAACAGTGGTCCTAAGTGAGGCCCTTTAAGTTCTACCAGACCATGGCAGGCTGTACCAGCATGTCCCTCAGAGCCTGCAAACTATCAACTTGCAGTACTCAGAGGACTGTCACCAAAAGCTGATGAGTTGGCCTGGGCCGACATCCCCAGTCCTTGACGCTCAAGCCTCTCCCACTGAGAAATGCCAAGACATTCAATGCGAGTAATTCACTGATCCTCCAGTGAAACAAACTGGAACTTTCAACAAAGCACCTTTGTGCATATATATAAATATACACACATCTTTGTGTCTGTGTGTGTGCACGTGAGAATTGATTTAAACCCCCTACAGATAACTGAGTTACTATTTTGATTAAGGTTAATCCTATTTAATCACTTTGTAAGTATTAAATTAGTCAATTATTGAGTGCTGCTAAATCCTTCAGACATAAACCATTGCCCAGGTCTAAGGCTAAGACTGAACTCAGCCACACCTAGGCCACATCTGAAGTTTAGAAAGCAAGGGAATCCGTTCTGAATCTTGTGACCCAACAAGCAAGATTTCCTTATTAAATCCTTTAGATTCCCATTCTATGGATGAAGTCTGAGTTTGGATTGAGTTACACTTAGGCTTCATCAGAAGTTTAGAAAGAAAGGGGGTCCACTCCATTAACTCATGACTCAACAGGGAAATCTCCCTGACCCCATGCACCCTTACTCTGGCCCTTGTATAAATCATGCAAAATTCATTATAATTCTACTTTCCCTGTATGCTTCATCTCTGTAGTAACAGAGTGAACCTTGCCATCAAACACTTTCAAGTCACGCTTTCACAAATTTATATTAAAACCTGCTTTTGGTAATACCTTTGATTGTTACTCTTGAAGTGGCCTAAACCACTAATTTTGTGGCAGCTGCAGGCACTGTTTGCAAGGGACTTGTTAACAAAAGCTTTTGGCAAGTTTACTTAAACATCATCAAACCTCCTGGAATATTTTGCTGAAAGGCTCAAAGAATTCTGGCAGGAACACAGGAATGGAATGCAGCATCTCAGTGAGTCCAGTTCCCCACAATGGTCACAGGAAACTGTAACATGGATATCCAGCCCAGAAGCTGACACCCCACAACTCTAGTTCTACCTGCCCTCATTTATCATGAGCCTGAAGATACATTTTATTACCTACAACATATTTAAGGCTGATGCTACAAGAAATGAATGCTGCAAACCATGATGAACCACAGGAAGAGGTCAGAGATACTAAATCTTTCAAGGTTGGAGAGTTAGATAAAAGGCCTACAAATCAATACACTGCCATGAACTAATGGCATTCTGCAAAATGCTTCTATGTAGCACTGCTCTAGCTTAGTCCCAGCACAGGCTCCTACATTCACTTCATCAGGGCTTGTAAAATACATGTACCAGAAGATTGGAAGATGTTCTCTTGTACTTTTTGAGGTGTTCAGCCTGTTTGACCTGGTTTATACAGCATACCCTTTCCTATATATGTTCCAGCTGCAACCCTGAGGTTTTCAAGCCTCTCAAAACATCCAGATAAAATGTCGTTTCCCAGTCCAAGCCCATCCGCTAACCTGCTTTTGAAGTAACAATCATCTTTACTTCAAAAGAAATCTGACTCCTTTGCCTTCCCTGCCAGCTGAGGTTGACCAGTAGGATGTTAAAGAAACAGCAAGAAATTAAGTCTGTGGAAGAGGAAAGGCCCTCCACAAAAGACAGTCAAAGAGGTGTTGTGCATGTACAAAGCATACTTTGTATCTGTTCTTGATGTTAGCCAGGTCCTTCCTTTTCATCTCAGGAGGCAGAAATAGATTGGGGTAGCTCAAAAGAATGATTCGAGTACATCTCTGCTCCCAGTGATTTAAATTATGTTCCAATCAATTGCCTACAAGTGCTGTGTCAAATCTTCTGGTTAGGTAGCTAACTAAAAAAACTTGGGAGCTAATTAGCAGAGCCCAAACAGAGCAGCAGCTTCTGAAGGAGAACCTCAAACTAATGCAAACACAGAAATGTCACATCAGGCCAGACTATCTTTAGGTAGGCTCCAGCATCTAGCTGTTTCTCCATAGGTCTTTTATGTTCATCCAGTTTTCCCAAATCATCTGTTCATTCTTTTGCCTGGTCTGGAGCCTTCACCTTCAGTCCCGTACCTCTCCTCCACAGATCTGCTGGTGTGGAGAGGGTTTCCAATAAGGGAGCCCACAGTACTGTATGAACACTTCAGTGGCAAGCAGAGATGTTGCAAAATTCATCACCAGCTACAAAGTAAGAGCTGGTGAACAGCACTGAAATATGTGAATATAACTGCAATGTTATAACCAGTATCAATTATGATTTGAAAACTATGGGTGTAGCAGATCTCAGAGTTTAAAAACAAGAGCTATCTGTGAGACCAAGGCATACATTGCACAAAGTCTGAACATGTCAAGTATCTATGGAAACATGTTAAGAACCATTTGGGTACAATTACAATGTTATGGCAAAATGAAGGAAAAACATGTAGCATAAGTTAATGCCAAAGGAGGTTACATAATGCCCAGAATATGTCTCCATTCCACCACAAATGATAACATCTGTTTCTATGAAAATAAATCACAAAGAGACTCTGAATCTGATACTAATCAGACAAAACAGATTAGCAGAATGTGTTTTTGAGAAACACTGAAGAGAATGAAAGTCTCTCCATAACTGAAGTTTCTAAATAGGCTCCATAATGGTCACGTTATTTAGAGGTTTTTTGTTTGTTTGTTTGTTTGTTTTTCTTTTTTGGAGGATTAGCATGTGCAAATGTATGTTACAGCTGCTAGAAGCAAATCTGTGTATATAGTGATGATGAGACATAAAGGTGCCTTTTATCAAATTCATATTTTCTGAAAACTGCTAATTTTTCTGCTGCTAGTGAAACTTGCTATGAAAAGGCACCCAGAAAATCTCAACAATTCAGGGTTATAATGTGGAACTAGTAATTTAATTTCTCTTGGCAGTGTTATCTCCATTACACCGCACATTGAAAGAAACCTCACTGTTGTTAACTATATTGAAACATTTACTGCCCGGAATAAATGATTTTTCAGCCAAGAAACTTGTTGTGATAACAACATGAAACACAAAAGCAGAACATGTAATGAAACTTTATACAAACTGAAGAGAGAAAAAGCTGTTTTCTAGAACTTGATTTTAAAACAAGACTGTTCCAGAGAGACACCTAACATTAGGTATGATTCGCAACCTCCTATGTTTTCTGCCAAAAATGCTAAAATAGTCCTATCATTCTTCCAGGAAACATATATATTGCGAGAGAAGAGTATCAGTTGCTTTATATATAGTAGGACAGAAAGATCATGGTTGGTATTGAGACTTTCTAAATGGTATCACACAAGGAGGTGGAAGTTGAAGAACCGCCTGGATGTGACCTGGCTCACAGCCAGCTAAGATTCTCATCCCGATTTTCAGAGCCATCACAGATATTAACATTGAATATTTCCCCTAAAGTGCTGCTCCAAGACACTGCAAAAAGATTCATCTCAGCTCAGAGCTCTGAAAACACAGAAGAAGAAATAATGCCCCTGAAGAGAACCAACTGAAATAGTAGATACCTAATGACACAAACCTCCTGAATCTGTGCCTGCTGCCTAAACAATTCAAGAAAAAACAGGAACTCTTCCTAGGGAGAATTTAGGTGCCAAATTAGGTGCCAAATTATGGTAAGATATGAGCTCTGTGCAGGAGCTTTCCAGGGTCCTTGTCCTCTAAACCAATGGCTTGAGGAGACTTAGGAATACTTTCTGAGTGCCTAAAATTCAGGTGCAACATAGATGAACAAATCTGGTGGACTAAATCCTCCTTTTGGTGTTCCCCCACTACATTTAAGGCAGTGTAATAGATGACCATCCAAGAGAGCTCTTCATGTCTTAAAGGTGCATTTTAAAAGGTAAATTAAGCATGGACCTGCACAGTTACTGAGGAAAATCCTACCCTTTAAGACTTTCAGACACTTCAATGGAAATTTTATTCCTTCTCATTCGTCTTGCTCTGCACATCTGCCTCATTTGATCTCAGGACAACTTGACCCACGACATTACAAAAGCATTGATATACTCACTATGTGTACACAAGAAGTCATTTGTAAAGAGCTTCTAAAGACAAGCACTTCTTAAAAAGTGCAACTGTTTTTATTTGAAAAAAATTATTCCAGTTCTTTTAAATAAACATGTAAAAACTGAAAGAAATTTTATCAATGCTAATTACATGCACAGTCCTGATGGAGTTGTTCACTGATACTCAGTTGAGGAGACTATTTTACAGTATGTAACTGTGCCATACATCTCCTTTAAAACTCTGAAGGCCACACTTTATCTAATCACTGCAAAAAAGCACTCTAGAAGTTAATACAGTTTGGCTATTTCATGTTAACAAGAACATTAATAATTCATAATTTTCACATTTAACAGGCAAAACCATGTATGTAAGTGTTCAACTTTCTCCAGGTCTTCCAAAACTATTAAGTCCTACATCTTCCTTCCAGTTCTGTTCTTGTCCGAGCAACATTCATCCATGACATCCATCTCATTTGGATGTTCTCATCTGTTTTCATCTGGACAATCGAAGGTACAGGTTGAAGGCAGAAAAAATACTGAGTACTAGCTGAGATCTCAGTGAGTTCCAGGGCACAATGCTTACGTTCAGAACAACTGAGATGATGTTTTCCATGTTGTTGCCTCAGAGTTTTCTCTGGCAGCAATTCCAGAAATTAGCTTTAGCTCATACACCAGACTTTGCTATTACAGTGCCACACAAAATTAAACTGCTTAAAAAACTGGTATTTATAAAAATAAAAATTAAAAAAAAAAAGAGAGAGAGAGAAAGGAAAAAAACCCCCAACTCTTAACTGTCTTAGCTGTAATATTATTGGAAGAATCTTGCAGAAGAGAAATCTAGATGCTATTGTATATTTGCAGAACAGTTTTTCTCCTATGAGGTGAGACCCATAGCAGAAAGGTGTGAGACTGTGTAATATGTGGGATACTGATTATCAAGGACATTAAAAGCATGTATTGGTGCACTAATTTCTCAATTCATATGGATTATATTTAACTGTAGAGTTACTAAGGAATGCCTTTCCTCTGTCTGGTGAGGATATACATGCAATGAAGACTGAATAAACAGGAAAACCTCAAACTCAGGCACACTTAGGCACACTTATGTAGACACCAATGTGTACTAAGGGAGATTTAGGGTGATATCCTGGATAAAGTTGTGGTCTGTCTCCACATTCATTCAGCCAGAGGCCTACACTAAACACCTCCAGGTAGGTACAACAAAGCAGGAAGTTTAACCTGGCAGTTGTGGATACCTACTGGATATCAGGCAAAGCAAACTGGGACCCTTCAGTGTGCTTCTAATGGTGATGGAGGAAAGGTTTGGCAGAATTTGTAGGCAAGAATTGACCTTACCTTGAATGTCAACTTGCAAATGGAAGAGGCCTCAGATAGTCAAAAGTCAGCCAAAACGTGTATTACAATAGCATCTGGCAAACTTTTGTTGATCAGATGCTGCATGATGCTTTTAGAGCTCTGGCAGTGGTACAACTGGCTGTCCTACTCCCCAGGACGAATCCTCAGGGGGGTGAGGTAAAACTTCACTTGTGAATCACTGCTCTTGCCTCACCATACTTCTGTCCCCCTAAGCAGCTATGGCTCAGCAGAAAAGGAGGGCAGCAATTCTGTGGTAACTGAGTTCTGAGAAGTCTCTTCCTAATCTGGATGAACAGAACAGATGGCTAAGGACCTGAAATATAACCATAAAGATCTTTCTTTTAAAGTATTTTTTCAATTATTATTTACTATTATTACCTCTTCTTTGTTGCTATTTTTCCATGCAGTTTCTTACACACAAGGGCTATGAGACTTCTTAGAAGAGACATCGCTATCATGCTGACTGAACCAAACACAGAAGAGCAGCAGGTTCCTGCAGTGCTCTCACTAGTGCTCACACTGGTAGCCAGAGAGCTGTCTGACATTTTAAATTTAGTTCTGTGAAGTCACTGTGTGAGAAGAAAGACACTGAGGTGCTGGAGGGTGTCCAGAGAAGGGCAATGGAGCTGCTGAGGGCTCTGGAGCACAGGTAGGATGAGAGGAGGCTGAGAGAGCTGGGGGTGTTTAGTCTCAAGACAACAAGGCTCGGGGAACTAATTGCTCACTACAACCCCCTGAAAGGAAGTTGCAGCCGGATAGGGGTTGCCCTCCCAGGCAACTAGAGCCAGGACAAGAGGAAATGGCCTCAAGCTGTGCCAGGGAACCCTTAGGTTGGCTGTTCAATAAGACTGGTTGACTGAAAGGGTCGTTAGGCATTGGAACAGGCTGTTCAGCGAAGTGTGGAGTCACCATCCCTGGAGGTATTTAAGACATGCAGATGTGACACTTGGGAACATGGTTTAGTGATGGACTTCGCAGCGCTACAGTTGGACTCAACCATCTTAGAGGTCTTTTCCAACCTCAGTGATTCTATGATGAATCCCTGGTCTAATGCATAGACATTGTGACCCCCTGATCTGAAGCAGAAACACCTCCAGCATCAGTCTATTTGCAAGAGGGAAGGAGCAGTAAAAGGCACTACAACTCAGAAGAATCCTAATTTGTCCATGTAGCTGGCAGAGAATAGGCCTTAACTTGTACTTCAGGCTGATCTGAGAAGTACAGTTGAAGTTTTAAATGTAGTGACTTATCTTAGGCTGTATCTGACCAATTTTTCTGTGTTCAGCTGCTCTCATAGGTTTTACAGACTGTCTTTACATTTCTGGATCACTGCTTGCCCCAACAAGATGAGAATACAAATGCAAGGAAAAGCAAACAGCCTCAGGCTCTTTCTTAATACTAAGACATGTTTAAATTAGCATATTGTTCTCAAAACAAACTTTAAAAATCTGAAAATCTCCAAAATTATGGTATAAAATAATAACAAGATATTTCCCAAAATGCTTTCTTAATGACGATCATTAAAGTCCCATTGTAGTGAAATCACTAAACTGGGTCCTGGGCCCACTTCCCAACACTCCTACCTGAGTACACAGACTGGGTTGGATCCTACATTAGATTGAAATCTGGGTGTGTGTAAGCCTTGATTTGCTATGCTCTAGGTCCTAACACAATTTGAATTCAGTCTTATATAAGGCTATCTTACAGAAATTCACTGAATATAAAAATGTTCCTCACTTCCATCAAAGAAGAATTAGAAGACCAAACTCCATGCAAATCATATGCGGTGATATGAATCTTTGAAGGTTTGAGTCAAAACAAGTATGCCTAGAGATGCAAATTTTATATTTGAAATTCTTGGTGAAAGTAAATAATAGAGATATTGAAGAAGTGAGAATCAGGAATGTAAAATCCTACTGTTTAAAGGAAATGTAGGTTACCTTTAGTAACATTTGAGTAGTTCAGATTCAAAACTAGACTGATATTGCAGGTATCTACATATAAAAAATCAGGATAAAAATTCATTTAAAGTTTTAATGTCAACTTGACTATGTTTTCACACTATCTGCTCTTTCCTCTGAATTAAAGATGGTCTTCACCTCATTAATATTCCAAACTTACTGCAGCCAGTCAATGAGTATAGTTGAATGTGAAATACTAAGCTACAATAATACTTTTCACAATGATGTTTTCATAGAGAGAAATGTAGTCCTTTCCAGTCCCACTGATTTACAATCAAAATGACTATGAATTATGTATCTCATAATTCCAATGGCATTATGAGAAACAGCCAGCTCACACAGACAGTACATCTCAACCTGTTAATATAGTTCTTCAGAGACCTGGTAATTATAGAGCTCTGCAGGGAAGCACGTCATCTTTGCCACTTGTCCACAACTACTGAACTATCATCAATAAAAAAGCTAATTTATAAAGAACAACACTACATCAGTATCAATTTTGATAGCCTGTTTCCATCACTTTACCAGACAATACATTTTCAAAATGAAGTGTATGTTACCATAAGTAATTATGTTACCATAAGTAATCCCACAGTAATTATCCACACTTCTAAAAAATCATTGTCAGTTTTAATTTTCAACAGCTTGTTAGTTGATGGATGTGTACATATTCTTTCATATTTAAACAAAAGGCTTATAAATATAAACTCTTCTTCACTATTGCCCCATTACAAAGAAATAGTGTTATTTGTGAACACTGTTTCACAGGAACTCTTTTTTAATTAACTTTTAAGAATTTAAAATCTAAGCAGGCCAAATAATAGGAATGGATATCGTCCTTTGTTTCTTTTTACATGAAAGGTTACCTCATCAAGCTCAGCCCTTCTTGGAAATGACTGAATAATTTGTTGGCAAATACTGTTCCCACATTTAAAAAACCAACTTTCATGCATGATTTTCACTTACTGTTCACTGAACTCCAAAACCAGGCTACAAATCTTGGCCTGAATTCAGAAACGTATCTAAACAGATGTCTAAACTCAGGCAGAAAAGCATTCTTTCTGGCCAAAATCCAGAATGACAACTTCTCTGTAGTTCACATTCATACCTTCCTTTGGGGAAAAATGATAAAACACTGAAATTCAATATCCTACAAAAAAAAAAATTTCAAGGTCTTTATTGCAACCAGAAGAAGAAAGTGACTGACTTTTGAAACTGAGCTTAAAGCAAGCAATTTCAAAGAGACTGTTTACTGAAAGGGTTTGAATCATGGAAGAGGAACAAGCAGCTTTAAAGAGGTGCTAAAAGAGATCCAGAGACCTGAAGCACCTCAGCAAGTGGCAGCCACCCTGTTCATAGACAGAAAAAACCAGTAATCAGCAGCCTGGCAGACACAGACCAAAACGTTTGTGTCATAACCTCTAAGAAGAAGCTAGTTTAAAGGTGTGAGTATCAGTTTTAAAACTGAACTTCAATCTGATCTTACAACATGGTATTTCAAATTAAACCTGTCTAGTCCTGCAGATAAAAGTTGTGTACCTAATGAAAGAAATTTTTACCTAGAACCCTTCCCCACAAGTCTGAAAGAAAGTCAAAAGAAACTAAAATATTTGAATCTCAGCTTTTTAGAGCTGGCACATGACCATTTTCATCTCTGTTACGCAAAGCTGTAACTGAGGGTTATTTTTCACTCCTAATCCCATCTTAAAAAAAACCACATCTTAAATGTGTGCCTTTCTTTCTCTCCCTAAAGCAAACTCTTATTAAGACATTCACTTCCAGTCTTTTCTCCATCCTTTTTCCATAATTGCTTTGCTACAGGTTCCTTCTTTATCCGCAGCAATTAATGGCTTTGAACACAATGGCTCCACATTGCTACATCCAGCTGAGTGCTAAATCCTCTTCAAAACACCTTCCTCTTTCTTATCTAGTGTTTGCTCTATCTCTGTACACAGTGATCTTTCCTCTTAGTACCTCATGATTGATAATGTATCTTTTTTTAGGACTCCTCTACTGGATAAAACACTTTTCCAGACATTAAGTGGATTGCATTAGCTCCATATCTGTGAGGTTAACTAAGGAAAAGCCTTTGTAAGGAAGACATCCCAGCTTGTAAAATTCCTCAAACTGAAAGTCATGGTTGCAATCCTCTTGTAATGTGGATCTTACTCATAAGAGGAAAATAATTTTTATCTGCAGGCACTAATTCAGACCAAGCTTCTTTGTAAACACACAGCACAGATTCTGAAAAGGCTTTCCTGACTACCCTTGACACAATCCATTTCTTGTGTAAACAAATATCAAGAGTTACTTCTGCCACCAGGACAGAAATCTAGTCTAGACACATTCACACACGTTCCAAAATACATCAGGTCACTCTGTCAGCATGCTACTGGCTTGTGTGCTGCCTACGTCTTGGAGACAAAAGCCATACACCACTGGCACTTCCAGAAACCCGTGGCTTACATGAAAGCTGTGACATCAGAGCAAGAGCGTGGTATGAGAAAGCTGTATAAATTCTTCAGGGTTAAGCTATCTAAATTTTTAATGTAACCAAAACAAGTATGTTTCCTTGACATTTTTTGACTTACATTCATTTATTCTGCATAAAAATAAGCAGAATGTTTTACAAAGCACTTGAAAGAACCTTTAGTCATTTTTTGTTTAAGATAAGGAAAAAAAAATTGGTTGGCTCTAAACCTTGTTTGAGAACTCCACATACAAAGCATCATTTTCCTTCATCTTTTCCAACAAGACACAGCAGAAACAGCGACATGATCTTAATCTGGGTGGAAAATGCTGTAGGCAGCTCTAAATTCCTCCTGTGACTACAGAGCATGGCTTCAAAAAATTCAACCTGATAAATTCTAAAAACAAAAGCAAACCAATGAGTTCTGAAAGGTTAAAGGGCTTGTCACATACATATTAATTTCTAACATAAAGTTCGTTAGAAGATATTAATGACAGGAATATTTTGATTCTGGAGACTATTAAATGGACCACTAGAAAGGGAGGCATTCTCTAGCAAACAGGTTTAATAGCCTTTGCTGCTGCCCATATGCTGCTCCACTGCAGCTGCCAACCCACTGGAGAAGACCAGACGATAGTAATGCAGGGTTAGTCTGAGGCAGCACCAAATGGGAGTTCTGCAAGAAACTCCATTTGATACTTTGTGCAATGGAGCCACATTTGGGAAAGGTACCTGTGGAATCAAACCAGCAATTAAAATTCAACTACTTTTCAATTCAGACTAAAAGAGGGCTTCTAATCCTACGTTTAGCCTTTGAGTAGGAAGAATGAAGAATTTCTCTTCTTTCTTGCCATCTTTGCATCAATAACAGATCCCTTCCAGGACAGATGGACATCTTTCTAGGAGAACTCTGATTTTACACATATGTCTCAGATAGTGATGAAGAGATAGGCAGCAGAAGAGTCTGTGGGAAAAGAGAAATGAGAAGTGTATGAGAATTAAGAAGAGGTACATGAGATACACACAGAAAAGTGTGAGTTATACATGGAGGAAAGTGTAAAGAAGGTTAAAAGCAGAGAAAGGGAACTACTGGCCAATTGAAAACATAGAGGAAGGGTTATTAAGGAAATCATTTAACTTAAGCAAGATCACAGAAGTTCTGGGTTAGGAAAAATTCAGTCCATTTTGAAAGTGGGAAGAAACTAAGGATGTTTAGTAATAGAAGATTATATCTGTGACTCTACTTTTGCTGGGGACTTCTGAGCTTTATTGCTAAGCATGCAAAACTGTGCAGCTCTGTCTTCTGGATCTGCTGTTAGTTTTTGAGACCCTATCAGTTTGTGGGCCACAATGGTCTTTGGAGACGTAGACTGTGAAATAAATTTACATGCTGAATATATGTTGAGGGCTGCACTTTTGAAGTGACTTTCATCCAAGGTGACAGAAGACATGAAAGATAATCTCAATGGACTATTCACATTCCGTTTCATATACACGGCATACTAGTTTTCAGAGAGAGGCTGAAGCAAAATGTACTTTAATGTCAATGTTGCAAAGATCCACCTCAGAACAGAGAGACTTGCGCAGTTACTCCCAAGAAGCACAGGAAGGTAAAAGAGATTTCTCTATTTGTGTCTTTCACAGCCAGCCTTAGTTCACTTGGTAGAGCATGTTTAGTTCTGTACATTTAATGATAAATAAAAGTAAAAGAAACAGAAATACTTGTGTATGCCCAATATGTACGATAAATCCTATTACGCTTTGTTATCAATCACACTTTACTTCCATATCAGTTCAATTGGGAAACATTACAGAAAATTTATAGATCCATTTTTCCTGCTTTGATTTAGAATGAATTTGAATGTATTGTTATTAAGTCAGGAAACTGAGGATGATGAGATTAAAAAATCTTACCAAAGGATAGAGGTAAAATGGCATAATCCATAGATTGGGATTTTATAATTAATATGGTTTACTGGTAGACTATTTCTTACTAGAGTGATTTTTTAATAAAGAAATCCTGCAATCAAAACCAAGATGAGGCTGTATCATTCCTGCTCAGCCCAAATACAGTAGCCTCTGTGTCTCCTTCAATCCTTAACAGAAATTTAAGTAAATCACAGCAGCATATGGGAAAGCAGGAATTCAGCAAGATCCCATTTTTTGTAAAAATATTTTGTCTTTTCACATGGACATACTGATAGCTATCTTTGAGTTAGAATGCCTCAAATGATTTAACCTTGCAGTGGAGTCAATGTTCTGTACTCAGCTTAACCACCTCAAACTTCAGTGCTGAGCTCAGCAGAGCTCTATCATCTGACAGCTACCCAGAAAGTTAGCCAGTATATAGCTGGACTCAGGTACTTGGCAGTCAGGCTGGACTTAGTAATTCCCCAGCAAAGCATTACAAGACATTTCATGCCACACAAGCCCAGCCTGGACTGGAAAACCTGTTTGTCTTGTGATCATTTATTTGAGCTAGCATGCATTTCAACTGCTTAAGAATGAAAGGTTTTAAATATGGGTGTGGGACTCTGGCAGTCTTATGTTTACCACAGACTGTGAATCTGTCCAGCAAAGCACTAAAACTGAGAGAGCCTTAGCAAAATTCCAGCATCTACCGGCACCTGAAGTGTCAAAGTAGTGACAGACTGTGGTTAGAACTGACTGCTTAGCCTAAACCAAAACAAGTTGTGTTTGGCACGAGGCTAAAACCATCATCATCTGAAATCCAGAGAAAATGAACAAAGATGACACTTTGTTTTCTAAAACCAGGAAATGCATGAAATAGTAGAAAACAATTAAAGTTGCCAGATCATACAACACTGGAACAAAGTATTTTAAAATCATGTAATCTCATTTTAAACAAATCTGCATAAGTAGGTTTGCATATTCTCCTCAGGTGTCAGATCTCCCTGTCCAGAAAAAACTGGGACATTTTAATGATCCTGCTGTCATTTTGCTTTTAATGGAAACTTGTCTTAAAGGCTTCCTGATAGACAGAATGTCTCCATTTCAATAGAGAATGAAATACCATCTCTAAGTATCACTAGATCTATTATTCCTAGTTTAACAAAACCTATTGCATATGGCTCAGAAAACACAAAAAGGTGTTCCCCCGAGGTTAATCAACTACTTTGACCAAATATAAGAAATTAGCCAAAGTTTAATAATAATGTCTACAACCTATGGAGGTAAATTCTCTGATTTCTTTACACTAAAACCCTATGGCTCCTTTTTATACAAAGATATTCAATCCTTTCTTCAAGCAGAATCATATGCTATTTTTTTTTAAATAGCTTAGTGGAAAAATGAGAAAATATAAGATTGTCTGCAGACTGTGACTATTTTAACTGTTAACATGTCTCATTCAACTCTGTGCCTGAAGTAGATTACTTAGCAAGGTTACCATGTATGTCTTTGGCTAGACTAATAAATCCCTGTGAATAAAACTACTGATTGTGTTGCACTGATTATTATTTGATAGTGTCTGGCCAATTTTTAACTTAAAAAAATTTTTGTTGCAAGTCTCTGAGAAACTGGAGTTTATGTAAAGATGTGAACTATTATGGTAGTCAAAGTGATGTGTTAACTGAAGTGACATGATGAGAGATGTGAGTCTAGATTTTGTTTTCAGTAATAGAGTATACAGATACACTCAAAATCATCACGTTTTTCATTTTGCATTTGGTTGGGGTATTTTTAGTTTAAAAAGGACTTGGGTTCTATGAGTTTCAAAACTTGCTATCATATTTTTAGGGTGATGGTATAACACATGAAGAAATACATTTAACGTCAGAATGAATAACAACATCAAAAGAATCACAGACTTCTCAAAAGAGTTTCATGTCAAAATTCTCACTGATGACAACTGCAGATTTTTGGCTGATCTCTCCGGCATTAAACAACTGGAGAAAAACACCTACAAGGACATAATTCTAAGTGTGATTGCATTTCCAAAAGCTTAAAAATAAAAAAAGAAAAGACAGCACATAAAAGTCTGACTAAGTGCTGTCATCAGTATAGTATTTCACAAAAGCTTTCTGAAAATGTTACTTTTAATAGCATCAGGTGAAAAGAGCAGTGTAATATGGCTTATAAATTACTGGAGGGGCTGTTGATACAGGTTAATAATAAACGACAGCATATGCAGCAGAAAGAGAGAGAGTCACAGAGGAATGCTTGCTAACTCCAGTTTTAGTCACCATTAAAGCTAATGATCTGTAGGCAGTGCATGCATCATGGTAAACTAGACCCATCAAATACAAAGTACAGGACCTACTGAGGTAAGTTATCTTCTATCTGCTTTATTACACAGGCATAGCCATGTTAAATTAAACTGATGGTTTTATTAGCACTAGGCTGTATTGAGTATGGTTTTAAGACAGCTCTCTCAATTCAGTTCTCTCATTTCAGAGAGGGGTTCTTAATATAGTGCTTGCAGAAAGATGTAAGATGCTCAGGTTAAAGTACAAGACTTCCTATCACTTTAATCAGCTCTGAAGAATCCCTCTCCTGAAAACCCTCTGAAAATTATGCATATGAAGAAGAAAATAAATAAGCACCCAAATACAACACATAAGCATGGACTTGCAGGCCACGTGGGGAAGAGGGCTGTGATATCTGCTTGGTCATGTCACTGCTGTATATAACACAGAGACTAGCATATGAGAAAGCACAAGTCCCACTCACACAAGATGAGGATGTAGATGGCAATGTTACCTTTAAACACAGCAGCTGAAGGTCAGCACAGTTTGTTGCTAAACACAGAGGTTATTCCATCATAGTAGGGATTTCTATTCCTCTAACTGCTCTGCAGTTTGAAATACTGCCAGGGACCTCAGCAGTCCCTGGAATGAAAGGGATGAGAATCTGGGCAGAGTTCAGAGAACACAAACATGGAAAGATCTTTATTAGGAAATATAAAAATAACTAAGAATGTTGCACAGGGTATTCAAATAATTTGCAGAGGTGTAACAACCTTACAAATACTGGGAACTGTTAGGTCAAAGAGGGAAAGCATTTTAAGTGTGGTACAAAGAGGCACACACAGAGCAAAAGAATGAAAATCCATTCAGATGACCATCTGCTGCATCTGGGCAGCAAATACACAAATATGAACTACTAGACTGGGGCTACTAGACCAGGACTGCTATTGCGCCCAAGCAGCACAACACCCACACATATTGATAGAAACTTAACCTTATTCACACTTGAGAAAGGGGAAACCCATGGCTCATCCAGAGCACTAGCACAACAGAGGCAGTGGAACTTCATGTTTGCCTTGTGCTGCTTTAGAAATGCCTGCTCTGAGTACAGCTGGGGCAAGTTGAATGGTAACCCTCTGCAGCTCGCTGCAGACAGCTCACCACTGCCTTCCTGTAAGATGTGACTGATCATCACTGCATTTGCTGGAACAACTGCTGCTTCTTAGGTCAGGTCAGTTAGAAATAAAAATAATCCCACTATTAGAAGTGATGGAGTTCTTCTGCATCATTTTTACTGAACTATGCTAGGAAGAGACCTTAAAATCACCTAAATTGAGCAGCTGAAGGAGTGGAAGTGGGTCCTGGGGACAACCAGATCTGCTGTGCTCAGCTGCAACTAGAACAGGATGTGTAACCACACTGCTGTCCCCTGCTTTATGTTACAGAGGATGTTTTTGCTGGAGGCATGCAATTCTTTCTTCGAGCCCGTGCAAGCCCTTTTGCTTGAGAAAGCATCACTGTTTCCAGTAATTGTGGTGGCCTGTCCACTGCCCACTAAGCTAGGACCACAAACTATCCAACACCTCAATTACTACCAGCAAATATGGAGTGCTCCTTATTGTTACCAGTCTGCACAGGATTTAAAAAAAAACCCTAAAAACAAACCCAAACAATCAGCCTCAAATAAGAAACTGTACCATGTTTATGATACCCTCCCGCATCTAGTATTTTACCTTAACGGAGTATGACATGAGGAAAACAAAAACAACCTCCCTGACCTCCCCACGTTCTCCAAGACTTATTTATCTGGAGGTTCACTTGGCACATAGCTCAAAATAAGGTGTTGAACAGAATGTCTAAATGAAGATGTCTGTCGTGAATAAGCATCTCTGAAACTGTCAGTACAAACCCAATCCTGACCAGTGACTTCCACTACAGCTACAGGCTTTGAGAGCTGTGACCTTTCAGTGATCCAGCTTTGTCCCTAATGCACTGCAACACACTCAGAATGCTCTGCTAGGAGGATAAATGAGTTTAATGAGTAGTTCCATTTTGGGAGACGGCCCCTGCCAGTATATTCTGGGTTGTGCAGTATATTCTGGGTTGTGTGGTTCATTTCTTAAACGAAAATATTCCCTAGGGGAAAAAAAAAAGGAAAGGA
>VXBB01018433.1:612093-682837 GCA_013399915.1 Illadopsis cleaveri
AAAAAAAAAAAGAAAAAAAAAAAAAAAAAAAAAAAAAAAAAAAAAAAAAAAGAAGAAGAAAGAAAAGACAATTCTTGGCTGCAGGGTGGATACAGAAAGGTAGTTTTCCTAAATAATAAATTAGGTCAGTCTTTAAATAAGTCATCTCCTTCTGCCTGGATAAATATTTACTCCTTCCAAACTAATATTAGGCTTATGTGTCTCCCAAAAACTTCACTCTTTTCTGGTTTTCATTAGGAGTTCTGGAGTCAGCCACAACAGAAATTAACTAGATAGCTTCAGGGGATTAAAAAAAAAAAGGAAGACCAAAATAACAAAAAACCCACTTGGGCTTCCAGTTTTCAAACCAGCCACAGCACATTCAGCACATAGATATGTTCATAGATAAGTTCATTCAGCACATAGATAAGTTATTTCCCCAACAGAAATGACACTTGATCAAATTAAACCCAAAATTCTCCAAATGGAACTTAAACACTGGAAGGCAGAAGTTTGCATTTTCAAAACCAGCTGATGATTTACTCCAAATTGAGTATTAGAGAGGCTTTATCCTTCCAAAGCCCAGTGCTCCAAAAGCTGTTGTGTCAAGGACAAGTAGAGAAGCAATATTTTGAGGGTACAAGGCCCTGCTGTATATATAAGATGCCCAGGGGGTAGGGGGAGAAAGGCAGTCAGCAAAAAATTGGCATTAGAGAGTCCAGAGGAGAGGCATGAAATTACTAGAGAAGAAAAACACTGATTATCTTAGAGCGAAGAATTCAAGAAAAGGCTATTTCACAGTATGCTGTGAATCTTAAAAATGCCTGATGGCAGATAAATTGTCATTTTCACAAGTTGGATGCTCTTCTGGTTTACAATTTTTGTTTCAAATTGCTGTTCCCTACTGATTTTAGTTCCTCACAGAATCAGAAAATTATTTGGGTTGTAAAGGACCTTAAAGATCACCTTGCTCCAAGCCCCCTGCCATGGGCAGGGGCGCCATTCATTAAATCAGGTTGCTCAGGGCCCCATCCAGCCTGGCCTTGAATGAACCTGGTCTTCAACCAGAATGAAGAACAACTTCAAGATTTTTAGTGATCATTCTGTGTTCATTAGAAAGCTTCTAGTTTCATTTTGACCTTTTAAAATGATCTAAAAGTAAATCAAAGAAACATTTCTTTTTCACTAACTATGTTTTTCTTGGGGAACGAAACAAAGTCAAGTGAGTCACTTGATTACTCCCATCAGAGCAAACTTGAGAGGAAGAGAATGGATGTTTAACCAAGAAGGGGTAAATCCTTGGAAAAGACCAAGTAAGTACAGATGTATCCATGAAAAAACTAAGGCTGGAAAGATTGGGATTTCTGAGACTGGGGGATGGTACAGGAGGGCACCCTCCTCACAGCAATGGGTGCACAGGCACTTCAAGGCAGAGTGTGTTGCACTCATGAAGGAGGTTATTTGACAGGTAGCATGGACAGGGTGTCATGAGCCACATGACATGACATCTCATCTCAGCCACAGAGTTAACAGTTCCTGAAAATGAAGACCCTGACATTACAGTGAACCCTAGACAGCCCTGGGCTTCTACTGGCAGGCAAGTTTCTGTCCTTACTGAGCTCAGTAAGGCATGGACACCTAGGTCTTTCCAGTACTTTATTTTCCAATATGCTGAGGACCGGCAATTTTAAAATGCTGCTAAAAGAGCACCTAGGAGCATATCATCAGGCACTGCTGCAATTCACAGCTCCTCCCTCTACAGAACAAAGCCTAACAAAAACTTGAGGAATGTAAATTTGATCACTTACCCTTGAACTTTAGGACAAACAAGAGAATTCATTAATCTCTATATATTCTTCCCTAAAACTGGGACCTATAGGAGCAAATAGGCCTGGCATCAGAAAGCCTTACATGCAAGAAAAGCCCAGCAAGAGCAACCTAGGACAGGTTGAGCTCTCAGTGGCTTTTATGAAAACAGTTTTGAATGTAAGTTTTCTTGTTCTGGAACAAGTACAAAGCTGTACTTGTTTATCCTTTCTGCTATAGAGTGCGTGCATAGCTAAAGCAGAACAATCAGCTTGAGGAAACATTCCTAAAAAAAAAAAAGTCTAATTTTTTTATTATTCAAAACAGGGGAGAAAAACAAACATGTAATTTCAGTATACGCCCAAGAGCTTTTTTTCCAAAAACATTTGTATTTGTTATTAGATCAGTAAGTATGCTTTGCTGGCCACATCAAAGCTCTTTAATTTATCTGTGATCAATCAAGGGTAAGCTTGTAAGAGAATTTTTTCTTTTCTATCAACTAAAAAGAGTAAGCAGGAAAAAAAAAAAAATCCTAGACATCAAACTAATCAAATTATACATGTTCTTGGTCTCTAGCAGGTCCTTAAAAGTGATTTTGGAGAACAACGTGGTCTGCTTTAAACCTACTTACAATTAGAAATATTTGCCATTTATTTTCCTTTCAGGAAATTCCAGTGCTTTATCCCAAACCCACTGATGTCACTGAGGTTTTTCACAGTGATTTCTGTGTGCTTTGGAGCAGATCTCTGCTGCATTCAGAAGTCTGTCAAGCAAAAGTCTCTGAACTAATCCCTATGCTCTTATAGTAGGATGGGTGGAAATGTGCTCAGAATATCTTGCACAATGTCTGACACTGCAAATTTCCCTCCTACATTAATAGATGACTGGCTATTAGCAAAATATAGAGGTGAGAAACAGAACATGTGCGAAGTAATGTGTAATCTATGGCCTTAAAACACGACAAATAGAATAATTTAACTGTTTGCATTACTTCTGATGCTTACAATTTTACAATGCAAAAAGAAGAAACTAATCCTGCATCCATTAAGAATACTGAGACTTGTGCTATTCAGTCCAAGCACGACAAGTCTCTAGATTCTTTTGGTACTACTCATAATTTGGGTTGTCAAGAAGAGATTAACAGTTAAATGAAGAACTTTGCTTTGTAATCTCAACAGATAATATGCAGCTATGTAGGAGGAAAATCTAACCATACCTTGACCTTGTGCATAATGGAGATAATGCCAAGTTTCTATTCCACAGGTCAATTCAATCAATTAATTAAGGACAATAATTTACTTGATCAAAACTTGTTAAGAGCTACTCAGCACAAGGCTTTCTGAGATGAGGCAAGGGAAGAACAAGGTACACTGGTTCTAAACGAAGTTCAGACAGAAAACAATGTGCAAGTTTTTCATTGTACCATCAGGATGATTTCAAAGGATTTGCATTCAGTTGTAATCTTTAAGACAAAATTTTCTGCATCAAACAGCAAATGATGCAGAAATCTTTTTTAAAAGTTGCATCCTGTGTCTTGAAGGCAACATAATCATCAGACAACAATTATCTTGACATCACTAACTGTAATCTGTTTTCCATGGTGCACTGCCTTTATATTCTTTTGGCTTTGATCAAAACATAGGTTTTTGTACCTGGTGTGCCCATCAATGCTAGCAACATGCTATGCTCCAGCATGGATGTCTTGAAACTATATGTAAATGACTATTTCTAGTAACAGATCAGAAATAGGAAACTGCTAATTTGTAGGAGAATGTCTTTCAAAATTCAGAATCCTTACACCATTTTCCCTCTTGATTAGGAAAGCAGTAGTGAAATTAGGCATTTGTTGATTGTGATTTTTAGAATTACTAGGATGCCTCTGCAATCTGAAAGGTTAAAGCAGCTTTCTTTCAAAACACCTGCTGTGTTATTACTGGAAATAGTGCTTTTCTACAGTAATTCACACTCTAATCACTTGCCATCCAAGGAATGTCTGACTACCAATATTACTCCTCAAAAATTGTAATGAGATTAAAGCACAGTGTGAAAATAAAACTTTTACAGATAGTTGGAACATTTCCATTTTCTGTTTACTTGTTTGTTTGGCATTTTTTTTTTCCCCTGAGAGAGCAATTAAGTACTCTTGGGAGTAAAGAGGCTTAACTCATCACCCTTACCTGCTGAGTAAAGATCTCTCCATTTGAGGCATGTCATACGCAGCCCTCCTTAAGGAAAATGTGCAAGTCAGCTTAGGTTGTATTTATAGAATAAACTTACAGCTTCTCACCCCGGAGAAACACCAAAAGCCTCTTTTGATCAACACTGCCCTATCAGGAAACAAACAATGGCATGACAGCAGTAGGTGTGATAACAGAATGACTGAGTACAGGGTTTTTTTCCAGTAGAATGCACTAAATTAGATTCTATCCACTTGTTATATTTGCAATGTTCCAAAATTGCGCCAAAGGGTGCTGGGGCAGCAACTTAGCTGAGATAAATCAAAATAGCTGAACTGGATAGGATCAAATAAGGTGACTGTCTCGTAGTCTTTGCAGTGCTCAGCCCCCAAACTGAAAGCAGTTGCAGTCCCAAACACAAGACAGCAGGAAATTTACCCTCTTACTTGGCATAAGCGATAGCAGAAGTTTTTGTGATTTCTCTTATTTTTTATGCACAAGCATTTTTCTCGTGAAGTACAAATCCAGCACTTTAAGCCTACTGATAATACGCTTGTTTTTGTCTTTCATGGAACCTATGCGTAATGCCTCCCGCATCTCCTGGGATTTGGGGGGATGCAGGTGGAAAATTACTGCTGGGTGCACTTCAGGAGATGTCCAAGAGCACACAGGCCAACTGTCAGAGTTGGGAAAAGGAACAGATTCAAACACTGCTGAGTCCCACCATTCAGGTACTTCTATACCTGCACTGCTACAGTCCAAAGCCCTTCTCTAGGTGTGGTAGCACTCAGATATGCTCACAGCTTTTGAAAGCCCGTGTTCCTTCAGTGAGAATGGTGGCAGAGGTAGACAGGCAGAAAGGCTCCATCCACTAGTAACATGAGGTTGACATTGGAGGGCTCCCTTGGCTCCATGCTGACGCAGGCTGGGTGCGGACTTGCTGCTTGGTTTGGTAGCTTCAATCACACTTGATGGGAAAAGTAAGGTGTCCCCAGTGAAAAATGAAGCATGACAACTACTAGAAAAATAGCAGGTGCACTAACCAAATTACAGGAGTTTTGACAAAATTTGGCTTATAATGGAACACAGGATTTAGTACTAAAAAGCATCTTAGTGATATCTGCAGCTACTTGAGAAGACCTGCACATTCCAGCTTGTATAAAGCAATAGAACACCACTAATTAGGCCTAAAACTTACTCATATATAGGTTAAAACTGGTAACAAAGTTTGATATTTACAACAAATAGGGCATGGGTCTGCTAGTATGATTCAATATTCTAATCATCAGTATAAAGACTGTCCTATATAATGACATCCACATCTACCCTGCTGGTGACACAAGCTTTTCATTCTACCTTATGCAAATTGTCCAGATGTGAGGGAGCTCATCTGCCCTACTTGCTTAGATGTCTCCATACCAGGAGTGGGAAGGCACCTTTGGTGGGTGATTCTTCTTAGCACAAGATGCATAAGACCAGCAGCTCTCTGGAGATGCCCATCTTTTTGCCCAGGATAGTGTGTGGGGACTATGAGTTTAGTAGGACTGGATGCTTCATATCCGAATAGCTTAAAACTTGGAAGAAAAATCTCATGTTGATCTACATGGTTTCACAGAACACCAAGCAATTTCAACAGTATAAACAAAGTTTGGCTGGTGGATACAGAGGCTAATTTATGCCTTAATCTCACCCTTTCTGAGAATCCCAGCTTTCCGTCTGAGCAGATATTAATGTGCAAGTCCTGTATTTTGCTGCATATAATTAGAGAATGGTTTAGTCTGGAAGGGATCTTCAAAGACTATCTAGTCCAACCTCTAGTCAGCCATGGGCAGGGATGCCTTCAACTGAACCAGGTTGCTCAAAGCACAATCCAACCTGGCCTTGAATACTTGGATGGGGCATCCACAGCTTCTCTGGGCAACCTGTTCCAGTGCCTCACCACCGTTAAAGAATCTCTTCTTAAAGTCCAGCCTAATCTTTGAGTTTAAAACTGTTGCATAGTCCAACCCTAGGGAAGGTAAGTGAACACTGAATTTGGTTTAACATTTCCCTCACTTATCAGCATGTTCTTCAAACAAGTCTTCCAAAACCACACCCCTTGTTTTCAGTCTGATGACATAAGTGATCCTCATGCCCAAGTGTTTGCGGACCTCCTCCTTACCTAGAGTTAAAACCTGTAAGACTATTGCATGAGAAAAGTTTCTCAACTCATGAAATATTTTCAAAATAAACTTTCTAGAGACAGTTTCAGTATTACCCTTTTTGCTTTGAAGTCTTTTTTTGACCTTTGGAACAAATATTTCACAGGATTATTTGTAGCTAAGGAAAATGATGGAGAACTTGAAATATTCTCTCTTTCTGCCTATAATTTGTTACTGTACATACGTTTTTATTCTGAATTGCACCTCTATGTCCAAAGCTTTCCATCTCTACCAGCAGGCAACTGTTATTGTGCAGTACCATTTCTTCAGTTAAGAGGCATTTCTGAAGTGTTATTTCTGCACATGGCACCTCCAAATGCTTTGCTTTGTCTTAACTAAATGCCCACTTTTTTTTTCTGGGGTGCCTGACAATGCCCTTTTAAATTTTTTATTTCAGTTTCCTTGAGGATTGTAGGAGAAGTACAGTAATGATAATCCATTTGCCACAGTAGTGTTGGGACTCATCTGGCCCTTAGAGATGGTGGATACAGACTTCGTCATAACTGAAACTGCAATTTTCCCATAACCTATTTGCAACTTTATTTGAAAAGGTTGCAAAATCAGATCACTAATAACACAAAAATCTAAGAAAAAAAAATTCAGACATTTTCACATAAGATAGCTGATTTGAATATTGCTGAAATGAGAAAATCAAAACACTAACTCCCATTCAGCTTTAAGGGGAATCAAACAACAACAACAACCTCTTTTAAAAGTCCCGACTCAAACTGCAAAAACTCTATGAAATAAATCACAGTATTCCCATTTTGAGGACTATGACTTTGACACACAGAAAAGGTCATGCAACTTGCCTTTTGAAGACCCGAGTGGAGACCTGGTGACTCCCTGTGTCTTTAAGATTCAACACTGTCCTCTTTCCCAAAACTACTCCCAAATCCTTTCAGCACTTCAGGAAGACACTAGACCAAACAAGAAAAGGAAAAAAGGGGCAGGAAGGAACACATCTCTTGCACAAATGGGTTACTTAAAAGTGTTCTGGGTGAACAGGAAGGAGATAGTAAGCACATCTTCATTCACTGATGCCCCTGAAGCTCTGTCTTGGGGGAATGATATAGCCTGTGTTGGGACTGCTGATTTTTGCATACAGGTGACGTTCCCACCTTGCTGCAAGGAGAGTTCATGTGCTTCTGAGGTGAAATTAGTTTGTCATGATACAGAAAAAAGTCAATCAAAAAAGAAATCAAGGGTTGGATGTAAATCAAAACCCCAGAACTCTAGTTTACTCCCACAGCTCATTTCAAGACCCAGTTAGAAAGCACTAAGAATTAATTTTACCGATATTAGAAGCTGGAATCACATTTTTTGTTCTCTTATTTTTTAGCTTATCTTAACATCAGTCTTAAGTGCCCTTGTAATAATCAAATTTTGCTTATTTTTCTTCAACTTCCATAGCTGATGTCTACATTACTAACTAAAAAGCCACTGGCTTTTTGATCTTGCAGACACAGTGTTTTGTCCACAGCAGCTGGGAAGAAGCATTCTGTTTGTGAAAACATGCAAGCAGAAAATAAACTCAAGAATTCTGATGCAAAAAATAACTTGTTTTGGCAAGTTCAAGTATTTTGTGCGTGCGTATCTGCAAGGTGTTGGTAGCAAAGCTAATTTCTATTTCATCCTAAATATTGTAGAAGGATAACCAAAACAAAATACAAAACCCCCCAAATACCAGTGCTTGCCAAGTGGAGGAAAACAAAACAAACCTACTGGTAGCAAAAAATATTTACTTCCCAGCATCTAAAATTGTCATGGGCATTAGAAAGCATTTAAGAAAATGCCTTTTAAAAAACCACTGAAGTGTTATTTTAATAACTTGAAACAGGAGACAGAGTCACTGCTACTGATGCATGAAGTTTGGCTCTGTTCTTCCTTCTCCTAGCAGGCTGAATTAAGGACTGCTTGTACCACCCTTGCAGACTGATTTCTTTGTTAACCATCAGCCCCCTCTGCGCCAAGAGAGTTAAAAACACAACTTCAGAAGTAAAGTGCCTATCTTGGAAATGTAAAACCAGGACCAAAAGTTTGAGCTGGCCAAAGAATAATCCCAGGACATGACAAAAATACTGGGTTTCCAATTTCTTGGCTATTGTGTGTTGCCTTTTTTTCAGTACCATGAAAACATTGGTTATTTCAGTGCTGGACTCTGAAGGCCTGCAGAAAAAGACCTACCTCTGTTATTTTACCATGGCTCCCCAAAAGTGGCTGTTTGCTGTCTATTGCTCAGAGATTTCTTTGCACAGCTATGCAAAAAGACAGCTGTCCCAGCATACAAACTGCTAACTTGCTACGTGTGAAGCCACACTCCCTCTTGACAAGACAGCAAAACTGTCACCCTGGGCATTTTCTCTTGTACCTACCCTGTTGTAAAGCACCTGACTGATGTTTACAAAACACCCTCTTCTTCCTTGCAGAGAAACAGCTATGACTCCACCTACATCCATTTAAAGACTTATTAATAACTCCCAATCATATTTTTAATACTTCCTCAGTCCAAGGACTGTTGATTTCATGGTGCCACATACAGCTGTAAACATTGTAATCTCAGTAATTCTTCTTGATTGGTGTATGTAAACCAGATTAAGAGAGTCTTCTGAGATGCAAAATAATCTTCAAACTCAAGTTGGAGACTTTTAGAGCAAGTGCTGTACAGTGAGCTTTCCTCTCCAAGCAGTGTGACCGTGCCAAGGTATTACATGCCTCATGCTGGCTGTCAGCGCTTACTGAGCAACTCAGAGATGCTCATCAGAGGCATTCTGTACAGGGCTGTGCCCACACCAACACAGCAGCCTGCTACAGCATCCATGCAGACCCTGCAGGGTGGAATGAATGTGCCTCTGAGTTCCCCACACAAATCATAAGGCACTGCCCTTACAACAGAGACAGATTCACATGGCAAGTGTGAAAGCCAGTGATGTTCAAGGCCATGGGAGGTGATCTTGTAAATCATAAGGAAGGTCTGACTTGCAAAAAGTGTCATATTTCTGAAAGCCAGGTGAAAACTCATGGCTCAAATAGAGTTCTCCTGCAGACTTCTTGCAGGGTAAACATTACTCTGGAACGTGAACTGCCTATGCTGCTGTAACACATACAGGGTACTTTTTTTAAGCTTTGCAAAATTCCTAAAAATGTTCTGCTCTCTTCCTAAGAATTTAATAGCAGCTTTTCCACTTAAGTTCTCAGTAAAAATGAATTCAGATGGCAGAAATATGATATAAGGATAACTTGCAGTAGCACTTGCTTACATCTGCTTCACTTGAATATCTTAAGCTTATATCCAGGTTGTTTCTTTTGCCTCACAACCCTTAATCATCAGTCTCCTGATAATTTGATATGGGCTGATGTAGCAAATCACACTTATTATCTGTATGTGTCTTTAAAAAAAGCAGTGCTTGACAGGATTTTATTTAATAAAATTTACTTTCTGATCCAAAGTTATTAAGGAAACGGTGCTGCATTAACTGCCAAGAGTCATGGTTTACTATCCCCATTTGGTCACAGTTAAACTGAAATAACCCCCCCAAATTAAGCACAGTCATGTAATTTGTATATGCATTTACTGAACATTTTTTTCCTTACTGGGTTTTATCAGTCTAAGGACAATAAATTAGAGGAGGGTGCAGGGTTGCCCCCACCAGCTGTGCCCCATCCACACAGAGAAAATGTTAGTCATGTGAACTTGGCCATGTTTGAGCTGACAAACCTTGCTAAGAGACAGGACAGCAGTAATGACCCAAATTGCTTCCAGAGCAGCAAGCATCTCTTCATGGGGCTGTGAGGGTCTTGAGATACACCAGCTGGCACAGCTGTGATCCATGCTGAATGTGTGCTGCATAAACACACCTCTCTCATCTGAGAGTTTTAAGAACTGGCATTCATGTAACCAGCTGCAGAGGAAATGACACTTAAAAAAAACTAAACAAACTTCTTTTTCTGGGTTTTGCCTCTTAGAGTTAGACTTGGGCAGAGAGATGCAAAGACTAAGCTTTCTAAATACCTGGTGTATATTACATACCACCTTAGAGCTCCCATTAAGCATGTACAGGGGTGTATCACAGTAATAAAAAGTTACAGAAAACACTGACTGGGAACCTCTCCTTCACAGACTGTATTTTCATATTGTCTGTGCTCTCAATGGAATGAAGTGCTGTGGAATGTAACTGGAACTCGTGAGTTACAAGAACAGGTCAGAAAGGAGTTAGACATCAGTGAGGACACATCTCAAAGATGTCTTGGGCATCTGGGATGTATGTTCAGTAACTGGAAAAAAAAGAACAGTGCTCCCAAATGCTCAGCAATCAGATTTGCATCTAATTTGAATACTGCTCAACCAGTGGGGATGATGCATCACAAATCTTAACCACTTCTGTGTCTACATTTGGTTGGCTTTCAATACTTCCTACCAGTGGTAAAGAAAATGCCTTGTAGTTTTCTTGCTTAAAAATTTTTGGTAGGGTGCAGCAGTGTCAACTCAGGCATGCTTTCTGCAAATGCAAATAGTGGTTAAAAAACAAAACAAAACAAAAAAACCACCCAAACTTGAAAACCTTTCTAGAAGTCGTCAGATAGGACAGCTGAAGGGAATGTTATTATGACTAAAAGGATGGATTCCATGCACAAAACAGCTATTTCTAGTGATAAAGCATAAAGGTTAAACAACTGAGGACAAGACTGCCAGATGTAAAATGGAAAGTTTCCAATTTAGGAGCTGCAGAAGAAGAACATGAATTAATATGGAAGGACCAAATTAGCATTATAAAAATCCTCTGAGTCAAACCAAATGCCATTGAAAATAAACTCAGGAACTCTCCCCCTTTTCTGCTCCCTGCATTCCAAAGAGGATTGAATTTAGAATAACCATAGGGAATTTTAGAGAAATCTTACACTTAAATGCAGAGCAAAGGCTTTAAAAATTGGAGACTGTATGTGCTTCAAAAACACTATTAAACATGCTAGATTATTTTTCAGTACTGCTCTTTAAAAGGAAATAAGTATTTTGGACATAAGTTTTCTCATTAGTTTTATCTTTAGTGAAATTTGTAAATATCAGGCTGATTCTTCAACAGTTTTGAAACTGGGGTATTAAATGATAATTTCTACCTTTTTATTAACTGGAAGAAAAGACAAATAAAAACACACAAAACCAACAAAATAAAAACCACATTAACAACCAAACATTTTGCAAATACAAAAAAAAATCCACTGGTTGTTGGGTTTCCAATCTAGACTACATTTCAGTGCTAGCTTTGTTAGCTCTATATGCAGAGATACACTGTCAGTCTGGGTGTCCTACACTGCAATACTCTTTGCAGATGGTTCTTACTGGTCTCACACACATTTTTGTGGCATGAGCTGGCAGATATGAGTACACTGTGGAATTCCTCAAACTGAAGATACATCAGGGATTGCTCAGTTCATAAAAGACCATTACACATTTTAAACTGGACTCTCAGTACATGGGTGAAGCAGATTCAACATCAGCACTACTAGACTGATAGCTGGCTGAGCTGTGGTACACCTTTACTGTTGAGCCTGAATTTAAGAAAGCTCCCACAGGATCTGACAGTAAGAAGAGCTTCCACACACAGCCAGGATCCACAAAAAGCAGACATGCAGGGAACTACACTGAAAATAAATGAGAGACATATGTAAGAAAAACCTGATAGGATTCAGTACATTTAAACCTAAAAGGATCAGGAAAAGCAGAGTGTCAAATGCTGCAATTAGATTAAGAGATTTCAGGACTCTGAAGACAGCAAACGGTGGCATGATGTCTTACGATGCTGCATCTCATATGGCTACATGGAATATCTGCAAGAGCCTGTGCTCCCATATGGATGGACACTAAAATTCCAGCACAAAAATTGGTAACCACAGGTAAATCAGCATTACTGAAAATTAGCAGAATAATTTCACCACTGATCCCTCTGATTCAATCTCAGATCACCTAGCAGTATCACCTGCAAGTCTGAACATCTGAACCTACTGGGTAAAATCCAGAAGCCCTATCTGATTATTTATGAGACACCTGACCGTGAAGCCCCACTTTCATTCTTGCAACAGCCATGACTATGTCAAACACACAACCGCCCTCTACATTTTAGACACATAGCTTGCAAAGTGGTTTTAAACCTAAAATTTTTGGTTTTGATCTAAAATTAAGGTACATCCAGGCAAACAGAAGAAAGAACGAGGAATCTCTTCCCTTATATTTCAACACCCATGTCCAAAAGCTGCAAAAGAACAAATAAGATCCCCAAAATACCAAGATTCCCTACATTATGAGGATGGTCTGGAAAACTCCACAGAGATGCAAATGTAATCAGTCATTCAGAGAAGAAAATTATTTATTGACAACAACTATTCTCTTATATTGTTTCTCAGAACTGCGATAGATGATAAAAATACATTTCACGAGTATGAGCAGTAAGTTAATGGCTATTGCTGAAGGCAGAACGTGCCAAAAGATGAAACAATGGGTATTAGGTTATCCCCTTCACCTGACAGGCGAACGTACGCATATCTGTGACTCTCAAATAATAGTTCTTAAATAAATCGTTAAGTATATTGAGCAGGATAAGCTACTTAAGTCAAAAAATCATATGGAGTGCAAATTGACAGGAAGGAAAATCTATCCTCTCAAGTTAACTAATGGGATTCATCTCATCTAAACTTAGCTGTGCAAGTAACCATCTGGTTCAGCTTCACTTGTATCATCACTGGAGAGAGGTAAGGACCTCCTGAAAGACACCTAAGGTAAGTGTCTCAAATAAGCTGGAAAGATTTCCTCTTCCCCCCTCAAACCATTCAAAGCTCTCCACTGATTTTGGCACAAGTGTAGATAATTGGTCAGACTGGACATGTACCTTTTAGCTAAAAGACGCGTGAAATAAATCTCACCTCATGTTCCAGAAAGAATATTACAAATTTCTTTAGGAAAGACCCTTGTCAGATCAGAGAGAACCTAATTAGCACTTAAGAGGTCTTCTTGCAAGGGAGCTACAATCATTGGCTCACTACTGTTTACAGGGAAAGCAACTACCGGCATTTGCAGAAGAGTCAAGATGCAGATCAGTGGCTCTGTCGGGAGATAGGTACCCCAGTCTGTGCTTCCCTGACAAAACTGGAACCTAGGACAGTGAAGGAAGGATGATCTACATGCTCTCAAGCATGCAGATAAAGCCAATATATGTCTTTATTCTGGTAAATGGTATAAGATCAAGCTTTAGCTTCACAGCTCTGCAGTTATACAGCAGAGTGAAGTATAGCAAGGAGAAGCTGACAGTGAGAACATGGGAATCCTAAAAACTGAGAAAAAGAAAATACAAGAATCATCCAAACCTCCAAAGGTAAGTGTAGGTCCATGCAAAAATAACGCACTACAACTGTGGGATCAAACTTAGGTGGATTATACTTGATTTCTCACTTTCACCCAAAATAAATTACATTTTTCTAACATAGTTAATGAACATGCTGCATCTCTAAGGGTTTGGCTGCTAAAATTTCAAAATTTGTTCACTGGCAAATTTTCTAAGGCATCTTATTCCATGTCTAAATACTAAGAACACACAGATGTATTAAGGTGACTGCTATTCTGACCTTCCTGGTGTCACTGTTTTGGGAGATTTAGCAACAATTTTCCCATTGACTTGCTGGTGAACACACAAAATCAGCTAAAATGACCAAAACAGGCATATTCGGGTTGCTACTGGAAGGTGGGAAGGTGAACAGACAGGAGCTGAGGATATAGGTATATGGCTGTGAGACCCAGAAAAAGCCCAGGAAGCCTAAGATAATACACAAAGATAAAAGACCTCTGCTTACAAAAGCTGTCACTTCATAGTGGACTTCCTCTTTTTATTCAAGAAGTCAAAACTAAAACATCCATGAAAAATACAGAAATACCAAATGTTCACACCCTTAATGTTGATGTAGCAGCACAGACATATAAGAACTGAAGTCAGTTGTCAGTCAAGGAGTTAAACTCTTCCTTGAAGTAGGTCAGCATTTCCAGACAACCAGAACATAAAAACAAAACAAGTGACCTCCATGCCTGTTAAAACGAATTTCCAGCAGTCTGGGTTTATGAAATGACTGGGCATGATGCAAATGCTGGCCACTGAACTGAAGACAGTGGCCTACTTGTCACTCTTGAGAAATTGTGGTGAGACAAGAATAAAACTGTAACAAAATAGCACTGGAGATGGAAGACGTTTCCCACCCTTGAAAATGCACGCCTTGCCAGTTCAGGACTGTCCTTTAACCAGTGTGGCCTGAAGCATGATGTGGGCTGACCATGGCAGAGATGTTCACCTGCAACAGTTCTGGAACAGAGTTAAGATATTGCTCCTGTTGGAGCAAAGAACTAGATTGTAGTTTGCCATCTCCAAAAGGTTAGATTATCCCCAGCAGCCCACAGGACAGAACACCCTATTAGTTGGGTGGCTAATCTGTTGTGGACAGGCTGTGTATCTGTATCCTTGACAGAGTAAAAAAGAGGAAGATGTTCTTCTCAGCTCACATCTGACAGGCACTGTAAGCTCTTACTTTGAAGCCCCCTCACTCCCACTTCCTGTACATACAGCAAAGATTAAACCAATTCACTCAGGAACATGCAGGTCATCTCCAACTAAATCTGAGGTTTGCTTTATCTCATTTTTCAGAATCAAAGATAGATTTGAAATGTACATTTTCTCAGCTGATCTCAATATTAGGGCCATTCAAGCTCCTCCTTTGCATTTCTTCTCCCCTGCACACCACCACTAGCACCTGCTTAGGAGAAGCTATGAGCTAGCATCTTTCACAAGTATGCATTGTGGCTGAATTTAGGCAGCAAGTCAACTTTTGTGCTTGATGTGCAACCCAGGAAGCTGCTGCCCTAGTTTTAGCAGGCTCCTCACCTTATGCCATTCACTGAAATTCACTCTCCTTGGCCCAGAGCTTGGAGAATCTGTCTTGCTTCCACATTCTAGTAGGACAAAGTGAGGCAGTGCTGGTGGGTACAAATCAAGTTTCTGCTGTGGATCTCTTCTGGATACAAACATGACTGACTACTTCCACAGCTGCATTAGTGACAACTCCCGAAGTGAGAACACTAAGGCTGTTGGTAAGCCATGGAAACTGGTTCACCCCCACAACTGAGTGAAGTGAAACAAACTGTTCTGCTTTTCGTGAACTTAATTGCTTTCAATATATGCAATTGCTAAAACCCAGCCTGCACAGCATAAATCCTGCAAACTAGGTGTAATCCTGAGGCTGTGCATTTGGCTTCCCAGTTGCACTGACCTCACTGCATCCAGACACAAAAACACCACATTCCCAAAAGGCCTGGTGCTGCAGGGAAAGAGGAGAGGTACCCATGAGACTGCTCTTGCACAGAGTAACTATCCCACAAATTGGAAGCATGCTGGATTACACAGCAGGGAGATGTGGCACTTGGATTTCTCCTGGTGCTCTGTCAAGGTAAGCAACCCACCCATCCGTGAGGGGAGGGAGTACTTGTGAAAGTCCTGCCCATTGACAGGGACCCTTCTTTCCCTAATCAGTACTTCTGGAGGACTGATCTGCTTGTGAGAGGAATATCCTGGCTAAGTTATGCCATGCTAGCTAGTAAGCAGTTCCATAAATATTGATTTTTGCATGGCTGTCATGGGTTTCAATTCTGGTTTTCAGTTCTGCTGACTACGTGACACATGGAAGGTGGAATCACAATACCAGGCAGAGCTGAACAATACATGCAGCAATTCTTTTCTCTTGTGTATTTTCTTTGGAAATGCACTCTGACAGAATCAAACAGAGCCATTATACTTGTGGCCACCTCTTAACAATAATCATGGTCTCAAGTTAATAAAGACACACAACAGCAAGATCTGCACACAACGTAGCCACCTATAATTTTAGGCTGTGGTCTGCTTAGCACAAGAGATTATGCTGTCTCTCTGGAGGGCAGCATGTAAAAGCAAAAACTGATTTGGGGACATCATCAGGTCTTTCAGTGGAGATTTAACATCTTCTTTGGCAGTCAGCCAGAGGCATGTGAAACAGCCTATAATGGCTCTCATGACATCTAATACAGATGAAAGAGCTTAGTAACAAGAGTCAAGCATTTTTCTTTTCCAATAAAGAAGCTCAGGCACTTAGAAAATTTATCCTACACTGAATAGCAAATAAACTGCCTACATACAGTTGGACAGAGAGATGGGTTCTCCTGTGCGTTCCTGCTGGCTACATCTCAGAAGATTAGCACAGACATCCCTTGCTGCTTGGATGAACTCTACTGCAGAATAAAACTGCTCCCTATCAGTCTAATGGAGAAGCTTCTACTACATTGCTCACTGAGTTTACTCACTGCCATGCTGGCTCAAACTGAAGGACAAAGAGACAGTAAGCTGCACAGAGATGCATCTTTCTGAAACTCGAGGAAGGAACACTGACTTCACCAACAGATTCAGACCACTACTTCCTGCTTTCAGCTTTTTGTGCAGCAAATTCACTCACAGAGGAAACTGAGTAATCCCAGGTAGTTTCCTTTTGAATCGCATCTAGTGACATTTGTGATCTGGAAGGGGGACAAGCTTGTTTCTTCTGTAAGAAATGTTTTACCTGCCAGCACGTTTTTGGGACAAGAAGCTGCTCTTGACTATAGTAGTGGAAGATACAACCTAATTTCTCAGAGACTGGTGCTGCCAACAAAATAAGGCACCTAAGAAGTGAAGTGGTTGCAAGCAAGTCATCATCTGGCTATTTCTGAGGCCATGAGTGGGATCTACTGTGCCTTTGAGAGGAAGGGAAGAATGGAGTGTATTTTTGGAATTATAGGAAATGTTGCCCACATCAAACTCTCTTCTCTCTGCCTCTTCAGTTTTGCAGAAAGAAATTAACATTTAGTGTAAAACAGCCTGCTTTGATAGCTGTCTGAATGCCCCATTAAACATTTTCCACACCTCAGGGGTGACAAGTATCCGGTCATAAATTGCAATTTGTCATGGAATTTCTAAGTCACAGCTTGACACAAGAAGCAGTTATCACTCTCTGATCAGTATGCACAGGCATTACACTCTTTAGCAATACTCTTGGACACAGCAAGAGTTAGAGTAGATTTAAAAAGTGAAGCCCTTTGGTTTTGAACATATGGCTCCTAGAAAAATATTAGCAGAGTTTATTTCACCAGCACAGCCCTGAGACAGCAATAAAATGTAATTCCCTGATGGACAAGTGCCATGATTTGTTGTGATTGTGGTTATCACCATTCATCTTTTATTTACATGTCATGTAAACATATACCATATTTTGTAACATCGCATTGAAATCAAAGCTTCTGCCCCAGTGACAAATTTAGTTCTATCAAATATTTAACAACAGACATTTACATGTGCCATCCACAACTCCAACAAGAGCTGGCAAGCACTGGAGGACAGTAACTGCAAAGAAAAAAGTCACCCTTCCATCCTCCCAAGTCCAAGACAGTAACACAGATCTCACTAGTAGGATTGCAAATTTGTAATCTCCAATCTCAATCCCTGGGTGATAGAAATGAGGAAGAGGAACACAGAGAGGAGACTAAGGTAATCACAGGTTTGCAAAAACAATTTTCTGCAGGCTAGGCTCTAATGCCTTTGTAACTTCCCTCCATTTAAATCAACTAAAAGTTTTGGCTGTCATCCAGCATTCCTAGCTTAAGCACCTGTACAGAATTGAAATTCCAGGTGACCTGTGAAGCCGTCCTCCTAACATAAGTGCCTCATTTCCTCTGTATTGCCAAATGAGAAAACTGCCCTACAGGCCTCTGGAGAGAGGCCCTATTAGCTCCTCTTGGCTGAGAAATCTTCCTCAAGACACTGCCTGCTCTTATAGACAGACCTGCAAAGTCCATCACAGAGCAACACAAGTCTGCAATTCTCCTGTGTGTTCCACTCCTCGACATAAGCTGCCAATTCAAACTCAACAGCTTCTTTCAATTTATTCGAAGAATCAGGTCTATTCCCTTTCCATCTAACTCTAGAAAGCAATAATCTTCTGAGGTACTTTCCACTCTCCACATCCAGGATTTCTAAATGAAAACTGTATTCTTTCTGTCAAAACAAGCTGCATCTCTCTTCAACTTCTTACTTTAGGTTGCATCATCCTTTGCTGCTTTGTTGTCTCGTAAGTGTTGCCAACTCTGAGCCAGAGTCATTGATTCCACAGTGTCTGTATGAGAATGGGTCATCTGAGTCCATTGGGCAGGCAGGAAGGCGGCCAGCCTGTCAAGCAGTCAGCATAGCAGTAGAATAGTACTTTCCCCCAGACCAGTTCTTGACATGATCTGCCTGTGCAGGCTGTGCCAGAGCACCAGGCCGTGGACGCTGCTGGAGTTTTGCAGAACCTCCTCCTGATGAGCCCCTCTAGGCTCTGCCTACCCCTGCATTCTTTCTGTCCTGGAGCTTTTGCACCACTCAATGCTGCTTGTATCTAACAGAGGACAGGTACTTGAGCAGCCAGGAAAGCATGTATGGATTATACATAAAAAGGATACATGACAGAACAGTATCATGTATCCAACCTGAATCTTTGCTTGGTCACTAAACAACACAGAACATGAGACAGAGGGCTTTTCTCTACTACTGAAGCAAAAGTCCCTGTTTCCATTTGCTGACTGTTATAAGTCAATGTTATTTTGCTGTAGTGTGTTTGAATGCTGAAGTCTGTGTTTAAGGTGGCTCTAGCAGCTGTGTGGAAGGCTGGCAGGAAAGGGAGCCCACCACAGCACAGAGTCCTGAAACTCAGATAACATCCCATGTTGCAGAAGGCCTCTTTCCAAGCTATGAACAAGTGACCAGCAAGAGAAGAGTTGATGCTCCCTGACAGTCCTAGGGGAACCCAGGACTGCAGCAATATTCATCAACCTACAGCAACATTTCTATCAAGGACAGCATTTGCATCAAATTCTGCCCCTACCATAAGGAAGTGGCAAGTAGGGGGAGGGAGAGACAATCTGGTTTGCTCAAAAGGTAGTAAAACTGATAAGGGATAAGCATTAAATCCATGTAAGGAGAAAGGTGTCATTTATTACTTCCTTATGTGACATGCTTCAACTTTTTTTCAGAAACAAACAGACTAAGGAAACAAAGTAAAAGTGAGGATCAACCCCTTGTGTTTCTCCTGGCATGACACCTCTCTAAGAAAACAGCTTTTCTGAACTCACGCCCAACAACTTCAATGACCTTGATACAAATCTCTCAATCTCGGTACCCGGTCACTCGAGTTAGCAAGAATCTTAGCTCTTATCTGCAGAAGTAGCAAGTTTCTAGTCCCATCTCGCTCACTGCAGCTGGAGGATGTTTAAAAAGGTGACTTGGTGAAGTTTAAAAAAAGCTACAACAGAAGAAAAAGTGGGCAGATTAAAAACATGTGAGCAAATTACTTCAACCGCATGTTTTGACTGTATTTTTTAATTGTGGGAGGGAAGCTTTCCCTAGGGACTGCTGGAAGGTGAAAAGAGCTGAGCTGTTGCTGGGGTCCATGCTTCTGTTGCGGGCTGTGAGCACACACCGTTCAGCTCTGCATCCAGCCAGAAAGCTGTGTCTGAATAGGTGACAGAGCTGTCACACTTCCATGTTTGCTGCCCCACAGGGATTTGCTCCCGACATGTGCCTTTGATGCCAATGCAAAGGAAAACCACTCCCAAGTTAATCAGTGTAAGTGTCACTCAGCAGCAATCTAAACTCTGCAGTAAAAGGAACAATTGTGATTTACTCTGCAAAAGCACAAGCATGACAAAGGGTAGTGCACTTAGCTGGGACTCACAACATCAAAGGTACATCTTTTCTCATAGTCATGTCTATGTTTTTGGCAGCAGAGAGGGATATGGAAAATTGCTGGGGGAAAAACATTCCAGAATTAATATCCCAGTATTGGTATTTGTTAACATTTTGAACATCTTCTGCACTAGGCACTTAGTGCTTTTCAACCAAGGAGACACAAGAGCTTACTTCTAAACTGATTTTGTTTGGAAAAGGTTAGATCAACCTAACCATGTCTTACTTTCTGCATGAACAGCCTCTTATAAGACCTCCTGTGATCCATCTTCCTCAATACCAGAAGTGGTTAGAGCTCTATAGGCAAGCAAGGCACTACACACAGGCACAGGTTAGCAGTAACTGCGTGTGTGACTTCACTGGATTGTTTTTGCTTTAGTTTACAGAAATAAGGCCATTTTACTTATGTTTTCATGCATGCATATCTACTAGTGGAGGAATATCCCAGGGTGAGATTTCTTACATGATATCAGTTCGTAAAATAACAAGCTGAGTCTGCTATGTTGGAAATGCAGCTTTTTCCGAGTTCTTTTTCAGTGTATTTTTTTCTCATGCCTTTCTGCAATAGGAGAGTTGCTCTGTCTTGTGCTTACGTCAGCCCAGAAGACCGTCCCAGACAGTCTGTGGAATCAGAGTGTAAGTTTCTTGGCACGTGTTTAATTTCTTTAAGACTTAGAAGCATCAAAAATGAAACTAAAACCTGTTTTCTCAGAAAATACATTCTTCACTCATTCCCCAGGAAACCTTAGCCTTATACTACTCGGAGATGATTGGCACTCAGAGGAAAAGAAAACAAAAACTTTGTAAAGCTGGTTTCTGAGCACATAAACGTTGATGCGAAAGTCATTTCAGTCTGATATACAAATACCAAGTCAGTGCTCTAAATGTATTGCCCAGATCATTAGAAAAACTAATTCTGAGCGACATAAATGACCTAATCCTCCAGCACAAGCACTGGGAAATAGCAAAGTCACAGGGAATGATGACACTTGAGAAGATAAATAAAAAACATTCGTTTAAAAGTAGATGTTCAGTGGAAAAACTTCAGAAAGGCAAAGTTTGGGCTCACTAATTTCACATCATGAAACCTCACACACCTAACTTCAGGTATGAGAAATTCAGAAGCCTCTGGCCTCTATCCTTCCCTTATTCATTGAAGATTTAATGGCAGATTGCACGAGTGCTCATACTATTATAATGAATTTAATGCCTGAAACTGTACACAAGTGTAATTTACTGCACACACTGGGAAGTGTTTGCATAAAGTGATTTACTGCAGGACCCCACCGGTCAGAGCAGATTCACTTTCACCTGTAGGTACAGGACTGTATGAACGCCAGTTCTGAGTTAAGAGTTGGGAGACACCAGTGCCACGGGCAACTGGAAGTTTCTTTGCACTTGAAGTGGAAACTGACCTGCTGACTCCCCTGAGTACTCACCTCCGCTGGCTGAGTCCTGGTGCCAAGCGGGACCCTGTGCTGTCTGCCACCACCCCCTGCCCTCACCCGCCCTGCCTCACCTGCTGTACACCAGGCACTCCATGTGGTTGATCTCCTTGTCGGAGCGGTAGCGGCTGTAATCCTCCCAGAGGTCCTTGATGGCGGTGACCGCCAAGATGAAGAGCACGGGGGCCAAGGCCAGCTCCGGCTGGAAGGCATTGACGGCTGGCACGAAGTTGAGCAGGGCGATGAACACAAAGTAGACATTGGCCAGGCGGTGGAACTGCTCAAAGAGGTTCTTGGGCAGGAAGGACAATGCCGTGTACTTGGTGGTCTTGAGCCGGTTGCAGGCCAGGACCGTCCTCTTGGACTTGTCCGGCTCGGCCTCAGGTAACAGCAGGCTGGAGCGCACCAGCCGCGTCTTACTCTCCTTCTTCTTCCTCCGCCTCCTCTTTCTCTGCCTCTCCTTCCCCTCCGGGAGCACCTGGGGCGCTCCCTCTCCTCCTGCCGTGCCCTGGGACATCGCTGCCACGCCGGTGTCCTCGCCCGGGCAGCGCGGGCAGCTCCCACGGGCAGGCACGGCCCTAAGTTATCATCCTCCGCCGCCCGCCACGGCTCTCCTTTCCTCTTCCCCTCCGGGGGCGGGCGGGGGGGAGGACGGCCCTCTCGAACTCGCTCCTAGCCGCTCTGCCGGGACCTCTCTCGCTTTCTCCTCCTCCTCCTGGCCGGGGAGGGGACGTGGGCAGGCGGGCAACCGAGCCCTCCTCCCGCGGGCCTCTCCCCGTCCCAGGCGCGGGGGATGCGGGGCCGCCGTCCCGCGGCGGGGCGCGGGCAGGGCCGCGGGAGCGGGAAACGGGAGCGGCCCTTCCGCGCAGAGCCTGCCCCGAGCGCCGTCCCGTCCCGGCGTACAGACGCGCCGAACACTTAGTCGGCGGCTTTTGACTTTGAGTTACGTGTGGGACGGGGAAAGAGGTTCGAGCGAGGAAAGAGAAAATTCCCACTGAAGCGTCGGCGCTGCGTGCTGGCCTTTATCCACGGTGCCCCAGCAGCAGCTGGTGGGAGTTTTTACCAGCTGACTGACCGCGAAACACTGCACTTTCTGCCTGAATCCGTGTGCCACGTTTATACCCATCCCCGTGCTTAGTCTGGGAGTTAGAGCACAGCATCTCCCGGCTCCTCACGTCTGTGGTGTGCCGGCTCTGTTGGTGGCGGCCATGGTGCCGGGGACAACCCCAAGGTGGTAACCAGAAAAATGAGGTTTCCGATGGAAAGCATTAGGCACTGCCACCCCCGCACACGCCCTGGCAGTGGTGTGCTGTAACACACGTTCGCCTGTGTGGATTTTTCTATTCCCTTGTCGTAGGGTAGGTCTTACCAGCTAGGACTGGAAAATGCCAGTCTCTTGCTCTGTGGTTTACACTCTGCACTTTCTGGAGGAAGATGGAGTTATGGGTCATGATGGATAGACAAGAAATACAGAAGATAATTTAGAATGAAAGATATAGTCTAAAATCACAAGTAAACAAGTGTAGTAAATAAATGCAGAGATTTAAAGAACAAATAATAAGAGAATAATTAAATTACTGCTGCTGTGTGTGACATGAGTCTTTACAGCATCGTTTTAGGTTGGGATTTAAGAGCAGACCCTTTGGATACGGGATTCCACAGGCAGCATGAAAGGCTGTGTTTAAGCTGTAGCACAGATGCATTTTACGGTGGGAGCCTTGGTCCTGATCCCGTGATATCCCAAAGTGGGATCATACTGAGTGCAAAACCAAGCCCTTCATACCTGTCAGCATGTTTCTTGTTGTCAAAAAAGTAGGCATAGAGTATAAACATCTAGTCTTGATACAGGACTGGGGCATTTTCTGGGAATGTACCTAGTCCCACAACTCAGATGCTGCCATGACAAATTCCATGAAGACCAAGAAGTGAAAGCCGTTACCCGAGCCTCACAGATTGTATGTGCTCCTGTGTTTTCATCCTTCCTTCTCTCATTTGCAGTATGTTTGTAATTGCTCTTTAAAGTGGTCCAGTTAATTATGAGCCCTTTTCAGGCCCTGAGGCACTATGTGAGTGCTAGTTCAGCACATTACCTGATCCTGGTACTGTGTNTTTGTTTGCTTACACTAGGGGTTAACTTAAAAGTGAAACTGGAATGAATATATCCTTTTTCTGTCCTTTGGAAATGCTGAAATGGGATGAGGACATTTTATCATTGTGCAATATTCCCATAAACTGAGCTTCACCCATCCAAGGACTCCTTGCATGCCGCAGCAGATACTCCAAAAAGTGAATTGCCGGACTTTCTGCCACTGGCTTGNACTGCCACCCCCGCACACGCCCTGGCAGTGGTGTGCTGTAACACACGTTCGCCTGTGTGGATTTTTCTATTCCCTTGTCGTAGGGTAGGTCTTACCAGCTAGGACTGGAAAATGCCAGTCTCTTGCTCTGTGGTTTACACTCTGCACTTTCTGGAGGAAGATGGAGTTATGGGTCATGATGGATAGACAAGAAATACAGAAGATAATTTAGAATGAAAGATATAGTCTAAAATCACAAGTAAACAAGTGTAGTAAATAAATGCAGAGATTTAAAGAACAAATAATAAGAGAATAATTAAATTACTGCTGCTGTGTGTGACATGAGTCTTTACAGCATCGTTTTAGGTTGGGATTTAAGAGCAGACCCTTTGGATACGGGATTCCACAGGCAGCATGAAAGGCTGTGTTTAAGCTGTAGCACAGATGCATTTTACGGTGGGAGCCTTGGTCCTGATCCCGTGATATCCCAAAGTGGGATCATACTGAGTGCAAAACCAAGCCCTTCATACCTGTCAGCATGTTTCTTGTTGTCAAAAAAGTAGGCATAGAGTATAAACATCTAGTCTTGATACAGGACTGGGGCATTTTCTGGGAATGTACCTAGTCCCACAACTCAGATGCTGCCATGACAAATTCCATGAAGACCAAGAAGTGAAAGCCGTTACCCGAGCCTCACAGATTGTATGTGCTCCTGTGTTTTCATCCTTCCTTCTCTCATTTGCAGTATGTTTGTAATTGCTCTTTAAAGTGGTCCAGTTAATTATGAGCCCTTTTCAGGCCCTGAGGCACTATGTGAGTGCTAGTTCAGCACATTACCTGATCCTGGTACTGTGTGAAGCCACAAACCCCTTACAAATCCTGCTGTCTACTCTTCTGATGCTACTTCAAACTTAGCAGGGATTTCCTGGGTTTCTTGGCTCTTGGAATATAGAAACAGCAAGGTTTTAGTTAGTGCAAGGGAAAAAGGGAAAATTGGCCTTTTTCTTTTTTTTTTTTTGGGGGGGGGGGGTTGGAGCAAAGGGATATCATGAAAGNTCCAAGGACTCCTTGCATGCAGCAGCAGATACTCCAAAAAGTGAATTGCTGGACTTTCTGCCACTGGCTTGCCAGCCTCTCCAGTCCACTATTCTGTGGGGCTCTGGTTCAGCCCGGGCCTCCTGGAGCTGTTCAAGCTTCTTTTTTCCTCTAGACAGCTCTCCAACTTGTTTACACAGATTAGAGGAGAAGCAACAGTAGTATTTGTTCCTTTCTCTTGTCAAAGCACATCACATCTTGGAATAAACTGTTAATATCTTTATCATTGCCAGGTGACTCACAAATGGCTTGAGTATAGCACATTTGAGTGGAAAGATGGTGCACACACCAGTGTTGTGGAATAGTGACAGCCTGTGCTGGGAGAAGTAAGCCGTTTGCTCAGTCGGAGTCCACCACATAAAAATGGTGTGTAAATCATCAAAAAATAGTGTTAGATCAGGTTTAGCACTGCATATTCAGCAAACTTTCAGTAACTGAAATTAAATTAAGGGTTAGACATGTAGTAGCATTAAACTTTCAAACAGAGTGCTCAAGGCAAGGTAGGAAAAGACAATTCTCACATTCCACTTAAGCTACTTGTTTAAGGAAAACACCTGTGCAAGTTTCGAGAGCCTAACCTGGGGTGAATTGTGCCTACATCTAGTGGTATTGCCCAAACCTGTGACACCAAATATCCCAAAATTGTAAGTTACAGTCCCAAATTAAGAGATATTTATTTAATGACTCGTCATGCTTATATTTTGCCATATCTAGATTTCTTAAAAATCTTTGCCCCAAAAGGCAAATTAAAGATGCTTGGAAGTTACAGTCCATTATAAGAAATGGTCTATAAATCAGTGGGTTGTACTTTAAAACCTGTTTTACTTGCACAGTTTTGGAGTGCTCAGGATTCACATTAACAAGGTTTCTTCTGCGAAGGAGTAACAGGAGAGAAACTTAAAGATATTGAGCAGAAGCTGAAAGTTTTTATGTAATTCCCATAAAAAGATATAGCAGCAGAAAGATAAAAACAGTTGGGTAGGAGCCTCTGAAGGATTATGCATTTGTTTGCTAAATTGTTTATTTATTTAAAAGAAGTTTAAAGCCTTTGTATTTGAGTATGTATTGGCAGAGTTAAGTGCCACCCTTGGAAAGTTTCACTGTAAAAAAAAGTAGAAAGTATGCCACACCCCACTGGTCAAGAGCTAAAAAACTCTTCTCATACCATTGACGGGGACTTTCTCTATTGTTAGTAAACTGCTTTCTAACTGATACAGGCAAGCTAAAGTATTGCAAGGCAGTGCCATGAGGAAGGGATGTGGCACCCCTCTGCTTTCTGTACAGTCACATGAGGAATCCAAAATTCTGGATATTTATAAATAAAACCTGACAAAATGTAATCTATGATAAATAAAGCCAAGAGTTAACCTTACTTTAAAAAGCCTTTAAACCCTAGTGTTTGTTAGACTTTTCTAGCCAAAAATTTTGTCAATGTAGACACTCCCAAGAATTTAGTCCTTCCTTTCCATTTGCAAATAAAACTGTGCACAAAGAGTTTGAGAAAGCACAAATATTTGTATCTGAACTCATATCTGACCTCTCCCTGCCCACACAGTCCAAGTATGTGAGGTTGGAAATAAGAGGCAGGCCGGTAGCAAATTCAGCTTTCAACTGGTACAAAATACACATGCACAAGTCTGGCTCTAGCTTTTGAGTACAAAAGGACAAGTATGTTGCTTTTGTTGTCAATCGCAGGACACCTGCATCTCCTTTTTATGGAGTCTTCTGGAAGTGAAAGGAAATTGGCTTTAAATCACTCTGGACGATGCATGGATCCTACAAAGTATCACCCTCAAGAAAAAGAAGCAAACTGATTTGAAAAGCTGGAGGAGCCAAGAGGCAAAGACTAGATTTACTGGGTAAACTGAACTAAAATGTGGACTCCTTACTAAATTAAATGTGGACTCTTTACTGTTTTTCAGGGTCATTGGAGCAAAGCACTAAACCGGTGATATCTGTGGATTGCTCTGTGCTCTAATTGCTCCCTGCACCCATTGATGTCTCCTTCCCATCCAGAGCTCTTCCTTTGTTGTCACATGGCTTTTTCTGAATGTCCTTCATCTCACTGCATTTTGCTTGGTGTCTGCTCTCTTCTCCTGCCATTAGTGTGAATCCAGACTCCGATGCCCAATATCTCTTGAATTTCAAGCTCTTTCCAGAGCCTTTGCCAATGCCTATTTTTTTTTTCAACTGTGCACATTTTCTTCAGATCAAAGACTAAAATTGAAAAAGGAGAGATGTTCTAAGCATCACTTATGCTGATAATATGCCTAGTGAGCTCTTTGATAGCCTGGGCCACTAAAAGCTGAGCCTTAAGGTATGACACTGTCTTTAAGGCTAGAAGGAACTACAAGATTTTCTAGCCCAAGATATTGTATTAAATTGGCCTTTTAGATGCCACACATGGTAGAGATTGAAATCATTATTAAACTGTTATGTGAACAGGCTGGTTGCTTAGAGATCAGATAGCCAGTTTTATTCCTCTTCTCAGGGTTATCCGCCCTGATTACATTTGAACTATTTTTTATGGCATGAGGTTTTGTCAGTGTGCAAGAATCATAATATCAACCAAAAAATGCCTTTAGCCTGATGGTTGTGTGAAACAGTTGGAAATTGGCATCCACCTGAATGCTAAGGATGAAAACACCATAGACATAAAGATAAGATCACATATACATTGCTGATATAATAACTCCTGATTTGACTTGACATGGTTTTTGAAAGCTTGGCGTTACCATTATTCCATTTTAACAATTAGCTTCTTCCCATCATAAGAAAGTGAAGCAAACTTAATTTTAACATAGTCTAATTTACTAGGCCACTTTTGTAATATTTATATGATCCTAAAATAAAGATTTCCCATGTTGGATATTGCCAGAAACATCTGTCAAATTACTTGTGATTCTCCTTTGGTCCAGAGGACTTATTTTAATATTAACTTGCTTTGTATTATGGATCCACCCAGAGGCCTTAGTTGGAATCTAGGACTTTAAGAACTATAAAAATAACTGTAAAGACGTGGTACCACACATCAGACAAAATCTGTTCTGCCCTTTGCAGATGAGACGTATTCCATCTGGCTTCCTGTAAAGGGGACAGGCATACATGTTTTGAACAAGCTGAAAGAAGGCAAGAAGCTTTCAGTGTGAACAGCCTGCTGAAAATGCCAGAATTTGATGAGGCGACACAGCAGCCAAAATGGCATTAGTCCTCATTTCCTTCTAGTCTGCAGGAGGTATGTAGATACACGCAGACACGCACATGCACATACAGAGGCATATATATATGTGTGTGTTTCTGTATATATACACCACAAGCAGTCTCAGAGAATCATAGGAGGAGAATATAAAAAGACTTAATGTTTTTGGAAACACTGCGATTCTTAAAGCAATTCTATGACTTTTTAAAATCCTGGTAGTTTTTAACACCAAGGACTTGGAAGTGGTTCCATTTGTACAGTAGCTGCTGTGGGATTTCCTGTATGCATGGAGTCAAAACATATTTCACATTTCTCTAAAAAGAAAATACTGTCTCAGGATATTGTTCCTGAATGCCAAATTGGGTGTCTCTTCAAATTAAGGGATATTTATTTAATGACTCGTCATGCTTATATTTTGCCATATCTAGATTTCTTAAAAATCTTTGCCCCAAAAAGCTAATTAAAGATGCTTGAATGAGTTTTTATGAGAATTTGTCTGAGGAGAGCCAGCTATGCCTTCACTGGAGAATTAAAAAAGGGAAGCTGGGGCTCTTTTACTATTTGGTTGTTAGTCAGGATTGCTTGAAGAGAAAGTTGTGCAAGCCAATGTTTTCTTGCTGGCTAGTCACTAGAGTCAGATTTGCCTCTGGATTTTGTGACTCTGCACGGCAAAACAAGACTTGCATTCAGCTCAGATGCCGGGTATGCAGAGAAAAGAAGTGGCTGCAGGCTCTTACTCCTTCTGGGCAGGCGAGTGCTGCTTTCAGTCTGCTGAAGGTCTAGGGCAGGACTGATTGATTGTCTCTTGCCTAGGGCTGACTCAGAATGGCCAGGCTTAGTACAAAATGGTGTAAATGGGCTGTAAACAACGAGATTTGAAAAGAAAAGGAAGAAAAAACCTCAACAGCAGGAGAGTGAAAGGGTGACTTTCCCGCCTTTGGGGAACTCATCTGTAAGTAGAACTGATTGGAAAAAATTCTGTTTCATTGACTCTGACTGCTTTGTTGGAAATCTAGTAGTCTGGAGAGCTTTTGCTGAAATTAAAGCACCATTTTCAGTGATACCTGCTGGGTTTGTCAGGAGTCTTGTGATACTGCTTAAGGGGGGGTTTGCCCAGTCTGCTATTTCCACTTGCCCCGGCAGCAAGGGATGCCCTAATTTATGGGATCCCTGACTCTGCAGCACTCATCTTGGTAGCTGGGGCCATTCTAGCTGCTCTAGAAGCTTGTAGGCTTCTTTAATGTGTGTGCTAGTATCACCAGAGAAACTGGCAAATGCAGTATTTTAGTAATTCACATCCTGAAAAATATTTCTAGTACAGCAGTGCTTCGGGACTAGTTCAGACTATCTATAAAATAATATAGTCCAGAGTAGAAAATTACTTGTAATAGAGCAACACAAGCTTCTGACTAGTCCTGTTTTTAATCCTTGTGTCCAAATTCATGGCTGAATGCTAAGATCCAAACATACAGTTGTTTGATACATACTTTAAGATCACTGTGATGTGTGTCAAACTTACTGTCTGTTTAAATTACATGCCACTGACCATAAGAATAACTCATACTTTTGGCCTACTAAAATTAATGAACTTCAGTGGAGACTTGCTTTTAACAACTATCTAACCAGGTGTTTCTGCAATGCTAGAATAGATCTGATCTGACTTCTACTGAAGTGGGTAGAGACACAAACTCCAACTGACAAATTCCCTGTAATTTCCCAACAAATTAAAAACCTATAAAGATTCAGAGAGACTCATTATTTGGTTTTTGGTGGTTTGTTTGGGTCTTTTCCTGGTGTAATCCTCTGTGTGTAGTGACTGTTCTGCAGACCTCTCTATGATGTAGTAAGCAATAGCTAGTCAAGGCTCTATGACACTAGAGTGTATGTAAGCATCGGTTATACCAGGGAATGCGTATCACAGAAGCAGCTGAAAGATGACTTCTAATTCAGCATTCACTAATGCGGTAAATTTTAAGACCGTGTAAGACTTGTATATAAGATGGTATGTTAAAATGGAAGGGGAGGCTTTTTATAATCAACTAGCTTTTGCTGTGTTTGGAAAAACAGAGGATTAGTGCTGGCTCTCTTCTGATCTGGAAGTAACTCTCAGTGGTGGAAAAAATTGATATGACTCCACCCTGTTGTCCAGAAGCTGAAAGTTCCAACCAGTTCCCCATAACAGTGCTTCCATGGTCCTGTGCTGGTTTGTTGACTTGGGAAATTGCTGTTTCTGCTTTGTCAGCTCTGTCAGTGATCTGTTTCTTTCCCTTCCCTACTTAGTCTTCCCTGCTGGCCTTAGTTTAAACAGGTTTTTATTGTCTATGTTTTTGTATTATCAGGTAACACTACTAATCCTTACCTGAATGAGAGTGACCATAAGTAGGCTATATATATAAATACACAGCACCCACCATATGTGCACAATATAGACACACATACATGCACCCATGGTATGCATACACAGTCTGTGTGGACACACACTGGACCAATCTCTGCAAAGTGTACAAGGTGACTTTTGATGTAGTACAGAGATGTAGTAATCTGCTGTGTGTAATGATGATATTGTAATCTGAGAGATTTCTGTAGACAATTGCTTTCTTCTAGTAATTTAGTTACATTCCTTAAGCAAAAGCTATTATTTCATACTGCAACTCAAGCTCCTATATGTCTTTCTTGCAAGAAAAGCAATGGACTTGAGATAATGTTTTAAGTAAGATGTGGGAAATCAGAAGGAATGCTAGTGAAAGGGTGGTGTATCAACAGTAGTTAGGAGAAATCTGAAGAGCAGCCAGCATAATAAATTTAAAGGGTGGAGAAGGACTGCAATGGCAACACAATGTTTTGATCAAAATAAAGCAATTTTTATGTCTAATGAAGCACTAGCCCATGATTTTTAATGCATTCAACAACCACAGGCTGCCTTTCAAGTTGACAGGCTACTGTGTCTTTGTATTAAGAAAGGATACAGTTTATAATTCTCTTTCAACAAACCACCAGATAGCTAACGCAGAAATGAAAAACAGACTTAAAAAAACCCAAAACCAATCCCCTGGTGAGTACTGTTTATTCTTGATTTGTTGATTTTTTTATCCACTATTACTCACTCTCTGCTTGGTTACAACATGAAAATCTGCTCTTCTGCTTTCTGACCCTCCTTTCCTGCTCCTCTAACTCCCTTTTTCCTTACACAGACCTTGGCCAGCAGCATGACAAACTGTTGCAAGGTATGTGCATCAATCAGAGGAGTGCTGAAGTGTGATCTGCAGCCAGCACAGCTGTGCCAGCAAGAACCCCCTAGCATGGATTAAGACATATCAGCAAAAGTGCTCTTTTATAGGATGATCTTTTTTTCCCCCCTCAAAAGGTCTGCAACAAGCTCTATCAGCAGAAGTGAAGCTCTGTCAGTCTAATGTGCCACTGAAGTATGAACACTGTGCCCAAATGTAGCCTATCAACCCAAGCTGCCTCACACAGCACTTGGCATAAATTTGGCTTTCTGCACTTCACAGGTTAATAAGAATATCTCCTTAACTCATACTATGGCCTTGGCTCTCTGCCCTGTTCCTCATTCCTCTCCTGCTTTGGCCTGTATCATTGCTCTCAAACTTATCCAAATTTTTGAATTTCACCTCACCACCATTTATTCTGTGTACTCTGATCGTTATTGTTACATTCTCCATACACTTTTTGGTACCTCCTGCCTGCCCTTAGAAAATTATTTTCAATTTCCTAGATATGAGCGTTTTTGTATCAGACTGCTAATGCAAGGCGTATTAAAAGTGAATCTTTTTGTTCCCTAAGCTACCATAATGTACAGAAGAAAATTAGCACCTTTGAGTCTTTTGTCATCTAGTATTTGGGATACTGGAATTTATTGTCATGCAATCAAGTCTAAATTCCTTCTTTAGTATTTATATGAAAACTGATATTCTCAAATAGTAACACAATCTGAATATTTGGGGGCTTAAGGATTATTATTTTTCGTCTCCTGTCATTTATGGAACAAATTGGTTCAAATCCTCCAGCACTTATTTGTTCTCTGCCTAAAACCAGTGAAAACCACCTAATCCCTCTTCACCTTCCAAAGCTATGTCAATGCGGGGAGAGAGTGGCAAGAGGAAGCACCCAGACTCAAGCTGCAGTTCCACTGCTGGTGCCTGTTTATACTGAAATGATCAACAATTCAGACAATACCACTGGAGCTGAAGTTACCCTCCGGCTTCAGTGCTAAGAAACCATTCACCACAGGGGAGCTGATTTGGGATGGAAAAGATGTCTCGTCCCTGTTAGAGGGACAGAGGAGCTTCTGGTTCTGCTGTGCATGCAGAGTGAGCCTGAGGGGTTACACTTGTGCTGGTATACTGAAGATTTAACATCTGAGTAAGATCTAAGAACCCAGAAAGTAAAGAGTCCTTCATAAAGGGAGTTCATCTATTGTCATGACACAGTAGTCACTGACTGCCAGGCCTGAAATCCTACCTTTTAGTAGGTGTGCATGAAGCTTTGAGATTTTTCTGGGAAACTGGGAACTTACATGAGAATATGTTATGTAAATATCAAATGACTCAGTTTGACTGATGCAATCGTTCATGCAGAACTCTGTCTTCCTTAACTCCTCCATGCTTAAAAACAAAACAGAAATAAACCATGGACACATAATCACCTGGTATGCTTAATTTTTAGTTCAGTTTTTGGTCCCAAATATTGTTTTGGTTGCTGACACCTACTAGTCTTTCAGGCAATGTTTGGCCAATGGTTTGGAGTATAATGTGTAGCAGATTTTTGGGAGGGGATTATGAAAGAGACAGTTTAGTTCTTCAAGAGTGAATACTACTGTCCTAATAGCCTGCAGAGATTGGGCCCTGGCATATTTTATTGATTATTATACAAGTAGCCTTTGAGGCTGAATTTCTGTCCTTTCACACTTCTGTTTAACTCATGAGTTTTATGTCTTTCATTTATAGTCTCTTCTTCACCTAATTTTCTTTGTCCACACAGTGAATAAAGTAATTTTTCTTACCTGCAGACAACTTTCACCCTAATTCCCACATCCATGTAACACTCAGCAGAACTAGGTAGTGCACTGACTCCTAGCTGATACCTGCCTCTCGAAGAATAAAGCAAGCTCAGGAAGCACTTGCTGATCTTTTGTAGGACAAACCAGTCCTTGAATCTCTGCCAATAGAATATCCTTTGTAGCTCATTGACCATCACACAAAAAATCCACTACTGCACTTCATTTTCACATCTTTAACAAGTTGTGGCACAGTTGGGAACTCATCTCTCTGCTTCAGATGTTTCTCTCTGCTTTCTTCCCACTATATAAAATTCTCTCTCTCTTTTTCTTTTCCTCTGGTGGTGGTTTTATTCACCTTACAGACAACATTAGGTGGGATTTTTTAGTTGCCCTGCAAATTAAAGAGTCCAAAAGACCCCAGGAGAAGGTCAAAATAAAGCTTTGAGCTGGTATTTAATTAGCATTTATCAACAAACAGATTTTAAGCAAATATTAGTACAGGCTTACTAATAAAGGGAAGTGTTTGTGTAGTGTCACTCCCACTCATTTTCACCTTGAGGTATTTTAGGAATTGATGACCTGGAAAAGTGAGCAAACGGTAAGTACTGTACAGACTGTGGGCAGTAGGAAAAACTGTTTGTCTAAATTCAGTGTTGTGACAACTTTGTGATAGAGACATCAGGCCCTAGTGTCCTTGGAGTGTAGGTGGGTGAGTGAGTCACTTATTGCTGTCCTGACATGCCATAAGTAGGTGGCTGTTCTCCGTTGCCAGAGTATGGTCCTTCAGTTTTTATTCAGTGAGAGACATCACCATTTTAAAATGGATTTATTTTGGCTCACACTTGAATAACTAGTGTCATTTTTCATTATGAGCAAGGAGCTTCTTAAAACCAATATACTTTAGACCTGTCTACGGCCATTTACCAGTTCCACAGTCTTGAACTATTTTGTCTGCTTCAAAACAGTGCAGGGTGTCTGAATGCAGATGATATGTTTGGAAGCAAAATTGCAGCCAAAAACTACCTTGGACAAATGCTATGCTGTATCTGTCTTTTATCATGCTTCCTATAACAGAAGCCGTGCATAGGAAAAGATACAGGAAAAATGAGTAAGTAGCACTATGGTTAGTGTGCTTTATCTTATTCCAGACATCATTTCCTCAGAAGACTAGAAAAATGTGCAGATGGAAGAAACCTGGCATTTCTGCTATCTAAATGGCAGTTTAATACTGGGTTCCCTGAAATGGTTTTAGTTAATTGGGAAAATCTGTCAGAATTATTAGCACATTATATTGAAAGAAACATCAGAGTTTCTAGTTGTCTCCAGTGAATTGCTGCAGAGCCTCTAGTCCTTTTGCTAAGGTGCAAATGACTAAATGTTTTCCAGGGGTCCCAACCCCAAGCATTCTGCGATTCTGTGAAATACTGCCCACTAACATACAGCTGAGGGGGGCTGTTGCGGGGCTCTTCCAGAAGGGTTCAGTAACTGAAGGTCTTCTGTTACCTTTATCAAAAATGAAATACTCATCCACACTAACAGATATTTATGCTACAAATCCAAATTCTTAATTTTGTGACAGGCTGGACAAAGCTTCTGAAAATGTAGGACAAAGTCCTATAAATGTCTGAACCATTAGCATCCAAACAGCTAGTCACAGTATGACATATTGAAGGACCTGTAGTCAAGCTGAAAAATACTTGTCCAAAACCTCTGTCTGTGAGTCCTCCCTCTTGACTCTGCTGTTAGGAAGGTGGGTGCAGACCCCAAAAGCAGCACCTATTCTGTAGCAAGTTTCAGATTCAGTAACTGTTTATCTGGCTTTGGGGTAGGTTTTCTTCCTCTTCTTAGGAAAGGAAGAGTTCATATTATGCTTACTTTATCCTCCCTATTTTGTTCAATAGAGAACTTTCCTTGGATATGCCCAGTTGCAGACTCATTTCTGTATTTCAGCCAGCACAACCTGGGCTAGGAGCTGCTTGGCCTTGTTCCAAAGTGGATGGGCCTTTCCCTGTTCCCTAGATATACATCTCTGCTGCACTGGCATCTTGGTCCTCAAGGGCTGCAGGCATGGTTGCTGCCTCTGAACACACCTAGCCTTCCCTGAGCAATCCTTTTTCTCTTCCATTTCTTCCTTCCAGCTCTCTTGTTTTATTTACCATGTACCTTAGTCCCTTCACTCACCCTCATCAAGTCAACTCTAGCCATGGGCAGTGTGCTTCTCACTGAAGGCTGCAAGCATCTGGCCTCCTTTGCTTTTTCATGGTTCCTGTTTTTCTTGCTCTCAAAGGGGGTTCACTTTGTCCCTTCTTTTAAGAAGAAAAAGCGCTGACAACTTGTACCTACACACTTGTTCTTCCTAATGCAGCTAGCTCAGCTTACAGCCTTAAAACCCATAGTTAAATGGATCTGTCTATGGGCAAATTTGAGTTTCATACAAGAAGTCAAAACACCATTAATGCTAGTAGATTTATACCATGGAAAAATTAGTCTAAATTTGTTTCCTGTAGTATAGTCTGTTTCCCATTTAAAACAACCATCCAGAATAGATGTGCACTCTGTCCAGCTACACTGCTCATTCATCCTCTCTGCCTGTTTCTCATGTGGCAGAATGTTCTTTTTAAAGATTTCAGTAATAAAAAATGTTTCCATTTCTAGTAATACTCCATTGTTTGCAAGTTTGGACAATTCAGCATACTTTTGGTAGGCTTCTAAGGATTAGTTCCTGCATTCTGCATGCTTATTTTAGTACAAAAAGACTGCTTATGCATATTTCCTACGTTATGGTTGAATTTGCTGCTAGATAGAAATCCCTATAAATACACAATTATTTTGAAAATGAGTAATGTAGAGAATGGTATGTATAGTAAATATTAAAAGTTTTGCTCCAGTTTTTTGTCAAAAACTAAGAGTGTACATAAATGGCATTTGGAATAGAATTAGAAAATGACATTATATTTAGAATTGAAAGTACAGCTTTCTTATCTTTCTAGGATCCAATGTGGCAAATCTGACATTAAAACTGGCTCATTTTCTGATACTTCTTTTTAAACATTTCCTTCACTTGAAAAATGCATGTGATTTTTAAAAATCAGTTTAGTGATCAGGTGAGTTACATGCATCCACAATTAAAAAATAGTTCAATTGTTCAATTTATTGGCTGCCCCAGAATCGCAATCAAGCTTTGCAAGCAACCTGCCTGTCTCAAGGACAGCAGCATGCCCTTCACCAAAAAAGGGAATTTTTTTGGATTGTGGTTGAATACTTCTGGTCAAGGAAGTTTCCATGTCTGCTTTTGAGCTGTGCCTGCTCTCTAGGTGAAAAGGGTACTCTGCCTTTCACATTCTGGACCTAATCCTACCCACACGCCATAGTGGACAAGGTTTTGTAGGACAATTGTAGGACAATTTATAAGATGTTTTTCCTTTGTTTTCATTATGAATCTCTCTGAAGATGGATGTCCTTGCTATATCACTAGTGACAGGGTTTACCAGGGCTGGGTCATCTTCCTGTCCCACCAGTTCTTGACTTCATCTGTTTCGTAATTAGCTCCTTAGGTGTTACCTGGCATGGGGACCACCCCTCACTGTGGATGAGTGTAACAGCATACTGCACAAAGAGTCCTTAATCTTCTTCAGTACCACCAGTTTGTATTTCAGTACCACCAGCCTGAGAGTTTAAGACAAAAACACGGTTACTGCTGAAGCCCATGGGCGCTCATGTTCGTACATAGCACTCATCTGTGATGTTTGTGCTGCTCCTTCCCTCCCTCCCTCCTTCCTTCCTTCCTTCCTTCCTTCCTTCCTTCCTTCCTTCCTTCCTTCCCCAGCCTCTTGTCTCTGTTCCTTTGATGTAGGTTACCTGCCCCAAACCCGAGATGGCTGAGCAGTGCATATGAGCTTCAGCAGAAGCCTGGTCATGTAACTCAGCCCCCTCTGCAGCAGCTGCCTTTATCCTGATATATCACGGAAGATCTTGGTGCTTTCTTCTGCTAACCAGCCTCAGCAGAGAGGTGGTGACAAGCACTGGGGACAAGATGGGGTGGGAACACCTCAGGGATCATCTGTCTGCTACCTAAGCTCTATGAAATAGCTTTCCTCAGTGTTTGTACTGCATCTAGTCTGGATGCAGCACATGAAGCAGCAGAGCTTCAGTTTCACACTGCTACAACAGCAAATCTGCTTCTGGCTGATGCAAACCAATGGTTTGTCACCTGTAAACATAAGAAGAAAAGTGACAGGAAAGAGCAGAACCAGCTGAGAACCCAGGAGAAGTCCAGAGAGAATCATAACTCACGCAGTTGTCCAGAGAAACCTCTACAGATACTTACGGCAAAGTGGTTCTGCTTTTTCTCATATTTTACACCTCTTGGGTGCACATGGACCACTGGCTTCAAAGTAGTACTGGTAGCTCTACAAGTAGTACATTACTGATAGTAATGGACATGGTGATTCAGTGAACAGTAGTGGGAGAACAGAGGAACATACAACAGCAGTGGTCCAAAGATAGTGGGAAAAAACATTCAGAAAGCTACATTTATAGAGAAATGCTACGAAGAGACATGTATAAACCTAATCTATTGACAAGAGTGAACAAAGCTAACTTTTCCCCCGATACATCACTCAGGATCTGCGTTGATAATGCAGGAATATAGCTGGCTTTGTGCAAGATGTTGGCTGCAATGTGGAAGAATACAAAGGAGAATAAAGCATTTAAAATTCAAAGCTGTCCATGTAAGAGGCAGTGTAGCATGAATGGCCTCATTTGGAGGAGATCCCTGTTAATGAGGTTTGGGAGGAAAAGCTGTCAGGCTTGTGTGGATTTGAATTCCTTTAGCTAAACAACAGGGTATTGACCACATTGGTTTTGAAATAGGTCTGACAGAACATTATTGGAATTCCCACTGCATTCAAATATTTTATATCCACATTTGAGATGCTAGAAGGAAAAAGTGCCATTTGAGGAACAAACCATTGCACTTGGGAAGCCCTCAACCTCTCTTAGTCTTGCAGGGGGTGACTAGGGTGAAGAAATATGTATTCTGTATCCGTATATATCTTTTTTTCTACCATGCCTGTAATTTCTCCTGCCTGCACCTCCACTTCTGTCAGACTCTACCAAAGTGAGTGGATGCTGATACATGCTGTTTTGTTACCATTGAAGTATAGCTTTGCCAGCTTGGCAGTAGTCTGCGATTTAGAACAAGAAGCTGACCAGAGTGCCTTGACATTTACATCAGGAGCCATTTTTCCTTTAATTACAAAATTGCTATGGCTGCATTAAATGCCAGATGCTTCCTGTTTCGATTCAGGTAATACGTTGACTAGCATGTCTTGACTGAAGCCCCCTTTTCTCTGTGCCCTTTCTTTTCCCAGCTTAAGTATTTCTTTGCACTAGTCATCTCTTCACAATCCAGAGCAATGCAAAACAAATAAATGGGAATGAAGGGACAGGGGGCTTCAATATAAGGAGCATTAGTTATATCCAAGGGACTTTTTGCATGGAAAAATTCCCTACCCTTCTCTTAATAGCCATCATCTGCTGGGAGGCAGACACTAATTTCAGTACATTGACAGTCGTATCAAAGTGTAGCTTTTAAAATTTTGTAGCATGGTTATAGTGAGCATGTGACCAGAGGTTAAAAGCAGGAGGGTAGGTCAGCTGCTGTGTTCTTCTTGTCCTTCCATGCTTCTTGGTGGATGTTAAGGATTGTAAACATAGACTATAGGGATAATTTCTGGAAAACAAACAAACAAACCTCAAAACCACCCCTAGAGCAACCAAACAACAGAGAAACCCACAATAGAAAGTATATACTCTTAAGTCAGTGCAAGCTAATTATGCCAACTCTATGCCAAGCTGTCATAAGCCCCAGAGCGAGCATGCACAGCTTCGGGGAGAAGGACCTGTGGTGAGTGTTTTTGTCCTGCAGCTATCTCCCTAGCTCACATGCCATAGCTGTGTGCTGTTGTGATTGAAGCCATGAATAAAAATCTCTTTCCTCCCCATGTCTTACATTATGTGAAGCTCAGTGGCAAGCCAGACCTAACCTCATGGGCCCCTGGGGAGGTCAGGCTGACGAGGTCAAATAATGATGAGAATTCATGTTTGCTGTAATTGTGATTTATTTCTTGTGTAAAATTCACTCATTTCAATAAAGATGCACAGCTATTGTTGAACCTACATAAACTGTTTCATGCTCATCAATAAAATGGTTTGGGGGGCATGTGGTGAATATTGCTTCTCTGGAACTAGTTCAGTATTTAATTCCTGCTAATGTATACCATGAAATTGTGTCTAATTCAATTTGCAAAAATGTAAAGTGCCATTTAAGGGGAACTCATATATGGTTAGATGAATGTGTAACCCAGATGCCTCTGTAATTCCTTTCAATGTCATTATTTTGATATTCTGAATTATTATTTACAGACTCTAGCTCCATATAAAAGAGAATAAACATCACAAAAGTAACCACAGTAAGTGCTTTTAGAAGTTTGGTTTTTTCTGTGCAGTAGCACTGAGGAATGCTGATGTCTCTTCATATCTTGTATTCAGCCTTGTAACTTCATAAATATCATTACACAGAATATCATGCACTGGCAAATAATAAAAACACCACCCAAGAATACCCAGAGAAATTACTGAGATTTATTTTATTTACTTAGTTATCGCTGCAGTTCAATGAGTGTCAGAATCAGTAATAGTGAAGTCAAGAGAGTTAAGGTCTTAATGTATCACAAGTGTAACTGTAGTCTACTGGTATCACAGCTTGGCCTCTGATAGTCCTTTTTAAATTTTTTTGTGTAACTTGATGCATGTGTGATCATCCAAGTTGCTGCATGGTCAAGCAGACTACAAAATCCAGCCCAACCTTTTCTTCAGACTATCAACTTGGTACAGGGAACAAGGGTGCCATTTTTACATTCCCAAGCTGCAGAAGTAACCTGTTTTGAAATCCTTCTCTGCATTTTGCTTTCTGTATTTTATCTCCCTGGAGGCAAATACAGCTTTAACCCTCCCAGACTGACTGCATCCCATTTAGCTGGATTAATCTTAAATCTGACTATTATTAATGAACTTGAACTTGCTGTGTGATGTAGGCAAAAAATGGGCTCAGGCAGCAGCAAACTCACCCTCATGTACAGCAAACAAGTCAAATGAACAGCGAAAATATGCTGAGAGTATGCCTGGGTTAGTTATAAACACTGATGAATTAAAATTATAGAAATGCTCCTCGATAGTTCTAGGACAATTTCTCCTCTTGCATCCAGTGCTGTGTACTGTCATTGCAAGAGGTTGTATTAAAATGCATTTGTAGAACAAACCAGTTGTTCCTCAGGAAATAACACCAACACAGGATACATTGCTGGGAATTTCCACTTTGGACTAGTTATAACTTTGTCCCATGGTCTTGATGCCTATTAGAGGCCATAGTGGTATGACAGGAAAAGCATGGTTGGAGGAGATAGCCAGGAGCACACTATGGATCTGAACTGCCAGTGTAGGTGCACTCCTGAGGCCCAGTGAGCTAGGAGCTGCCCAAAAATTAAATCTTTGCATGGGAAGCTCAGCTGTGGCACTGGAGTTTCCCAGGAATTAAGAGCGGGACAGATTGGTTGGTTTGAAGTCAAAATGTAAATAACAGGCATGAAAAGCAGCCAAAGAATGTGCAAGAGAATAGAAGACAGTAACAAAACAAGTCTTAGATAAGGTACTCAGAAATAATGAAAAATGGAAGGGGGGAAAGCTAAAGGCAAAAGAAATACTTTCCTTAACATTTAATTACGTTATTGTTCTCAGAAAGACATGCTCATTTAGAAAAATCCTGTTAAAAAATCCAAACCATTAAATGGGAAAGGCTCCACCTACCCATAAAAAAAAACCTATAGCACTTTTTTTTAAATGGGATATCTGAGTGCAGAACTTGTGAACATAGATTCTATTGAACATTTTTTGTCTGGTTTGTCTCTCATTAAGTGGTAAGCGCTGGGGAAAGAAATGAGCCTTATCTGGTTTGCTACCCGCCTAACCATTATCAGCTGGCATCAGGTAAAGAAATGAGCCTGAAAGAGTGAAGGATAGGTGCAGATGCTGGAATTCACTGAGGTCAAAGAAGTCACACGGGTGGATGAAAGGAGTGAGAAATTTTCTTAATGCTTGTTTTCAAACGAGCAGCTGTAGCAGCAGGAGGAGCAGCAAAGCGTGCTTCGCCAGAGGTGTCTCGTGGCTGGATTCTCAGGTGTCTAATAAAGTAGAAGCAGTGATCTGAGGTTTTTTCTCTCAGGTGGGATATTCATAATATTTATCAGGTGCAATTTCCTGTGATTGATGGCTTGTGCTAACGCCGGGGGCCTCTCCTTGATTAGTGTGTTTTTAACAATCTCTCTCTCTCTACTTGTTAGACTACTCCCATAAAAACTGGTTGGGTCTTAGTATTACTGTAGTTTTGATCTTCATATCAAATTTGAGTGAAATAACTAAATGATTTGAGAATGAGTGTGTTGGAGGGCGGTGTAGTGGGGGTAAGGAACAAGGGGATACACAGGACCAAATAGTCTAATACAACAAGATTGTGCAGAATTTTTTTCCTTTAAAAACCAGGAAAAAAATAGATAGTAACAAGATCTGAAAGAATATAATTTCTAGATTCTTTGCATTTTTGATTTTAATTCAGTTACTAGAGATTGAATGAAAAATTAAGAGTACCACCCCAAAAATGTGCAGCTGCTGAATGTCATTATTTGAGTGTTTTGCATTAAGTTTCTTTTCTGGAGTTTGGTAAAGGAGATGAGTTTAACTGCCTCCCCCTTTTCATTCCTCATAGAAATCTGAAAGTGCATCTTTAAATGATATGTTTTGAACAAGAGGAGGAGGCTGCTGCTGTGGGACTGGGAACTGAAGAAGAGAATACCTGCTTGACTGAGCTGCCCTTTTCATCCAGAGTAGTGTGAGACAAATTCACTGAATCAAAGCCTGAGCTCCAGATGCCTTGTACAGTTGGAGATGGCTTCCTGCCAATGAGTTTCCAAAGCAAACAAGGAAGAGCAAATTTGCGTAGCATGAAGGGAGGCAGTGAACAGGGTGGTTCCCTTCAGCATGGAAGGGAATGTTAAGTGCTTTAATACAATGTTGTTTCAGAACAGAACAGAGCCTGGAAAAAAAAAAATTCAACTCTGATCTTAAGCTCTCTGAGCTTAATCAAGTTAGTCAATGACATTTTGGCTCGCGGTGGTGTAGTACAGCGTCTGTGGCTTGCTTTAAGACGTGTATCCATGACTTAAAGTGGTTTCTGATATAGAATCAGAGAATCATAGAATGGTTTGGGTTAAAGGGACCTTAAAGATCATGTGTTCCAACCCCCCTGCCATGGGCAGGGACACTTTCCACTAGATTAGGCTGCTCAGAGCCCCATCCAGCCTGACCTTAAACACTTCCAGGAGAGGGACATTCAGAACTTCTCTGGGCAACCTGTTCCGGTGCCTCACAACCTTCAGAGTAAAGAATGCTTTCCTCGTATCTGATCTAAACCTACTCTCAGTTTAAAAACATTCCTCCATGTCCTCTCATTATGCACACTTGTAAATAGGCTCTGATCAATAACCAACCTAGCACTGAAGTAGATTGGAAGTAAACTCTAGATCAGACTAGCCGGGACCAAACAGACTCAAATGCCTTTGGCAATAAACCTTGATTGGCAAGATCTGCAGACCCATGAGCTAATAAGATAACTTCTACTCTCCAGCTAAGTGTACAGAGATTCCATGTAGGCAACCCCCAGATATACACATTGGTATGAGATGCTTTCCCTGTCTAGTATAGTGAAGGAAAAATAGTGTTGAAAATAAGCATGATCTTAGAGAAGATTTTTTGTGTTGTTTTGCCTGCTTGCCATATGTGCTTATTGACTTCAGGAGTGGTCTTTTCTGAATGCTGAAAACAGTTCCTGCCTTGTCACCTTCTCTGATACTGTTGGATTCAATGATCTTAAAGATCTTTTCCAATGTAACATTCTATGATTCTATGCTGAGAGAGCTGACTGACCTCTTCATCTGTCTGCCACAGAAGCACCTGGCTCCAGTTCACAGTTTAGCAACCTCAGTTCATGTTATTTGTGAATTTACTGCTGAAGGGTCTGTTTAAAAGGAGAAATAAATGAATATATCAGCTCGACAGCAGCCCATCTGGGAATTTTATAATGGTTTTACATCTTCACAGGAATAACTGTGGAGGATTGCAGCTTGAAAACAATGGCTTCAGTTTGTTACAGCTGAGGTCTGGGTAGCAGGAGACTTAGTACAGGATTACAATTTGATATCTGAGACTGTGATTCATTCAGAGACCACAGTTCCCTTCTGTACTCTCCTCCGCCTGGTTATCCATTGAGCTAAGAAAAATAAACCGCAGAAACTTAATGAGAAACAAATGTTGTTGCTGAGTTGGTCTGCAGTGGCGAGCCAAACTGTAGAAATTACTTTGTTACTGTTTCAGTCACTTTGTTTTTTAAAGGTAGGTAAATAATTCTGAGTTCTCTGTGAGTCATGCACTTTGGGAACCTCATCATAGACCTCATCATGTCCTACATGCAGGCTTGGTCAAGAAAACAAGAAATTGAAGGCAGCAGCGTAGTCTCTGGGATCAGAATGGGAGTCTACCAGTAGCAAAAACAAGCATCTGTGAACAAGTAGTGGAAAGGATGTTTGTTACTTATGGCACACAGCAGCACCACTCCTGCAAACTGGCTACGTGAGGCTCTCTCGCAATTGTTTACTGTGATTGCATGGGAAAAGGGGAATTCAGAAAAGTACCAAAGCAGCGTGGTCTGCCTCCCTGTGTTGGATAGGTGTGCTCCCTACAGAAGTGTGCTGGAATCTTGGGCATTGAAACAACTACCACATGAAATGATGTGCCTCAAAACTGGGCAATAAGGTGCAACTTCTCTGGGATTTTTGCAGCTTTCTTGAATCCCTAAAAAGATCCAAATTTCAGTTGCTGGGTAGAAGAGCAAATGCCATTTCAGAGGGACCTGCAAGGGGATTACTGAGCTGCCCAACATGGCTCTAAAGAAAAGGGTCTGAATGGTTTAAATTGTGTTGGGGCCCAGCTTTCAGTTCGTGTTATTTTTAATATCTTAGATATTACCAAAACAGCAAAGCCACTCCAAAATAATGTTTTAATTTTTTTTTTTTTTTCATTTGTTTTGGCAAGACTTGCCATAGAGATTCTAATCACATACATGGTAAAACCAATGCCCACCAGTTTCTGGAGCATACACATATATATGTGCATTACCAGAATTTATATATGTAAGTCTTTAGTGGCCTTTGAGAAAGCAATTATGTTGGAAACAAAAGGCTAGTACATCAATTTGCCATTCTGCCCATGTGGGCACTGGTTTTTTACCTTATTAAAAATCAAAAAATAACACACTGTTATCTTTAAACTACAAATTTCTCTCATATTTTTATTCCTACTCTTCTCCTAATGCTGCATAGTACATAAAGTTTTTAACTTGTGCACATTGGTGCCACCTGATCCCAAAGTGTCTGTAGGTTTTTTTTCTACAGCTCTGTGTCGTGATTGCTATTTTATGGTGCAGCATCTTAGAGTTGGTTGAGTTAAAATTCAGGGTGAACCCATTTTAGACAGGGTGTATATATATACTATTATTTGTATGCATGCGTACGTTCATACACAACCATATTTAAAACAGTCTTGTTTCCAAGAGTGGAAAAACCCCTTAACCACTGCAAGCATGGATTCAGTGTATGTCTTGCAACACAATGATAAGAAGATGCAGGGGCCTGTTATAGGAAAAAAACCTTAGCCACATTCCATTTTAGGAACCTTGTATGTTAAAGTGTATTTTGGAATAATTTGTTACTTAAACAGTCCTGATGGTTCAGTGTGAATTGGGATTTTAATAGCAGCTCCCAGCTGAAATGAATGGTGTTTGCTTGACTGAGCATCTTTGTCAATTTTGAAAATTTTAAATCTGGTTGTATCCCTCATGGCCTTTTGGGTTCTCTGAGGAACAAACCCAACTGTCCTTGCAAGTCATCTCTGCTCAGGGGAAGGCAGACAGGTGATGGCACCTGGTGATCAAAGATGCCAAACTCATCAGGGAGCTCTACAGATACCACTTTGGGAGCTCATTCACAGATACAGCCTGGAGCAGATTGCAAGCCAGAGCCATCTGTGTAATCTCAGGGATGTAAGCAAAGCTGAAGCCAACTAAATGAGAACATCAAGCTTTTCTAATACATCACAACCTTAACCACAATATGGAAGTTTGCGCAAGTCTGTCTTTGCCAGATTGTCAACCTCAAGTGACAGCTGTCCAAGCAAAGGCTAGCAGCACTGTCTGACATGCTGCACAGAATTCCATACTTCTTCATTCACCTTCATCAGCCAACAAAGAGGCAGAAGTCCAAAAACCTGATTTATTTAAAAAATGTGAAATAAAATCCCAGCAGATCCAGAACATCAATGTCTGAGTACAGAGTAACAGCAGGCAGAATGAGGGGGGAGGAAGAAAAAAAATGGAACTGATGCTATGGTTCTCCCTAACTCCATGGTCAGCTACCGCAGGTAGCAGTCCTCACTTGGCTGTCACTGGTCATTCAGCAGCTGCAGACTGCATTGGACTGAAGCCTTCCCAACAATTCATGTTCAGTGCTGCAGTAGCATTGCCTCTGGGAAGAAATGGTTCTGGGTGAGCTATCTCAGAAGCAGCACTAAGACCCTTGTGTTGCTCTTCATTGTGTACTGCCTTAGATAGGGCACACAAAACCTAAACTAAGCATAGAGGGATCACCAGAGCTAGCACATTAACACCTTGGTCTTGGAGAAGGCTGTCCACAAGTATGTAAGAAAGAGTTTTGCTAAAAATGATGAGCATCTGTGTTTCACTGGCAGAAGTTACTGAGCAGAGAGAAGCTTGCACATGACCTACGTGTTGTTTGCTGGCTGATAAAGCCATGGACTTTTGCTGGCTGATAAAGCCCAGATACCGCCTGAAGTTGTGCAGACCTGTGTTTCACCCTCTGAAGACCCCACTGTCTCCCATGAAGTTATGGTCCACTCTGGTTAGTGGGGAACTGGTTATCCTGGAAAACACATGCATTTTTCAATGTTTTGTGCTCCTAAAAAAATAGCACATGGTCTCCACAGTTCTGTAGTGTAAGTACTGTAGCTGATAGTACAGGTGTTTTTACTCCATTGCTCTCTATGTTTCTCCAGCCTTTTCTTGGGATTCTGGGTGGTGAAGATGCTGAGAGAAGGAACATTATGAAACGCAGAAGTGTATAAAAAATCAGTTCAAGCCTGTAGTGTGAGCATCTGGGGTAGGCAGAAATGTAAAGGCATGCCTGACAGCAAGCGTACACACTGTATAGTGCCACATGGGGAAGAACAGCCAGGATTACCCCAAGTGATGTCTCTCTGACATAGCACAGCACTGTGCAAAAACCTTACTCACTTCACACTGGCTGTGCTATGCCTGAGGATCTCTGTGCTGAACTTCACCATGCAACATAAATGTTCACAGAGCTACCAGCAGTCCCTGGCACACCTGCAGCACCATCCACATCCATCTTACCTGCAGCTAAGTGTCATCAATTCATCTTAGCCAAACTTTGTCTGGCTCTGGGAGTGCAGGCCTAAGTCCAGACACTGCTTACCCTTGGCTCTGTAGTGAGGACAAAGGCAGCCCTTGGAGCATGTCTAATCTTTCTCAGAAAGAGAGGAAATTCACACTGCAATCCACTGGGAAAAAGCATCTCTGCTGGTGCAGGAAAGTAGGATGCAAACCCTTGAGTCTTAATAATTCCTTGGGAAATGAAGTGCCAGTCATGTCATAGACAGTACAGGAAGGCTATAGTTTGTCCAGTCACCAAGGGTTATTTCTGCACTCAACCTCACTGTTGTCTCCAGAGCTCTGGGGTCCCTTAATCTTTAGTACAATTTAGTTGCAAGGCACCAAATCCTTTCTTCCTTCAAATGTTTATGAGCTGCAACCTCTTCTGAATAAATAGCTTCTTCACAGAAGGGTTTCAGTGGGGAAGATATTTTACACTCTTACTTTGATCAGTGCAGAGCCCATCAGGATGACTGATTAAATGCCTCAATGTTTCTTCAGGTTGCTCTCTGAGAAAACTTGGTGCTGAGAAAGTCAGACCATATTTCTTCTTTGTTTACAGTGATGGCACTGACTTTTCACAGAGGAGCAGTTAATTTGAGGAGAATTTTGCTTTTATGGGACAATAGGTCAGTATGTCATACAACACTCTTCCTCTGCAGCCCCACAACAACAACTGGATGGGAAGAGATATCTCTGCCTGACAGTCTTCCAGCCCCCAAATGGTTAGATGGTGAAGTGTGATTCCTTTTCAGCCTTTGAGAGATTTGAAGACAAATTTCAGGCTTTTCCTTCTGCCCATAATGAATGCAAATATCTGGACAACAAGCAGTGTCCTTCTGAAGAAGGAGGTGCAGAAGCAGTCAGGCACCATTGTCAGGATGGCTCAGGGTGGCTTTGAAAGTCCTGTACCCTGAGCTGAGCTCTGTGTGCCCTGATTTAGCAGGCAATTAACAGAACACTGAGACAAAGGTTTCCTGCTCTACTGGGGAAGTGCCTGAGATGCTTGCTGGCATGTGCAGCCATGAGGTGATGCCAGGATGGCTGGCCTGTTCAAAGGGCTGCAGCTGAAATGCTGGCAGTAGCCACAGCCTTCTCCCCTAGTGCTTAGCCTGGCCTCTTTGTGTTTACACCTGGTTTGAGCTGAGAGCATTTCTCAAGGACAGGGAAGACCGCAGGGTGTGCCAGTCCACTCCTCAGGCTGTTGGGGCTCTAACTGGTGGGGTTGGATAGGGGCAGCTTGGAGGAGCCTTACAGGCATCTGCCCAGCAGGCAGAGGGAGCTTTTTCTTTGCTAAGAGAATGTTTTGAGGTTGAGCTGCAGCTGGACTATCCTCCAGCGCTTGGGCAGACCATGTAGAGTTGACAGAATGCTGCCAAGCCCATGTCCCAGTGAGCAGGGTGGAGATGACCACCTCTGACAGGTCACCTCCACCCGTTTTGCAGGGGACTAGGGGCATGAGGAGACCACAGCAGTATGGCTGTGTGCCCACTGGCTTCCTTGAAAGGGGTCTTGAAGTGGGGTACGGACAATGTGATTTTTGAAATCTGAATGGGTACAAAGGGCAGTGCTGCTGCATGCTGTTTTAATGCCCACCCTTCCTGCTAACTCTGTTCTTTTACTACCCTCTGAGAAGTATGGTTGGACCTGTCCCACAGCCTTATACATCAGGGACAGTGGAAGGGAACCTCGCCCAGCGTGACAACAGAGATGCCCCCAGCTTTGTGTCCACAGTCAAACCCTGGACCTGCTAAAACAAGACTCCTAAATAAGTGGGGAGAGATAAACACACCTGGGAGTGGGAAATCTTTCCACCAGTCTTAGATGCTGATTACAGAGGAATCCTTCTCCAGCTATGCCTTGTCTCTCCTTGTTTGCTGCAGATGGATGCTGGCTGACTGTTTTAGAGAAGGCAGAAACTTCTGAAAGGATAAATTTAGATGAAGCCAATTCCCTCCTGAGAGCATAAGCTTGCATAGCTGTTGTCTAGTCCTTATGTTTTAGTAACGTCCTATTCCTCTCTCTGAAGGCTAAAGAGCACATACTCCTACTCTTTTTCAGTGATTGCTCAAAGACTTTCCTCACTTTAGGCAGCTGCTTGAAAAAAAATCATCCAGCTGAGGGCAAGAAGAGGAAGTGCAATGCTGACTGAAAGGAGAGGGAAGGAGCTGGAACTTAGAAGACTGGCACAGGAAAGTAGAACAAGAGTCATTGTCCACAGAAATATTTGTTTATTTGAATTCACTATGCAAACACAAGACAGCTGTTGGCTTTAATTGTGAGGACTGTGATTGGTAACAGTCTCCATCTGTAACCTGTGAAGGGATTATTTTACCACTTTTTATGGTTTTGTTAAGGATTTTTAAACTTTATTCCAGGGAAACTGGCAGACTTTAGTCACAAGCTCTTTTTATATTTTAAACTGAACAGAGTCAGTGCAAATATTCTACTAAGGAAAAATTAGACTCCCCAAAGTATTGATATACAAGTGGAAATGAAATTATTAGTAAGTATAAGGTAGACTTTATCTGTATCTAAAGACTGCATTTAATTCATTTCAGTAAATAACAGATTAGATAAAATTATTTACAGGTCCATGGACACATTAGTAGAAATGAAACAAAACCGCAATAAAATAATCACACGGTAGAGTGATTCAGTGTGAGCTGCTTACTGTCAAGTGTTTTAGTTAGGATTTTAGGGCCCGAGCATTTGCAATTCTCAGCTTCATTACAGCTTCTGCTTTTAATATTATTTTAAAAAGCAACAAAGGAATTGTTCTGGCCTACCAGGCACCTGATAGGGATTGTTTATATACAGCCACTGATGTTTTATTTAAAAGCACATGTGAAAAGCCTCTATGTATTGAAATAAAAGTTGAAGAGGAACTAGAAGGTGCAGGCATGAAGGAGGGCTCAGTCAAGCAGAAGATTGCTTTTTAGGGAGGCCAGATATAGGAGCATTGCTCAGAGATGCTCTTGTTCTTTTTTACACTGGGCTGGTGCAGCCTGGCTGCTTAACTGATGCCTTTAGCTCTCTTGGCAGACCTCAGCTTGCCTGTGCCCTGTGCTTTGCCATGGTGCACCTTAGAGCATGGAAACAGCCCGAGACCTCTACTTAGCACAAGCGGGGAGCAGAGAGTGCTCAGGAGTGAATGTGGTGGCTGAGCAGTTTCTCACATGGATGTAGCAGCAGATCTTGTGAGTAGTATCCCCAACCCTCCCTGACTCTCACTGCTGCATCTCTGGAGGAGTGAGGAAATGCCCTGCCTTTCTGCCCCACCGCTTTCCCCACTTCACTGTTTTTTTGATATTTCTACATAAAGCCTCTCTTTCCTTATAAAACCTCTTTGCCTAAATTAGGAGCACTGCTGCAATAAAAAGGCAAGAAATAAAGAATCTTATAGAGAAACTGAGACCCAATGCAGAGCACAGTAGACAAGCAAATTTTCTGCCAAGTGTTTTCTTGGTACTGGCCAAGCTCTTGCAAACCCTGACAAAATAAGCGTATACGAGGCAGTGTGTGGTTTGGTTTGTGAACAGGAGTAGGGCTCTGATTCTGCACATGTCCATGTATGTGAGCAACAACTTGCATCTGTGGAAGGCTGCTGAAAACGCCTGCAATTGTAAACTGCCTTTAATGTTTAGGAACTGTACCTTTTTATGGCCAGATTGCCTTTGTTATCTGCTGGGAAAATCTTCCTACGTTAGTTTCTCCCTGTTGTCTCAGGAAAGGCTGCATAACTGTTCAAGCAATCTCTGCTGGCTTTCCGGCTGCCCTCCTTCCCTCTGCTTTCATGTGCTAATGTGCTATGGGGGATCATGACAGGGGCCGAGGAGTAAAGTTCCTCTTCATCACATTTCACATCTAAATTAAAATGAGCCTGCAGATCCTCACATGACACAGATTCCAGCCCTCTGTGGCAGAAGGGGTGTGAAGAGCTCTCCCCTCTCTCTGGACAAGCATCCGTATGCTTCTTTCCTCACCGAACGCCCTCCAGACCAAAGCCTGTCTCTCACCATCACTGAACCCCTCTATCCCTGGAATCCTCAGCTGTTCTTGCAGCACAGATCCACTTGCCCTAGCCAGAGGTCTGTGGACATACAAATGTAGCTTGGCTACAGACAGGGCAGGTGCCCACAGTATGGCAAAGGTGATGGGAATGGAGAGAGAGGTACTCAGTGCATTATTGGCAAGAGTTTATTGGTAAGACTGGTGTCACCTATATGCAAAAGAGAAAGTCTGCAACCAGGGCAGAGCTAGGCTCCACTATGTTTTTTACATGAGAAAACACAGACATTGCAAGTACCTTGCAAGGCTCATGGTGATAGAAAATCCTTTTGAGCTGTGATTTGGCACTTCACAGAGTCTGGCAATCCGTAAACCTCAAGTGCCTGTTATCTCTGAAGTATTTCTGTGGTGAATGGGCATAAGGCATACTGCTCAGACCCCACTTCTGACCTTGGGACTGGAATGGCTCCTACCTGGCTCTATGCATCCACCAAAGCATGAACTGGGTGGGACCCAGCCCAGCCTGGGGATGGGGACTGCAGGGGCACCTCGTCTTCCTGGAGAGGCACCAGGGTGGCTGGGAGGGATGTTGTTGCTGCTCTCTCCTCTTTCGCACCTCTTGCTTTTTCACTTTGCAAATGGATTTTTTGTTTTTACTTTTCAAAATGATTCTTGCATTCAACATCCCTCCTCCCCCTATCCCCGCCTTCCTCCCCGTTGCAGGCAACGGGGAGCCAGGCATTTTGTTGCCATGGGCAGAACTGGGCTCTCCTGAGGTGCTAACCAGGCTATTCAAGTCAGTATATAAGTCAACTTTTATAGCTGGGTTCACCCCAGATGTTCAGACCAAGTTGTAGCTTTCACTCTGGGTGGTTGGATTAAATTAGTGGATTATTTAATAGGTGTGCTCAATCCTTATGATAACAAGTAATGTGCAGCTTTATCTTGTAATACTTCTATGAGAAGTTTAGAGCTCCTAAAATTAGTCATTTTCACAAATTCCTGTTCTCCATGACTCTTACAGGGCAGAATAGTCAGAATTTTTTTCTTAGGATGAACAGGGAAGCACAGTGTCCTGGGACTGGGAGAGGCAGGGTACCACCTGTGGTGGAGGTAAAAATACCTGGAAATAGACCTTCATTTTTCTCTGAGGTGAAAGGAAAATAACCACCCCTACTTTGAAACTCCATTCTAGGTATCATGAGGATGACAGAGAGAAATTCTTATACAGACTCCTTTTCCTTCTCTGCCAGCAGTTTCATTTATAAAGGGGCTGCCACTGTGATATCTGTCAATTCTAACGATCAGGCATTTACAGGCTAAGTAGTGAAAATTTTTACTTTTCAGACTTCTTATGCATCCAGGAATGTAATAGAAAATTATTCTTTTTGATGACCTATCTCAGGTGGAAGTGGAGAAAACCTGAAATTAATTCTTTAACTCAAATTTTATGTCTTAGCTTAGCCCAGATGAACCATCCATCTCTGACCAGACTATTAAAAATCTTAGGTCTCCTGGGACAACCTCCTCAAGTTCACACAACCTGTCAGTTTTCATGTGCAGAAAAAATACTTTCAACTGAATGTTTCACTGGTATTTGTTACATATATACCTCTACACATTGAACTCTGTGAGTGTGTGGGTGATGTCACATATTGATTCATAAATGTTAAAGTAACTATTCTCCAGTTATCTCTTACCCTAGACAGTCTTCATTGGCTCCTGTCTTGTGCAGAATCAGTGAAACTCATGTTTTTTCTGTACTTTTTTCATGGCTGTAACTGTGGAAGTTTACTTTTATGTATATGTTTGTTCCTTACAGTCACAGAAGAGCATGGTGAGACTGTGTGAAATCAACTACATGTCCACTTGTTCAACACCCTTAATCTGAGGAGAACCATGTCGTCCTGGATATTTACATTTGCCCTAGGTCATATCCTAATATTTTACCCAAGCAGTGTCTTTAAGGCAACACTGCCCTCATGGCTGGCATACAAGCAACTTGATCTGTTTGATCTAGAAATCGAGGATTTTGTGCAGGGAGGTGTTGTGTGCAAATCACTGTCTTTTTTTTCAGAGATGATGGTTATTCTCTCATTGTCCATTGATACACTAACAACATAGAACTGAAAGAATATTGATTGGTCCTTTCTCTAAAAATACAGAGGAGCCATTAGCAGTGATGTGGATGTTTTATGACATATACTGTCATATTCACTTCCAGCATTAGGCGCGGTCACTGCTTGGAAATCTGCATATCTTTATGCTCTCATATGACATGATGTCAAAGCACCAACATTTTCAGGAATTTAGGAGAGCAACTAAATCCTGGGAAGAGGCTTACTTACTTCATGCATGCTTGCCTTGCTTAGAGAATTATAGGGGTTATTTGTCTCATGCAGTGAGAACCAGAGCTTCATTCTGCAACTGTCTGCTTCAGTGGGAGTCTTGGTTGGGGAAAGACTTCTGAGTTTTTCTGGTCAGAAGGAAGTTACTTCTTTTATAGGATCATAGAAGCATGCAGTTCTGTGTGCAGCAATTAAATATCCTTCTTACTGTGCAAGAGGCAAACCATCACTTTAGATTACTTCTCCTTTAGATGTTTTTCCCTTTGCCATTAGAGTAATTTAAGCTTATCCCTTCCTGAGAATCCTGATTTGCTTTATGCCAGGGGGGCGGATATGTGTGTGCTCGCTGAATATGTGTCATATGCTATCCTGCCACGGAGCATTAGTGAGCAATGCTTTTACACAGACTGCAGGGCCCATTTTGCTATCAAAAAGGTAAAACGTGTATATGTAGGAGGAGGGAAAAGATATATGAATTACAAAAAATTTATATCTTTGAAATGTGGCTTTACAGCTGTCAGAGTACATGTAATGTTTGCAGCCTATTATTGCCATGTACTAAGTGGTTCCATAGCCAGAGGAAGAACAAATTTGAGCTGCAGAAAAGGCACCCACATGTGTATTCATGCCCTTCCTACACCAGTACTGCATTTCAGAGAGCAGAGAAATACATTTAAGAGGATGGGTAGAAAAGGAAGAAGGCAACTTCCCAGCAAGTTGTTGAAACAAGGTGAATGGTGCCAGTCAAATTAACCATGCCCAAACTACCTTAGACTAAGAAAAATCATGTCCTGATTTATCACTCTGTATATTGAAAGCCTTCTAAAGCAGACCAGACACTTTTCCATTGGTCCATTGGTCTTGGTGTGGATGCTGACAATCACAGTCTGGTTTTCTCCTGTTAGACATTCACATGAGGTTGACCTCGGAGACAAGCGAAGATATCAATTTAAAAAAAAAAAAAAAAAAAAAAAAAAAATTGTCCAGCAGCTCTTCTGCATAAATAAGGTTGTCTTTACTAAATTTGTCTTGAAAAATTTTGGGATATCCTCATCAGCTGTTCAACTGTTGACATCCTTACGTATAAGGTTCTAGTGAACTTATGTATCCCATTTTCTATTTTAAGTCACTATATATGAATCTTGAATTCTATATTTCAGACTCACAGTTCCCATTGGAAATGTTTGTTAAGAACTACAGGTCATTTTATCAGTGACCTAGACTGGAAAATAATCTTTTTGTTTTGGAAAAGTTCTGGTTCCACTAGTTTTCCCATTTTGAGGCAGAATGATCTTTTTACAGTTGGAATTGATGGTAAGACATAGAAAGTCGCTCCAACCAGCAGAAACTTGCACAGGAAGAAAAAAAGAAGCCCTCTAGAAGCCTGACTGCTGTATTTCAGCAAGTGCTAACTTCACATTGCTTGTGCTGACAGTTCTTGACCACTTGAAGGTCAAGGATTAAATTGGTACAGAAAATTCTTGACAATTTGAGCTAATGAGTACATTTAGGGTCATGATCCCTTCAATGGAACTACTTCAGAAATGAAGTTTTTTGAATGTATAATTTTCTCAGCTTCACTGAAGAAACAACATGAAAATTGGATTGTCATCTAGTCCCAGAAGAGAAGAGAAACAGAGGCTACATGAAACCACAATCACTGGTGTCAAAGAGACCTAGAAAAGTTTTCTCCTAGTCTCTCAGTAAGTTTCTGCTAAAAGAAAACGTGAAACAGAGGCAATGACAGTATCAGCCTTAAAATACAATTTATTCCAAGCACTTAGATTGCATTTTAGGACTGAATCTGACCCAAACTGCATCCTATCTGCAGGCAAAAGCTTCTCCTCTGAGTCAAATTATGCTTCAGCCTTCAGCATGCTTATCTGACTGACTCAACTTCCAGTCTCACAACTAACCCAACTGCCTTGCAATTGGGCATCTGGCAACTTGAGCTGGACTTGGCAGTGTGCATGTTCCCCTCTGTCCTAGGTTGTCCCACTCAGACATAATGAAACCATACTGTAAAGTGGAAGTTTTCCATTTGTGGTCAAGGTATCTCTGTGAACCTGCAAACTGCTCCTTAGAGGATCTACAAGGCAGATTAAGCCAGCCTACTGTCAGTACACTTGCATTCAATTTACAAGACTCAAAACCCTCCAAGCTGAAATTTTTTCACTGTGGTGACCTGTGACAGGACCTGAGGGAATGGCCTGAAGTTGTGTCAAGGTAGGTTTTGGTTGGTTATTAGAAAAAGGCTCTTCATCCAGAGGGTGGTTGGGCGCTGGAACAGCTCCCTATGGAAATGGTCACAGCAACAGCCTGACAGAGTTCAAGAAGTGTTTGGACAATGCTCTCAGGCACATGGTGTGGCTCTTGGGGTGTCCTGTGCAGGGCCAGGAGTGGGACTTGATGATCCCTATGGGTCCCTTCCAATTCAGCTTATTCTGTGATTAAGTGTCCACAAATCAAATTCAAAAGCTTTCATTATAAGGAAATTGCCATATTTGTTCCCTTGTGTTTCCTCAGACATTTTTAGTAGCCCCCTCAGCCACTCCACCTGGTCCTTATTTTCTCTATCCTAGAATGGCATGAACTCAAACTCAAACTGTAATGCACACATTACAAATCAGGATCACAGCAAGAGGCAGAAGTGGACACAAAAATATTTGTCAGTGCAAAAATAAGTGACACTTCTACATGGAGGCAGAGAATCCTGGCAGATCAAATAAATCTTTTCCTTAACAGTCTTGAAATATGTCAAAATAGGATGCATACAATAAGGGTAAAATCAAACACTTTATTTCTTCTTGTTGTGGCTGCCTATGTTTCTCCAGTTCAAAGTTAGCCTCCAAACTACAGCAAGTTGCTTTTGGTTCTCCAGGGGTATAATTGCTAATGCTCTCCACATTCCCTTACAGAAACTAGTTGAAAACCATGTGTCTGGGGCCTTCTAATGAAGCCTCTAGGTATTTCATTGGAGCTTAAAATGCTTTTATTACAAAAAAATCCTTTCAAATTGACTACTACAATTGTTATTTTTCCTTGCAGAGTGTAGGTTTCCTTGTTTTTTGTTTTTGTTTTTTTCCTGGGAGAGAATATTTCCATCTGCTAATGATAATTGCCAGACATTACTGGAGGGCTGCAATAACTGCCTTCACTGACTTCTGGACTGGGGATCCCTCTTGTTTTATCATATGTGTACATACATATGTATATATATATGCATATTGCATATCCTTCAACGTGAAGATGTGGTTTGATGTGTTAAAGCTCAAACACATCTAGTACTTGGTGAAAATGCCTTGAATCTCTAATATGAAATGTCAAGTGTTTATAAACTCCTTCTGCCTGTTTCAAATGTGTTCAAAGCAGTTTGATGGATTAACTTTCTGTCAGTAGACTTTATGCTTTGTCAGTATTGCCTGTCCAAATCCAACCATCCGCAGTTTTTGCAACAATTTTTGCTGTTGTTTCTAACTCCTGCTCATTGCTACCTGTTGTAGTGTGAATTGTTGGTTTTCTCTGTTTAATGCTTCATTTATTTATCAGTTTTTATNGATCATGTCCTCCAGCTGCTGCAAGTTTTGGGCCCTGTGATTCCTCTTTTTTTTTTTTGCTGTTTGTCTCCACCGGGTTTTCATTAACTATGTCTGCACTGAGCTTTCTTTTGCAGCTGATGTCTGCAATGCACCTTTCCATGGTGACTTCTCCTTGAATGAGACCTCCTGTCTTGTATTAGAATTCTGCACCACTGAAAGACTGGATTTTCTGAAATACAGAACAGAACCAGTTCCCCTGATCCCCACAAAAGGGGAAATCCAAAGATAAGGAATGAAATCCTGAGGGAGAGAAGGAAAATGGTTAGGAATATCCTTAGTTCTCAGGTGTCCACAGAAAGGTGACAGACCAACTAGCCATGGTAAGAGGCTTACTCCTCATATTTTCTCCTCCATCTTTTGAACATTTTGTATCAGGAACAGCCTAGCACTGATACCTCTTCAACTTCTTGTGTCTACACAGCTTCTGATCTCTGACCAGAGCCAAGAATTCACAACAATGCTCTTCTGATCCCAAAAACATACACCTGCACCTCTTTACCTGTCTGAAGGGTTCTCCCAGGCCCATTACAGCCGCTGATCCACAACATCTCCTGGGAAAGTCTGCCTGGCTCTCTAGAGTCAGGTTTCTGTGAAAACCAGCTGCTCTCTCATCCCGGAAATGTTCCTTTGGCTGGTGTTGTGATACATAGTAGCCATAAAAACATTTGCATGTGTTTGTGTACACAGATATATGTGTACATACAATGCAGAGCAATGATGATGGTTGGACTGGAAAAGGGCTTTGATGAAGTAAAACTACCCTGTGCTTTTACTTAACCCTTCCTGCTCCTCACCAATCATTCATCCAGCATCAGCTTATGTAGCACAACTCACACCATTGCCCTGCAACTCAGGACAGAGCTGCATTGGTCCCTGTAGTCTCCCTGGGATGGAATGATTTCACTGCTTAGGTCTCCTCTTGCCCAGCTGTCCAGAGACTTGAGCCAGTCTGGAGACCAGCTCTGCCTCTGCTGGGAACATGACTGCCCTAAAACATCAGGAGCTATCTGGTGTGTGTCATGCCTGCCTTTCTCCCTGGTCTATCAGTGGCACAGTGCAGTGAGACTTTTTCAGAAACACAGCTGCCCGCAGAGCTGGCCCAGGCAGCTGAGAGATGCTGGCAGCAATCATCCCAAAATAGCACAGGGTGGGAATACAGCTGGGGTGTGGATGGTGGCTGCTTTCATTTTCTTACTTGAGAAGAATAGAAACCCGTGGTTGAAACTAGACTGCAAGGCCCAGGTGTGCCCCTCATCCTGGAGGCTGGCTGCTCTCGAGCTTATTGGGTTATCCAGCACTGAGTTTACTGTGGGAGGCAGGAACTCCCTGGCTGTCCATGGGAAGCATGTTCTGGGTGAATGCTATTCACAGTTTGGAGCAGATTTTTGCTCTTGCTGTTGTATGCCATTCTTGTGAAGTGGGATTAGCATTGGGAGGTACTTCAGATGGTGGAGGCATAACAGTGTGCACAAGAAACTTAGACTCTGTCTCTTCAGCACCCTGCATCCCTTGTGCTTGCAATCATCCTCTCCAGCATTATATTCTAGGCTAAGTCAGTAGAGCAGCACTAAGTCTGCCACAGGCCCTTTCTTGGAGTTGTGGAAGTGAAATGATTCTAAAAGTGCTGTAAGATAACCATAAGGATTTCTAGTCCTACCTGCTAAACTGCCTCCATCCCTCCTCCGCTGGGGATGTCTGTTCCCCATGTTTTCCACGTGAAAAGTTTTTCTTTTTCCCCACTGTAGTTGCACTTTCTTTTCATTAAATCCTTTTTATCTCTGTACTTAATCAGTGTTGAGATGATTATTTATGAGGATGGGATATCAAGGATTGCAGAAAGCCTGTAACAAAAAGGTGCATTTGAACATTGCAAGAAAAGCTGAATATGCAGAAAGAGTGTTATTGATTCCTTCTTGTTTCAGAGTTATAACCAGCACCCCCAACACGTGTCTGATCCAGTAGTAATTAGCCAGGACTCCCCCAAATCTCAGTAGTGTATGCTGGTACAGAGACAGTTGGTCCCACCTGTCAAAGTCCCACCAGCTGTCTTGTCTTCCTGATGCCATAAATATTGTTCTGAATTATTGCTTAGGTGAAACAATGGGGATTAATTCCTGTCTAACCCTCCATTGTGTCAAATGAAAACCATTTTCATCTTGTCAGCGTCAATAAAAGATACAAATAAACCAGAGGTTTTGCTTTCCATCACTTGCCTTCCTTTTTCTGAATGGCTCTACTTTTTTCTTGAAATCATCTTGTTTTCTGTAGCAGTTTTTCTTTCAGATTGGGTTACAATACTAAATAGGGCCATGACTTTCCACTGGATCATAAGACAAGGATGTTTAATGGGTCATGCCCAGTATCCAATGCAGAAAGCAAATATTAGGCCCATCTGAAAATGAGATCATCTAGAAACAAAGTATAGTCATAGCTGCAGAGTTTGTTCATCAGGTTAAAAAACCTGGTCTGTAATTTACCAAACAGTCCTGAAAAGTTTCAGAAGATGAAAACAATATAATTATAGAGGAAATACTCAAAACACACAAAATGTGATAAACAGGATTTTCCTGCATAGAAGTTAAACCTAATGAGTTTGAATTTGGACAGTTTGTATTTTAGAGTTACATTTAATTCTACATCAGAATCCCACTGCCTGTCTTGCAAGGTCAACAGAAACTTATTTTTTGAACCTGTATCCCTTGGGGTCTATCTGAAGCCTCCAGCTGAACATGGCAGAACTACCCCTCATGGTTTGCAGGGTTTGTGTCACAGCACAATATGTTTCAAATACACCTCATCTCAATCCTCTTGGTTCAGAAGTCATCTCAGTAATATTTCTGTTAAGAGTAAACAACAAAATGAAGCTCAAACTCCTATACATGTAGCTCAATTTCTTATCCTTCAACTCCAACTCAAGAGGGGACAGTTAACCATATGACTTTTGTGAGGGTGGGGTGAAGGAGGAGGAGATAATTATGAAAATACTCAAAGCTGCTCTGATGGGGATGTAAAGCTTGTGGCAAAAGAGCCAGAGAAACACCAGATTGTGAGGATGAAAATTATTTAATAGGCATATCAGCAGCTTTTCTGCAGCAGCAGGAAGTTTTATGAAAATGAAAAACTCAAACCCCTTATGACTCCCTTATCACTCTGACAGCTAGACCTCATAAACTAGACCTCACAGATGAAGTGCTTGAAGTATTCTTCTCCTCCTTCCACATATAGTCCAAAACCACAACAGGATGTTTCTATTTATATTGGACATGCAAAAAAAAAAAAAAAGAAATGTAGAAGAAAGATGGACAGAAAAAAATAGTTCAGATTATTCAGAAGAGTAATCCAGGTTGCAGAGACAAAGGTGATATTTTTAACATTTTGCTCTTATACCCTGTCCTTTCTACACATTCTTATCCTGGCTATAACTTGTAGTTGTCTAGAGATCTCTTGGGATGTAGTCACATTATTAATTTGCTGTAATATACCCCTGGGATATGGAATGGACATGCAATAATTGCTTAGTTTGTGGGAAGATTTCTTTAAACAGTTCTTTGGAAATTGAGATATATCCCACCTAACTGCAGATATAAAGTACTTTTAACCATGCAAGGTTGCATTGGTATTGGTCACGTTGCTTTTTAAATCTCTTCTTCCTTTCACCCTTTAGAGAGGGAAACCCAGGGACTAGCTATCCTTATTTCCACTCCTAAAATTACCTGGAGTAAAGTGTCTTTGGATCCTCTGTGATTGATTCAATGGTAAATCAGTTTTTCTGGGTTTTATTTGTTTTCCTCCTCCAGGACCAAGCCCTTTGTTGCTGCCTTTGCCCTTTTGCTACTCTGTGCACCCGTCATGGTTATAGGTGCGCATGTTTTATTCATAGCCTGGGGTTATCTTTCTGCCAGTACCATTCCTTGCTTTTGTTTTTTTTTCCTCCTGCCCTCAAGTCAGTGTACAATATCAAGTGCATCTGTTGTTTATTGATTTATGCAGTGCTCCGAGACTGCACTCAAGAAGCCTTTTACAAGCAGAGAAGACTTCATTTATAACTGAAATACTGGGACCTCTCGGCCGGAACGAAACAGCCGGATAACAGTGCCAGTAACACAGCTCAGCAGCTCTCTGAGAGAAACTGAAGAATACCATATCTAATTGAAGCAACAAGGGATAGTTAACTACTGCAGCAAGAATGTAATTACTTATGCTGGAGACTGGCCAAGACGCTAGGGTTAACATTTCTTCTCTAACAAAACACATGCTGGGACCTTTAAATGGCTACTGCTAATTATAATTACCCCAAATAATACTGCCTAAACCACCTTTTATTATCACATCACATCACAGTATCAACTTTATTATTATTAATACATCCTTCAGAATGGTCTTTTTGCAGTCTGCCACACAACAAAATAATTCACAGAATGCAAATAAAGCTGTACCCAAACTGCTTCAAATCAGTGGACTGAGCATGAAAGAAGTCCAAAATAAATGTAACTCCTACTTTCAGATGAGTTTTATTTGTAGCAAAATCTAAAAATGTCAGAAAATATAACTTGAGTAGAAAAATAGTGCAAATGGGTAGGTGGATTTGGCTGGTGAATTGAGTTTAGCTCTACTGTCCTGAGTCTGTAAAGAAAGAAAACAGATTGAAATTTCTCCTCTACCATGTTGTACAGTGGCTGGAAAGATTCCTGTAAACTTTGGGGGATAAGGTAGCATAACTTACCTCCATCTCACTTTTGTCCATCAATTCCTACTGACATTTGAAGAAATATAACTGTGTTGGTGTCAGGGGAACTCACAGTCAAGAAAACTGCAGTTTAACACTTGAGTTTCATGAATGCATTTAAAATTACATGACCAAAACAGTTGCAGTTCCATTAACTACTAGTCAGGTTCAGCTGAGGAAAGTTTGGCTCATAATGTCTAGGCTTGAATGATAATCACTAATGGCACTCAGGAGATGCCTTTAAATGTGTGTTTTCTTTCTACTTCTTCATTATCTATCATTTAAGGATGTATTGCACATCTTTACATTTAAGTAAAAAAAATGCAGCTCTTTAGGTCTAAAGCCTCTATCAGTTATTTTAAATAACAGCCTGTGCAGGAGATAGCTGGCCAGAAGCATGAGAAATGCAGAGATACGTGTTCAAGCCTGTACCATCACCATATTCAAATCCACAGCTCCCACAATTTTCACCCAATGGTTCAGTGGCTGATACCTTTGGTAGTGGGCTCCAGAGCTGTTGAGGCTGGGCTTCTGTCAGACCCAGGGATGGAAGGGCAAATCCCACCTCACTGCCGCTTGCACGATGCATTTTGAAGTTTTCACAACTTCTGGGAAGGCAGCACCCCCAAGTAACACCATTCTGGCCAGGGGCAGTGCTTCAGAGCCTGCCAGTGGATCTCATGGCCATTGGCACAGAGCAGAGGGACAACAATAGATGTCCATATTAGTGACACTACTCTGGGTATGATCTTTTAACTTGGATTTGATGTCTAGGCTGATTTGGGGCTTCTTTGAAAAAGATGTTGAAGGTGAAGCATGTACGTATGCATATTGGCTGTAATAGGACCTCTTCCAAGCCTGCAGTTTAATTACTGTAACTACTTGTAAGAATGAAGCTGTAAGTTTAACTTTACAAGGATATCAGTGAAGGCTTGTGCTACACCAGCAGGCAGGAGGGAGGTCTGGGTGCAGACAGCCCTTCCAGTACCTCATTGCAGCATCTTTAACAAGTCGTTTTCCACCCAGCCCGGTCCCTGTCCATGGAAGCGTAGCAGAGGTTCGCACTCTCACACTGGGAAGCAATGCTTAGAAAGAGTTACCAGCTTGTTTTCCTGAGGACACTGCCACAGGGAATACAGTGATCTAACAGCAAGATTTTTAAATAATTAGATTATCTCTCTCTGTCAGTGTTCCCTTTCTCATGTCTTCAACTGATCATGTCTACAACAGTACTAGAAATTCTGAAAGGAAACTATCCTGAGATCTGGGGAAAATTTAGCCCCCATCCCATCCTCTTGCTCTGTTCTTCTCATACCAGAATCAATATGTGCCAATCAACATACCAGAAATCAGTATGTGCCAAGAGCATCTTCCCTCTAAACAGATTTAAGTCTATGATATTATCATAGGTTCTCACAGTCTTCTTAAATTATGGGTTTGTGTGGGTTATGTGTGTGGTTTTATAAAATATTTCTTTCATTTCTGCGGAGCTAAGAGAGCTCTGTGATGAATAATAGTCCTGTATTTGCAGAATTTATATTACTAGTAGTTAGAAGGATGGATGTTCCAGTCTGCTGAAGATTTTAAAATCTGATTTTCTTCTGAAGAAGAATAAACTTGAATGTTTTAAGGCTTCACAAAGAAGAATTTTAAAAAATACTTTAGATAAATACAGACTTCAACAGAATGCAGTGTTTTATATCAGTGCTTACTTGTTTTTCTATATTGAAATATATCATAAAAGATGACTATAATTGGAGAGGAAATTCATTTCTGTAGTTAATGAGGCATTTTTATTTATGAATACAATAAGCAAATAGGATAAAATGTTGCACAGTCCAAGAATGTATGGCCCCATCAAATTTTCTGTATCCAAGTTCTCTTAGGGAAAATGTTTAAGCCAATAGAGCTGTACTTAGAATTCTCTGAGGTGCCACAAACATGCAAACCCTATTTTTAGGGCTGGGTTTCAGGCCATGCAGAGAGCTGGTGGCTCTTCCAGCACTGGCACATAGCCTGCAGGGGCATGCAGGCTGGTGGGGACAGGAGGCAGCAGCAGTGCCTGGCTGAGAGTGACAGTGGGAGGGTGCTCTTGGTGCCCCTGGAGGTTGTTGTCGTGCCTGCAGCAAAACATCCAAGTTCTGAGGTACTGTGGCCATGTGAAAGACAGAGAGGTCATGTGGCTGACATTTTGAAATGCATGTAATGGATCCTGGAAAAGGGAGAGGTTTTGGAGGCCACCTATTTGTCCTGCTGCATGCAAATAAAGTACTTTTGTAAGGAACAGACAAAATTTGGTGCTCTGCATGATGTGCAGCTCCCCAGGGAAGAGCTGAAGTTCCTCTGGTGTTGACTCACTGCCCTGGCTGATGGAGCTTGTTCTTCGACTGACATGATAATAATTTTATATTATTTTTCAACCCAATTTGTTGGGTTTTAGGAACTTGCACAAAAAATGTCTTTAAACACATGCTGCAAAGCTACTTCTACTGTGCCACTTGGGATTAGATTCCTTTAATAGCTGCTTACTGAGAAGAGTAGATTAGAAAACCTCATCTGGGTGCATGAAGTCCCTGGGATGATGGTTGTGAGTTTAGTAAACATTAGCCATTTCATGCTAAATTAATCTTGAGAGATTAATTCATTACTGTTCAATATATGTTTTATGTTATTGAAATAACTATCTAGGAAATATCAGAAATAATTTTCCCCGTAATACAACATTAGAAGGTGATGGGCAATCCTGAAAAACCTACTGCAACTAGAAAAAGGAATAAGAAACCAAATTAAGACAATCTATACAGTGTAAGTCACACAATACCAAGAGTATAATGTCTGTGTGTATAAATTAAGGTATTTAATTACTGACTGAGTGGATTACACTCAGCTACAAAAATGATGAATATTTGTGGAAATAAATCCTGGATTAGTTCTGTGCCATAACAGCTACAAAAATAAGGGGATGAAAATTTGTCATCTAAGGTGACTTTTAGTTATTCTAAATTAATCATTAACCTGACACCTTCCACCAACAGAAAATGTAAACTTTCAGAGGAATCTCATTTTTACAAAGCTGTTTACAGCATTAAAATATTTTTGATCTCAGGGCAGGGTGTGGGGTGAATTTCATCATTATGCAGTGCTGGACAGAGGGTACATACTCAAGAAGTGTTCAGAATCAGGAACAGCATCACAGATACCTTTTCTCCCAAAGGAATGTTGCTTCAAGCTGAGGAATCTCAATCACCAAATTAATATAATCCAACCATTCCAAACCCACAAGATTTGCAGGGAGATTGATTTCTGCGGGTGTTCGGAGCTGATATCCGGCTAGCTCTTTCACTGAACTTGCATTTAAGGGTACAGCTTGGTACCTTTCCGGTCTTGTGGGTCTTGGCCTCAGGCAGAAGCATGGTGTTGGTGTGGAAGAAAGGAGGACTTCACATGGTTCAACAGGGTTTTATTTTACCCAAAGAGTGGCCCACGTAGAAGTGAGTTTTTTCCTTTGGGTCTCAGTTTAAATACAGGGGGTGTGGACAGGGCAGGGGACAATCTAGAACCAATCCCAGTGAGGGAGGGAGTGACCCAGGACAAAAGGACAATTGGCAATACAATTCTGTACATAAAAAAGGGAGGGGAACCAAGACCCTGCCAAATCACCCCACAGCCTCACTAGAATCTTCCAGGCTTCAGGACAGGTTTGTAAAGTGATGGACAGGACCCATAACTAAGGAAAAACCAAAGGGGTTTTAACATGGGGGTGCAGGGACAAACCATTACAAAACAAGGAACTAAAGCATGCAGAACTTGGCAAAATTCAAAATGCACCACAACAGATTTCACCTTCCCTGCCCCATTTTTATGTTTCAAGTTTTGCAGGCAAGATCATTACATATCCAGGTAATTTCTGCCTTGAAAGTATTTTGGGTAGTGGGATAAATGATATGTCAGTGTAAAAAGATGTGTCTTACAACGACCTAACTATCTTCCCAGCAAAGGCTCACATACAGGTAATTTCTTTACTGTAAAGAAAAGTAGATTTTGAATAGATAGATCTGTTACTGCATATCTGTGAGCGGGACAAGGCACTGTAGGTCTATTTGATGTGTAATGGAACTCAGCCCCAAGGGCTGGGGCAGGAGCTCTGCTTCACGAACTCCCTGCAGGGAATTCTCATCTGTACCTTTGTCTCATGAATAAGTTGGTGTTTTAAGGAAACCCATATGTCTGTGTCATCAGTTTCTTATCCACTCAGGAATCTTATTTTAAATTCTGCTACCATTGTGTTTACATAGCAATAATATGGATCATATTTGTATTTTTATAACTGAGGGTAAGGTAGAGCATGTCAATTAGCTCATGCCGTGTTTGGGTTTGTTTGGAATACAAAAATATCTCTTTGGCAAAAATTCTGCTGAGTTCCTTAGCACAGAAATTCTGGTGCTCTCTGTGAAACATAGGTGCCAATTAGAGTGGGTCTTGCACTCTTCAGACAGCTAGAAAGGGCAGATACAAACATTCAGATCTCTAAGACCATTTAGTTTCAGCTATGTCAAGAATGGCTTCTGTTTTCCACAGCAATTTTGTTCTACAGCAGCTTTACTCTAGCTGGTGTCTGGCTCCAATAAGGGACAGCAATTTTTGCCTTAATTGCTATATCACTAATTGCTAAAATGGTTACATAACTTTAATTACAACTGCATATGTAAGAATTTTTCTTTCTTTTTATAGCTCTATCAGGAAATCTGCTCACTTACACTTTAGAGACACTGACGGTGTCTTTTTCATCAAATCATAGATTCAAGATCAGAAGGCATCAGTAAAATAGACTGGCTTTTTGTTTAAGAAAGTCAAAGAAACCCAGATACTCTTTTCTTATGAGCCTCCAATAATCTGTTGTATTCACAAGATATTTAAAAAAATATAAAGATCACATATGATGAAGAATCCACCAGAGCACTTGTTAATTTTCTCCATAGTTAATTCTCCTAATGCTTAAAAATGTCCTTATTTACAGCTTGAATTTATCTAGATCCTGGATATCAGCATGTTTTTAGCTCCTGGAGTATGGGGTAGTAAGCTGCAGGAAATCTTTTTTCTATATGGGTTCTTGTAGATCACTTTCACACCTTTTGATCCCTTAAATAACATTAATAAATACAGCTCTTTGAGCATCTCACTAAGTTTTATACGCAACAAATCACTTTTGTGACCCTCTTCTGAGCCTTTTCCCATTTTTCACCATCGTCCTCTCAATGCATCTATCAAGCCTAGACACACTGGCTACATCTAGAATAGTAAATTAAATAGAGAACTGTTTGAGTGCTTGAACTTGACTGACCCTGGTGTTAAATTTTTGGCACAGGCCCTTGTGGAGTTTTTCCCTGGATCAATGGGACAGATCCACTCATCCCAGAGAATGTCTGAGCACAGTTTGGGCTTAGCACAAGCCAGTAGTGGTTCCCAGCCAGCAGCTCACCTGCAGTCACAGTGATTTAGAAATTAGGATAGTTTACAGGCACGGATGTGAACCATTTCTCAGTGCTAGCGGGTAGCACAGGGTGCTTGTAATTTACTGCAGAGGCACAGGCAGTACTCTGGAGCAGCCTTACAATGCTGCATTTGGAGATGGGAACACTACCTTCTTGTTCCTTGTTCTTATCTATTGTTCATGCCTTCAGATCTACACTCTCGATTGTTCTTGGAGCTTGTAGTGATATTATTATCTACTGCATTCCCAAACATTGCCGTTGTCCAAGGATCCCTGGATTTTTTATTCCTTTTTCTTTTAAATTTTTTTACAATAGGAAGGTAGCAGGGATAAAACTAAAAGCTTATTTTACTAAATATATATTACTAAAAGCACATTTTTTAATTTGTCTCTGTGTGTTATCTAAGCACCCTTTATGAGTGTGAGTGAGCTTTCACACATAAACATTCTGCTTTCATCATGATATATCACTTCATCATTTTTACTATAAATTATTTTACAATTCCTTCCAGAAAGTAGTACTGATGAAAAGATAATGAATAGTGTTGTGCCAAGAATGTCTGGGAAATAGGAACTGGGAACTAGGAACTAAAAGTTCAGAGGGGAAATGTTCTGCCCTTTGCCATTAATGTTTGGGATATATCAGATACCTTACTGGTAACGCATTCCTTTGTTTACACTGATTTCACATAGCCTCATTGTTTTAAACTGGGGTGCTGTACACTTCCTCCCCAAAGGCCTCAAAAAAGTCTTTTTGGTCAATGTAGCAGAGGAAAGGAGAAAAAATAAAACCTTTCCCAGAGGGCACTAAGGGTGGTAGATAGAATCCAGTCATTTCTGGATTTCAGCCCTCTAGAGACTTACTCCATCTCTGGGAGAAAAGTATGTGAACTGAAAGTCCTCCTGCATTTGTAAAAAGGCATTTTTAGTGATAATGCAAGCATATTATGCTCCCTCCCAGCTGCAGAAAGATTGAATTCCTAAACTGAAGTAAAACTACTCTTTTCTCTGTTAATTTCAAGATCTAAACTACATTTTGATCATTCATCATCACGTGGAAGGTGCTTGTGTGTCAGCTTCATACTGTCACATAACTGGTTGGTCAATGCATGTTTCACATCATCTCCTGTTGGTTTTCAAACAAGGAACTGGAATACTCTCAGGTTCCTAAAAGTCACCTCAATGACAAATTAACTCAGCACTAGGTTTCTGCATTTCTGCTAATAGCAGACCACGGAATCATCAAAAGGGATATGTTTGGGGACAAAGTTGACAGCTTAAATTCAACTGCTTTTTGTTCACATTTGGATTACCATACAGGATCACCTTACAGGTGGCAATTTTGTAAGATGCTCTAATTTGATTGATAACAAACTTATTCCATACTATATCAGTGCAATGTCTCAGTCCACGTCTGATCTGGATTGTTGCCTACTTCAGAGGAGAGTCATGTCTTAATCAAGATTTTAGTGAGGTTTAAAATAAATACATTTTTGCTACAACATTAATGCTATTGTTGTACTACTCAGTTGTTTCTCAGATATTGAATCATTACCACTTGGCTTACATACAGGGGAGAAGGGCAAGGCAGTGAAGAGTTGAAAAGAGGATGGTTAAATGACAGTTGTGCAGCAGCTCCAGTGTAGGAGTTCATAGATCCTTAAATTCCTTTTTCTGATTGTAAAAAGGCCCATTCCTCCAGGATGGAAAGACATTACACCTTGTTCAGTGAGAAGGGATGTTCTGCTGAGCTGCAGTACGTACAGGGACATTGTAGGAAATACCAAGGAAACCTCCAAAGTGGAGAGACTGCAGTGCTTGACTGAGAGCTCAGCTGGGTTTGAGAAGTCTTATCAGAGATACCAAATATGTCTTTCTGCTTAGAAAATTATTTCTTCCAGAGGTGCCAAAAAGAAAGAATGGAACCATGTCTGCAAATAAGATTACAAAGGTCAGAAACCACTTAAAAATTTGACACTCATCCATCCAAACATACCTCCAGGTTTCCTTATCTCACCATGCAGAACTTTTGGACTTTTCTGTCCTTTTCCTCTTTTCACTTCTTCTCCCTACTCTCCCCTGCCTCCACTCCTTTCCTAGCTAGGCAGGTTTTTGATACAAAAGGTTGCTGGGATGTTTTTGCTTTCTTCCTTCCCTGGCTATTCTATCTGCTCTCTCCTCTTCCCTTCTCACTAAAAGGCTGCAGAAAAGCACTGCAGAAGAGGTGGTGTGGTTTAAAGGTGCAGAGCCTGAGTGAAAGAGGCTGGAAATTTTTTCTCTGAAATTTGTGAGAATCCTTTGCACATCATGCCCTTTGCACCTCTGGTAAACGATAGATGTTTTATATGGCTGCATGGCCTGGTTGTGTTCCAAGGACAGAAAAAGGAACCAAATTACCATTCTTTAAGAGATCATTTTTTGGCTGCTGGAGTGGTCCTGCAGAAGGAATCGAAGGTCAGGTGTTAAAGCTACTTTTGGGTGACTAGGGAGTCAGACAGACTCTGGAAAATTTGCAGAGGGAATCGGCATTGTGTAGGTGTGCTGAGCTTTTACAAATTTGAAAGTTTTATCTAAACTAACAGATCACAGGATCATAGAATAGTTTGGGTTGGAATGGACCTTAAAGATTACCTAGTTCCAGCCTGCTGCCATGAGCAGGGAAAACTTCCACTACAGCATGTTGGTTTTCTGTTGCTGTGGCCGTATGTGTGCATGGTCTCCTGGTACTGCCTATCAAGAGTGGGGTAACTCAGGATTTAGTGTGGGTGTCTTCCAACATCCAGGGGGGCACCCAAAACCCTCTCTTCTAAACCATGGCTCTATCTTCACTGCCTGCAAAGGGGCAACCCTCGCCTGCTGAATCAGAGAAAGCTGTGCTGTGTCAGCAGCTGATGGCTTTTTCTTGGTATTACTGGAGGGTTTAGCTCTCATTCAGAGGAGACTGGATTGTCAGAGCACAGGATGTTTTACGGCTCCAGCTAGGGGCTGGGATGGCAGCGCTGAGCGGCTGCAGCTCCGCGGGGCGAGCGCTGCTCCCGCCCCGGCGGACCCTGCGGGATGTGTGCTGGGAGGGGGAGCCTTTCCACAATTAAACAGCACCACCTGCAGGCCCCGCGGCCGCCCGCGCTGCTCCGCCGGCTCTGCCGGGGGTGCTCCGGGGGAATGTGCCGGCATGGGGACATCGGACCGGGGCGAACAGCAGCGACTGGCACGGCTTGCTTTGCCCACTAGCCCAGGGAGAGCAGGAGCACCCTGTGGCGTTATCACAGAGTGAAGGACATCGGACCTGCCCCTTTCCTCACATCCGTCAGGAAAGATGTGAGAGCAGGGGTTGTTCACCCTGGAGAAAAGAAGTCCCGGGGGGAGACCTTATTGCAGCCTTTCAGTAGGTAAAGATGGCTTTAAAAGGAGGGAGGGGGATGTTTTATATGTGCAGAGAGTGACAGGACAAGAGGGAAGAATTTAAAAGAGGAGACATTTATATCTGATGTTAGGAAGAAATTCTTTACTATAAGGGTGTTGGGGCACTGGAACAGGTTGCCCAGAGAAGCTGGGATGCCCCATCCCTGGAAGTCTTCAAGGCCAGGTTGGATTGGGCTTTGACCTGCCTTCTATTGGAAGGTGTTCCTGCCCATGGCAGAGGAGGTGGAACTAGATGATCTTTAAGGTCCCTTCCAAACCATTCTATGTGTCTAGTCAGAAATAGAATTCACCCTAACTGTGAATGTGGTTGCTCTTAGATAAACTTTTCTATTGAAAGAGTAAAAAACCAACCCCTCCACCCTTACTCCTGCTTCTGGACTTTCCAGGTGAGAGACAGAGTCAGCAAAATAGAGAGAAGGTGAGTGAGACACAAACTGATGTTTTAACATTGATAACTTCCCCTTTAAATCACTTTTTTTTTTTTTT